>CM051663.1:44302687-44710187 GCA_028020825.1 Podargus strigoides
AGTGTGTCCCCACTGCTTCCCACCCCATTCTGCAAGACATGACCAAAGCACCTTCTCAAGTCTGCAAAAAACACTGACCTATTGCTAAAGCATGAAGAAACTAAAATTACAGTTATCAGCATTCAAATGTAGTTAATTGAGCCCTAATTCACATATCAGCACAAAACAACAAAAACAACAGGAATAAGTCATGATATATACATTACCTGAAATGGGGACAGAGCAGTATTTGTTTTGAGCTCATTCCAGACACTGAAGCTGGAAACACACCCCAATTGGCATAGTTCTGCATTTCTAAATATGGAACCAATTTAGGCTTAACACTTACCCTCTAGGTACCAAAACACGAAAGAGAGAAGTTACAGGTGCCTTATCTTTGGAAAACCATCCAAGTGGCCTGAATACAGGGCAGCTGTGAGAGTGTGGACCCAGAGGACTTCTCTGGGCTAGATTACTGACAATCCACTAGTTGCTAAGTGTCTTTGACACTATTTTCACAAGTCCATTTGTCTAATGACAGTCCAACCTCTCTCCCACTCTTTCCTCTCCCTAACAAGCTTATTTATAATCTCACAAACTTGGAAAAATGTAACAGGGAGTTACAGGTTTATTTCTATGTGTAGGAACACTTAAGCATGCCTCTCAGGGTGCATGTGGACATCAGATAGTTCAATTCCAGTTTAATCAAAGCAAGGGGAAGGATGTGACACTTCACCACCTCAGCAACTAAACCCAGCCCCTGGTCACAGCTGGTTTCTCAGGTAGATGCTGGGGAATGTCCTTGCCCTGAAGTCCACACAGTGTTGATTCCAATGGACTTGTAGAGGAAGCAAATTTTGAAGTGAAAGGGCACTTACTGAGACCAGCCAGCCATTAACTTACTGAGACATACAACTTAGTGGCTCCTTCTGGAGAGAAGGTGGCTCCAGTGAGACTTTATAGCACATTCCAGTACCTGAAGGGGCCTACAAGAAAGCTGAGGAGGGACTTTTTACAAGGGCATGTAGTGACAGGATAAGGGGTAAGAGTTTTAAACTGAAAAAGGGTAGATTTAGATTAGATATTGGGAAGAAATTCTGTACTGTGAGGGTGGTGAGACACTGGCACAGGTTGCCCAGGGAAGTTGTGGCTGCCCCCTCCCTGGAAGCTTTCAAGGCCAGGTTGGATGGGGCTTTGAGCAACCTGGTCTGGTGGGAGGTGTCCCTGCCCATGGCAGGGGGGTTGGAACTAGATGATCTTTGAGGTCCCTTCCAACCCAAACCATTCTGTGATTCTATGATTCTATGAAAACAAGTACCCAACTCTACTGAATCACCACAGGGATACATGGGAATTAGAGATCCCTCAAACACCATCTAGGCCTGTAACACCAGAGAAATTCAGGAAGGTACATCAACATCTCCAGTTGCAAGAAGATACCAGAAACTGTACAGAAGAAAAAGAAGAAGAAAGAAGATGGAAGAAACTCTCGGTCCATTGAACCCAGGAGTTTTGCCACCGATTTAATAAGAGCCAAGATTACCAGTGCAATCCTTGCAATAAAAAACAAAAAAGCATGCAGGAGGACTTGGGAGAGGAGGCTGCAGCTACAGGGGCATTAAGAGAGACACCAATCCAACTCTAAAAAAATAAAACCTGTGGCTGAGCAAGTGTGTGGCAGTTGTGACCTCTCGGGGATCCATACAGGGAAACATACCTTTTATTGCCAGCGAAAACACTGCTCTGGCACAAGTTCCAAGGAGGAGATCAGGAAAGTTTGTGTTTCTAGGTCTATGAACTCTTTCAATATAACCAAACAGGTCTTTCAGATGAGAGTTTTCCTCTGGTGTTCTCTAGGCACTCGAGAGCTAACCAGGTCGGGCATGCAGCAGCAGGGTCCTGCAAGCCCCATGTCCCGGGTAGGGAGCAGCAAAGACCAGACTCCCCACAGCCTCAGGAAATAAACATAAAGCAACCATACTCAAATCATTAATAACAAAGACAAAGTTATAAACATGTCCTTCTAATGTTCAGTGATATTTTCATAATGTTCACCAGACAGTTCTTGCCCACAGCTTATAGTAAAACTTGTTTAAGAAAACATGTGCCTTATTTGAATGGAATGCAATGGGATTCAAGGCTAAACACACAATGAAGTGATCTCAATGATGGGACCAAATGTGTCCTGATGAAGTTTGCTGATGATACCAAACTGAGTGGGGAATTAGGCACCTCGGAAGGGAGAGTCACCCTGTAGGAACCTGGACTGGCAGGAAGAGTGGGCTAACAAGAAACTTACGAAGTTCAACACAGACAAATGTAAGGTCTTGCACCTGGGAAAACATAATCTAGGATTGCAACACAGGCTGGGATCTACCCAGCTGGAGAGCAGCTCTGTGGAAAGGGACCTGGGGGTCCTGGTGGACAACAAGCTCAACATGAGTGAACAATGTGCTGCTGGAGCAAAGAAAGCCAACAGGATGCTGGGTTGCATCAAGAAGGGCAACACCAGCAGAGATAAAGAAGTCATTATGCCACTCTACTCAGCACTTGTCAGGCCACACCTGGAACACAGTGTTCAGTTTTGTTCCCCACGATACAAAAAAGATGTGGACAGGCTGGAGAGCATCCAGAGAAGGGCCACAAAGATGATCAAAGGACTGGGAAGCCTGCTGTATGGGGAAAGGCTGAGAGATTTGGGGTTGTTCAGCCTTGAGGAAAGAAGGTTTAGCAGAGACCTCATCACTATGTTCCGGCACTTAAAGGGTGGCTACAAAGAAGATGAAGCCTCCCTTTTTACAAGGAGTCTCATGGAACAGAGAAGGGTAATGGGTACAAGTTACTCCTATGGAAATTCTGATGCGACGAAAGAGGAAAATTTTTCACAATAAGAACTGTCTCCCCAGGGAAGCAGTGGATTCCCCAACACTGGTCACTTCCAAGACTCAGCTGAACAGAGTGCTGGGCCATCTTGTCTAGACTGTGCTTTTGCTAAAAAAGGTTGGACCAGATGACCTTTGAGGTTCCTTCAAATCTGGTATTCCATGTTTCTATGTGATGATACAGCCATATTTAGTATAACGCATTGCCCAAATTTGTGTTTTACTTTGTTGGGTTTTAGTAGAAGATCAGCTTTGAACCTTGTGGGTTTTCAGTCGTGCTTATTGCAGTACTCCTCCCTCAGTGACAAACTGAAGTATTGTGAGTTTCTGAACTTGCATACATTGGCATTTTCCTAACACTGATGCCTCAAAATAAGCTACACCTTCTGTCTCCTCGCTAGCCTCGACACAGGCTCACTGTCTTCACAGACACAGGTAGAAAAACAAGTTTCTTGTTGAAAACTGCAAGAATTGGCCCCAGGAAAAATGATCTAGAATGCAACAAAATTTAAAAAAAAAAAAAAAAAAAAAAAAAAAAAAAAAAAAAAAAGTCAGCATTTTAGATGCCAGCTTTGTTATTTACTGCAAAACCAAATACAATTCCTCTAAAAGGAAGAAACCCAGTAACAGGCAATGATATACATATGACTGCAAGTCTCTATGGTGCTCTGCGCTGTGAAGTTGTCCACTTTAAAAAGAAACACATATTAGACATATTGATGCACTTCATTCTGTGCACATGCAATATGCCCAGATGCTTCTCAGGTCCTTATTTTCTATAGCATCACCTTATCACAAAAATTTCCCTCCTCAGTCCTGTTTCTACTGTTGCACCCTCTCAGTCAGCCCTTCACCTTTTGTTTAGCTTCTGTCAGCTCTTCCAGCTTGCACTACCCATCCCTCCTGCAAAGCACCATCCCCAAAAAGACCTCAAGCAAACACGGCAGGAGCTTATGGTTCACCAAGGTTGCAATGAAAGCCTGGCACAGTTTTAGGCCACAAACAGCACAGCATGCAGCAAGGAGAAGGTCAAAAAAGCATAACACTGAGATGCAGGTGTCACACAAAGCTTTCATGCTGTACTGGTATACAGGGTGATGGCAGGGCAAAGGAACAACTAGGGTACTGAAGGGATTAGCTCATAATGGAAGATCAAAAGACACATATAGTGCCAAACACAGAAGCTCAGACACTTTATATGTAGGTGGCTGCAGGAACTCAGCCAAGAGCAAGAAACCCCTCAATGACTCTGCCAATCACAAAGATTAAGAGAGTGAAAGCATCCACTAATTTCTTCCTCAGCACTGACTGGCAACATTAATCTCTCATTTAAAGGTACAGCTGGCAGCAAGACCATTTACACATCACCATGGGCAACACTCAGCCACACCAACCTGACCTACCCCAGACGTGGGCACACAATCTTATTTTTGTTGAAATAGTGAGAGCACACGATACAGAGCTTATGCTGGCTTTGTGCTTTTTATGCCTGCTGTATGTCAGCAGCAGGAAAACAGACAGTACCTGATCTTGCTGCTGATGCAGAATTAATCTACCAATGCTCTTTAAACAATCTGAACCAGAGAGCCAGTTTATGGCAAATCAGCACTTGGCATCACATAGCCACTATTTCCTTTAACTTGTCATCAGCAGTCTTAAAGCTGTGTTTAGTGCACCATCCAAGTGTTACAACAGGTAAGGAGGAGAAAAGTTTGCAGTCTCCCATATGGCAAGGTAAGAAATACTTGTAGAGAATGGGCTGTCTTCTAATTCTGGAACTCCTGGACAGAAATCAAAATAGCCTGGATGCCTTTATTAGAAACAAGGTGGGGGGGAGGGGAAAAGGGAAGAAGAAGAACTAAAAATCTTTTCAAGCATTACGCAGTGCCAAAACATGTAGTAACATTCTTGCTGGTATGCCGTTAAAAATATCATTCCATGTTTTGCTGTCAATGGCAACACAATTTACATTGGTGCACAAAATCATACAGAGGAATTAAGAAACTTGAGAATGAGCTGTTCGCAAATATAGGTCAGAAAAACTGCAATAAGGTATATTAATAGAAAACAAACAACCATTCTGACGTGTAACTGTTAACTAAAAAAATTACTTACTTCTTTCAGTTGACTTGATTTAAAATATACAAATCAGATTACTTATTATTCTCCTGTCCTACATGACATCAGGGCTGTTGCAGACACTACACAAATACTGGTCTGTCCCCAGAAAAATCCCAATCTAAGGACTGAATGGGAAATCAAAACGTGAAGGAAAAATACTACACCAGTGGATCAAAAGATAATCCAATTGCTGACATGCATTGAAGTACATGTTCTTTTCCTTCATATCTTTTAAAATAGATCCCATTCTTTCACGCGTATTTCCTCAGTTTCATTCTGTCCCTTTAGCTCTAACAATGCATACAAATAATGTACTTTAGAAAAAAAGTTTGGAATTTTTTCCTGCCAAACAAGATGATTCACAACTTTTTAACTGTCTCATCAAGTGTTTTCAGAGTTCTTCTGCCTATGGACCTCATTTTCCAGCAGATGCGCTCAAATTATTCCTGGACATACTGCTGCAGGACAAATAAAACTCTGCTAATTTAATCACCTTTTGTATAGGCCTCAGTGCAGAACTGAAAATTACAGAAGCATTCAGGATTCTGTGAAAATTGGAGAGTACTTTACCATTGCCTTCAGCTGACACAACACCAACCAACAAAGAGCACTTTGGAAAACTCTCACCTCTGAGGTAAAAACAGCCCAGATAATTAGAAGCTGCTGACAGAATACCAAATTAATCCAGTCCCTGGATAAGCCCTAAAATCCTCTTTTCAAATTGAACTTTCTACCGCCCTTTGCTTTCTGATCTTCTCAACAGGGCTTTCACTCCGAATCTGAAACTTTTGTCTTTGATTTCCTCCGCTGTACAACAGCCATGCATATTCTGAAACTGGACTGGAAGTAGTTTATGCAAATGTCCATTATGAAACTCTGTAACTAATTTTTCCCCTTCCATGCCACTGCTGTCCAGTGTGCAGATGGTACAACAGTACTAGGGCTAATTCAATGGGGGAGAATGAAAACCAGCAATGGGGCAAGACAGGATGGCCCCTGGCAGCTGGCCAGACAGAGCTCCATTGCTTCATTCCCTGGCCAGTGTCTACGGGCTTATGTCTTTTTTCACTGGATAATGAAATGAGCTTATTTGTGAACTAAAACACTTTAGAATTAATTCTCTTTCACCATGTTTCTTACCTATGGAAATCCAGGTAGTTAAATTATTCCATCAGTACAGTAGGCTTTGCTTTGAAGAATCTTAAAAATCAGCCCAGGAATTTGCTGTCATTGTCCCCACCCCTTTCCTGTTTCTGCAGACATTTAAAACCCGTCTGGACGTGTTCCTGTGGGATCTACTCTAGGATCCTGCTCTAGCAGGGGGGTTGGACTAGATGATCTTTGGAGGTACCTTTCAACCCCTACTACTCTGTGATTCTGCAATTTCACTTTCTCCTCTCTGTTCCTTATTCAAATACCTTCGACGGCCAAGGTACCTGTGAATAAGCAGTTGTGTTTTCAGCTGGGTCCAAGGGAATTATGCCAGCTCATCCTTGAGGAACCACAAGATCACAGATTAAGAAAACAGTGAAGATGCTAATGAACTTGGCTGTACCCCAGGTGTTTGCCCAAAAACTCCTTGACAGAAGGCATATTGTTTGAAAAAGTAACAAAAGATCAAAAGAACTTCAAAATTGCTAGTTAATGAAAGAAGGAAATAAAAGAGCATGGATCCAAGGTATAATTAACTGAGCCTGTAATACAGACGTGCCTTTGCAGCGATAGGTTACAGGTATATTGCATGTGATAAAAAAGCCGCCAGACTGCCTTGCCTACACCAGAATTTAATTTAATTTTGCACTCCTGCTTTCTCTTAAGAGTCAACCTCTTGGGCCAGCAGTTAGAGCGAAGGCAGCAGGGAAGCTATACTGTCATCTCCACTTGTTCCAAGTAAGTCTACCTGGAAGGCCAGCTGTGGGTATCAGGCTGCCCTCACTCCTCCCACTTCACTGCTACCGAGGCTGAGCTTTAGCAATGCAGTAGTGAAGGGAAATGCTGTGTGGACTGGGGCCCAAGTTTGCACATGCATATGAACTAGCATATGAATTCAGGACACACTGTGTCTCAAGTGCTCCAAACCCTCATGGAAACAGCCCTTGGCCTTAGTATGCCCCGCTTCACTGCAGGACGATGGGACAAAGGTAAAGACATGGTTCCTGTGGTTCCCATTTATACTCAGAGGGAAGATGGCTGTGAGAGCAGACTCGATGTATCTCTCTCTTTCTGCACTCCTTTCTTCGGAACCATAAATGAGATGGGATACACATGCATTCCATGGGATACACCTCCCCTGATGGGACATGCCATGACCAAGCTGCAATAGAAGCATTTTCCACTTCCCATCAAAGCAAAGCAAAATAACACATACAAAAATGTTCTTCATATAGAAATATGTAACTTCTAAATAGATTACAAAGGAATGATGCTGCCCCATCCTGGCATCCTAGGTTACGATCTGAGAAACCTGGACAGGAGTGTGTTTCTTAAATTTCCTTTCTTAAATTTTCTTTCTTTTTCTTGAATTTTAGACACATTGTTCCACTTACATCACCTCAGATCTTCTTTGTAAATGAAGTTAAACAATATTTCCTGACTACAAAAGAGCATTGTGAGGAACAGGGCACTACAAAGATCACCAAACATTATTACAGTGATGGAAAACATAGGCTATTAGCATTAAGCTGGTATCATATCACCTGGACCAAATCACCAACCCAAACAAATAGCCAGACAAGCAAAGAATAGACATGACCATGCAAACTCCATAAAGATCACTAAGACAAAACACGCTGGACAGAAAAAACTTGGGGAAAAATAAACCCTAAGAAACTTGAAACTCGACATGTTGGGAGTCTGCAGACCCAGACCAGGCAAAGACCATCGCCAAGCTTATCCAAGGTGGGAGAGTCTCCAGGCACTCAGAAGCTGTGTGGCTGCGAGCAGCCTGGTGCTACATCCTGCTCTCAGCCTTTCCCAAGTTGCTCAGAGGAAAATCTGCTGGACTCTCACTTTTTGTAGGAATACTTCAATACATCGGTATTAAACAGTGAATAAATGTTATTAAACAGTAAGCACTCCTCCCTGCTTGGCACCTACACTTCACCAAAGCAGCTGCAACAGGGTCAGAAACAAAACCCAACCCCAAACAGGAGCAAACTGACAGGGACACTTAAGAGGGAGAGACTTGGTGCAGCAGAACGCAAGAGAAGATAATTGAGCTTTGACCTTGAGCACTTTTAGCCAACCCCAGTGGTTGTAGGCAGAAGCATGTGATACCTTAGGAAAGTCCATTTCAAGAATAGTAAGCAATGCACAGTACAGGACCAAGTGGAAGTATTATTTTTCAGGAGATCTTGAATCTCGAAGCTGGGAGTCTGTGTTTCTGCCTCAGAGCGTTAACGTCCAAATACACCTTTGGCAAGAAGAACCAACACGTATTCTCCAGCACTATCTCCTTGGAATATGAGGCCACTCTGATGTCTACAAGGAACTGCTGTGGATATCCTCCCTGGCTTCAGCTTCTCTTTATTTCTCTCTGCTGTTCCCATGGGAAACATTCATCAGGCTTTCAGTAGAGAATAATTTACTTCTGATATCACTTATTTTCTGCTCGCGAAAGTTGACTACTCCCACGGTATGTTTGCCCCGTGGCCGCAAGATATTTCTTTGCCAATGTCGGAGATCAATGTTGGTAATCAACAACATTTCTTTAAAACAAAAAAAACCCACAAAACTAAACAAAAACCAGTTACCTACCATCAAATAAGAAAGAAGTCTTTCCATGAGAGATCTTTGGTTTACAACACTATAAACTGCTTTCAATAGGAGGAACAACTGCCATACATAAATTTTTTAATATCTGCAAAGTGCTTCATGAAATATTTTGCTTTTTATCTTTCACAGATAGTCTTTTTTCCATCTACAATGAAACCAGTGGCTGCCTGAAGACAGCACGGTCTTATTCCATGTACTAGGTTTAGTACTCTATGAAATGAAAAGACTCAGCTTGCTGCTGTCCTTACAGAAAGAACTGAATAAATACAATTTTATTTGTATCAGTTAAAAAAAAAAAAGTGTAATTTATGAGGGCAAAAGCTATTTAAATCAAGTTCTACTTACTTAAACAATTAATGATTAGCATAGAAAGAAGAGACAGGTATGATGTTTCAGTTTGTCCTTGGCTAGTCAGTCCTGAAAATCAGACTGGCTTATAAGAAGTAATTTTATGATGTGGTTAACAGTATTTTGCTGTCTAGAAGCCGGAAACAGGCTCCTCAAATTAACTGAAAAGCATGTGCTTCAAATATTTAATTTTCTGTTTCATTACCATTTATTTTTTAAACCATGACATTTATGTGTGTTGTAATTAGATTGTAATCGTATTGCTGCCACAGGAGTTACATATGAAGAGAAGTGTATCAAAATAATGCAGTTTTGAAATGCAGTAATTTCATAGAGCATTTTAAAATTATATTTCACAAAAACTATGTTACCCAGCAAGATCCTTGACTATTATACTATTTTAGATTTGCAAAGAAATTCAGTACTGACAAAGCATGAGAGTTTGAGCTAACGGTGCTGTATGGATGCATCCATCAGCTGCGTAACAGCTGCTCACATACAGCAAGTCAACAAAGCACCTTGCATATAATCTTTAAAAACATGTATTATAAACACAGAACTGCAGTTGTCCTCAGATAATTTGATGCGAAGCACACGCATCTCAGACAGACATTCTTGGAATAAAGAGTGTAAAATCCCCTTGGTATAGATACTAAGCACGTTTGAATAGAGTGTGAAAAACACCCTAATTTTGGACCCAGTATACAGTCAATCTCTCTTTCTCTCAAAGAACAAAAACCTATGCTTTCACAGAGGCTGGAAAGAAGGGACTACTTACTACCATTTGACAGCTTCCAGTTTTTCTGCAGAAAATAATGTGTTATAACCATATGCTGACATTTTTAAAGTTGCACGCAAACAGTATGCAATTGCCATGACACAGTAATCTGTAGTTCCACTGTGCCCTTTAAAAGGGACTGGAACATATCTGAGAAATACCTGAATTCACTGCAGTGCAAATATTTGTCATGTTCCCTCAGTCTTCCCAAGAGATGCTTTCTCTATCCCTGCTTATGGATGAAGATTCAACAGATTTTAGACAAGCTCAGCTAGCCAGAGAACTGCTTAATGAAAACTGTTCAAGGAACTGCACAATCAGAAAGGACTTTTCCATCTAATTTAAATGCCAATTTGATTATCTCCTCCAGCAAAGTCATGCAAATAAAGCAGGAGCAGTTGGAAGGAGTTTCCAGAACTGATGAAGTAATTAGACCCAATGGTCTAATTACTCAAGGACTTTTTCAAGAAGGACAGACCTCTTTGATCTTCCCAGATAAAATGATAAGTACTCGGATTAGGAAAAATATTGTGACGAGCAAGATTGTGAATCTGCAACACTTTCAGACACTAACTCACTGGAGCAACTACCTCAACCTCAGATGATCAGTATAAGGTCTGGCAACCCCCCCCCCCAAGTTCTAGATGGGGGGAGGAAACGGCTTCATGAGGCCTGCTCATATGTTGTTGGTTGTGTGGTACAGACCTTTAAAACCAAATTTTGACAGAAAGAATAATCAAGGACATGGTGTTACTACCATTCTTATTTCAAACCACATCAGAACAAGCCAAAAAAGACAACCATGGTTTATTAACAACAATGACTAGAATGCCCCAGTTTTAATCCTCACACTCACATCCTACTGAAGGCACCAAGTAATCTCGTGTGTGTCCTCACTCCTGTTACTATCTGGTTTTAAACTCTGAGTGCACCAATTTTAAGCAAGCATGTCAGGTTTTGTAGAAAAAAAAAATATTTGATTAGAAACTTCAATTTACTCATTTTTTGACACAATATACAATTTCCTGCCTTGAGGAAGTGGAGAGAATGGCAATTCGCAATTTTATAGGGAAAAAACAGTCGTGTATTGTGGGAAAGAGAGAGTGAGTGGCATCTCTTCACAAGCAGTAGCTTTCAAAACTGCAATTGAGACTATTGAAGGAGAAGAAAATAATGATCATAAAGGGGAAATAATTCTAAACTTACTTCAGAGTACCGAGCTACAGTACTGAAAACCCACACATGCCTGCATCAGACAGCAACACTCAAGAGCCTGTGGTCTCAGACAACCAAGGAATGGGTTTTGGTTTCATTCATCCTGCTTTTGAATGAGCTGTTACCCAAAAGAAAGCAACTCTACGGGCAGAAGCCTACTGTTGTAGAACTTACATAAAGAGGTACTTCAGTGCAGCTCAACTCCATTGTCACAGCATCTAGAAACAGAATAAACCAGTGGAATTATTACATACCCATCAGGAGGCATTGATATCATTATACCCCATTCATGTCTGCAAACTAAGTAGACATCTTTCGGAATCAGGGGAAAAAAAATAAAAGGATATTAAGCTTATCAGCTATCCCATTGCCCCAAATTTCCCCAGAATGAGGATATACTGGTGTAATGATGCCTGTGTAAGGCTGGAGGAGGGGTGCCTGGTCTTAGTTAACATGCTGTGTGCTTTTCACACAATAGACACAGTAAACAAAGCAGGTCAGGCTGAGCCCAGTCACTGAGACATTCATAGTTGCAGCAAATGAAGTAGTGGGAACTGCAGGCTGCCTTAACTACCCTAAACAGCAAGTTACTGACACAAGTCACCACTGAAATTACTGTAACTAGAGTCATCACACTAACTCTCATTTCTATTATTCTATTTCAAATTTACTACATCCTATAAATTCAAACACTAAAAATAATATTCCTGTCAAATGAGAAAAGCATACCAGAAGCAACTCCACATATGTAAGACAGCAAGGCAGGCTCAACAGCTACACACAAGTTTTCTACTTATTGAAAAAGGCTACGAAAAAGGAGAGTGTCTTAAGAGGAGGGTCTCACAGCTCAGATGTGGCCTTGTTTTTACAGCTGAACAGTTTCCAAGAACAACACAGTTGTGCAGCTCATTGCTTGCGAATGCATATGTACAGTCTGCTACGAGTCAGACAGGATTTGAGAAGTTCCCTGCCTACAAACTGCAGAAATTAAATGCACAGCTTCAATCAAAACTAAAAATGACCCACCCACCAAGCCAGCACACACTCCTTTTAAACCATGAGTTTGTTAATACTCATCTCCTGGGGCACATCAGTTCATCTACGTTCACAAGTACCTACATTCCTGTGGTTTGACTTCAGTGTAATTTTAAAACAGAAGGCAAAACCCTCCACAAAATCACGAGCCACAAAGATTCAGCCAAAAGAAAAGAAAAAAAAAATCATATGGTAAGAGAAGTGTATCACGGCAAACAGTAATCCAGCCAGCTCAGTCAGCAGCGAGACTCAGATAGACAGGTTTCTTATTTTCTGTGGAGGGAGGTGGTATCCTGCAGCTGACTCCAAGGCATCTCTGAGAGACAGACACAAAGCTCTGCAGTTCCCAGCAATAGCAGCCTGAACCCAACCTTAAGAGCAGCATCAAGCAGATGTACAAGCATCAGTCCTGCTTGTACAGAAGAAAACAAAGTTACAAGAGAAATTAAGCAACAGTAACATTAATTCCACAAGGAGTATTTTAAGGTGGAGCTTTTCACAAGTGTCCCAGACCTGTCACCAACTCACAATTACTGCCACACACAGATTACATCAATACAGGTCATCACTTCATGGTTGGCTGAAACAAGAGACATGCGAGTCAACTGTTTAACACCATTGCTCTATTTTGCTGTTTAAAATCCCTTCACCTGCAATGTTTCTCCCTCTTTAAAGGAACACACACAAACTGAACTGCACCACCTCCTCTGCAAGAAAATATCATCACATTCAAATCATTATGCCATGCATCAGAATAAGACCTACTCCTGGTTACTTTTGTCATGTGACTATCCCAACCTCCAGAGCCTCAAGAGACGTATCTCAGTATCCTTCTCTGCAAAGGTGAGAAAGACAGGCACCCAGTCCAGTCTACCTATTCTACTGCAAGTGTGCACAAAAAGGTGTAATTTATCCCTTCCTCTGAAGGATTATCATTGCACCATCAATACAATAAACTTCTTTTGTACCAGATAATATAAACACAACTCACTGGAGAGATTATGCCATCCTGACCTCAGTTCCCTTCACCTTTTGTTTGTGTCACACTGTGGATCCCCTGGGAGCCTGTGCATTCGAAAATACTAAGTACCTAGACCAGTGTGGATCCTGAGTGGATAGATAACCTGAAGATTTAGCTTATCTGAAGCAATCAATGTTTTCCATACAGCACTGACTAGAACCAAACTGAAATACAACCAGTACTTTGGATATGCGCTCCCATGACAAACCAGCATGTAATGGTGTTTCCTGGATACAAAGGCGTACCTAATGGTACTTCTTTGCTTCCTGCAAAAGAACCAATGAATGTCAACACACAGCACAAAGTGACCTCATCTGCTTTTCTCACACTCTCAAGAGTGCTTGTTCTTCAGAAAAAAAGTTTTATACAAATGGCTCACGTCTTTCCTCCATCTAGGGCTTACAGTAACTCAGCTCAGCTGCTGGAAGTGGCTAGGAGGGGCAGGAAGAAGAGGATGCACAGAGGGAGGAAATACTCAGCTCTGGCTACAGGGCAGCTCTTGTAAAACCTCCGTTTCAGAGTGAGGGACTGAAAGAGACACTACCACATGCACCTCCGTATGGCAAAGAATTGCTCAGCTCCCCAAAAAGCAGGGTCTCCAGTGCCCAAGAGCTGCCACGTAGACAGCCGCTCTCAGCTGCTGTGGAGTAGTCCTACTCTGCAACAGAAAGGAGAGAGTCGAGCTGTCTGGCATCACGGATATGCATCATTTCACCGAGCAACACCTGATCTCTTCCTCTGACATCTGTGCTTCTGACACTGAAACCAGCAAGACAGGCATCTAACAGACAAACAGGTCCAGTTTTAGGCATTGACCACAAATATTGAGCTAATACCAACACCAGCAGTAGTGGAATTCACCTACACACAGAAAAACCCCTTTTCAGCATCCAGGTTAGCAGCAAATTTAAAAGAAGCATTTATTGTGGTGTGCTGCAAACTGGAGAGACTTGTAGTATATATTTCAGTCAAGTAAAGATAAGTACACAAAAAGGAACACAAAAAAATCTGGAAAATAATTTTATTTAACTAACTTTTTTTTTCTCCAGTCTACAGTCTCCCCTTAAACCTAGTGTCAAATGCCAGCCTCCTGGCCAGCTCAAGTTATTGAGATGAAAAAGTATTTTGGGTTTTATCAAAGATGCAAGACATTTCAATAATCCCTCCAACACTTTTCCTCACCTAATATTTTATTTATTGGTTGCAAATTATGAGAATCTCATACCTTCAATTTAATTCAACATTACAAATTTCAGTATTTTATAGTACAGTTTCCCCAATTATCAAGACATTTTAGAAGGACCACACCAAGGAAATAAACCAATAGAAAATAAAAACGTCAGGTATTGACTTAATAGTATTTTAATGGAAAAGACATTAGTTATCAAACTTTTTTACTCTGTACACACCAAAGAAATTAGATAAGGGAAAGTATAATCTAAATCTCATCAGAAAGGCATTTCTACTGGTTGACAAGGTGACCCTTCAGCCAACACTGTGACTACTATTTGGCTGTCCTAGCACCTACTGTGTATTATCAACATTTTCCTAAACACAAAAGGACACATACTGATTCTACAGCAATCTGGCTTACAACTCACAACTTGACCTTCTCATCTTCCCTGTAAATAAAGCATGTAATTATGGGAGAAAGACACAGGGAAGGTGAAGACAGGACCCTGGCTTTGATGCTGCTCTGTGATCCAGCAGCCACTCACATGGACTTCACTTCAGTTAACTCAGCCTCCATGGCTCATTAAGCAGCACCAGACCACAGTTTGTACAAGCCTTGCAAACGGTTGCAAAGTACAAGCAGTGGTATAAAATACATATTTCATACTTCTCTCCCATATATCAGTTCGAATATAAGAAAACATGAGGCCTTTGGACCCTGCTACCTATATTCTCCTTTCAGACCATAATCCCACACCTCTGTGCCACAGAGCACTACTGCTGTTTCACAGATTTCAAAGATTGAATGTCAAAGCCGTCAAGCTGTGTAAATAAAGACCCAGTGATGCTTCACAGGTGTCTTGGAATTCAGTCCCTCCTATTTTAATTATATTTCTTTCTGGTGATGGCCACACTGAAACTCATGTCTATAAAACACTGAGAATTACAGTCTTATCACCACCATCAAGACAAACACATTAAATCTTTATTTCTTATCAGCTGGAACAATGGGAAAGCAAGGGTGCATCCCACCCAGAAGCCACTGGAAGGCAGGCAGGAATCCCCAGAGGATCATTTGTGATGCTTTAAAACCTAGCACCTTTGTCTAAGCAAAATGTCCTGCACAGTGTAAAAGTCTAGCAGCACACGCACACTAAGAGGTCTTCTACCAAGCTCTCTTCCACTGGATCACTGTGTTACATGTCATCATTGTCACTGTTTTGTTAATTTTTATCATGCAGTAGTCTGTAGGTGGTAGGTGCTACATCAACGCACAGGACAGCCTCTAAGACTGATATGAATTATTGCACATACTGTGTTTATACTTCTCCGATCTTTATATTCTTCAAAAACAGTGAGATTCCAGTGTGGTGCCCACAGAACAACCAGTTTCCATTAATAATGTTCATCCCAGTGCTTCCTCTCAGCAAGCACGGCAACTGAACCAAACTGTACTTTTGAATTTACAGAGTCCATCTGAATTACATTATATATGCATATCTAAAGGACTGCTCACAGCTTCCCAAGCACCAGGAACCATGCTGCACAGCAGTCAGGTCTAACGTGGTACAGAACATTCTTTTACATGCAGATCCTTACTCTGAAACTGATTAAAAGATCTTGGGAGAATTAAATTAAAGGAAAAAAAAGTAGCAAGCTGAAAATACACACATCATAAATACTACATTCCCAAAGTCAGAGTTTTACACTTTATAGCCAATGTTTTTGACATGACTTTTCATTCTTACACTTAGCTCTCCTGAACATCTAGAGCATAGGGGATAGGGAAGGGACAAAGCAAACCCCTCAGCCAGCATCTTTGCAAGCACATTCATTTACTGCCTTCTAACAGTACTCAACCCAGAAGGTAAAATAATCCCTTGCCTACTAAATTTGTAATGAAGCGGCTTGCACTAGTGTTGATTACTTCACCACACATTAGTTGCTCCTGAAGCAAGTGAACAGAAGAAATACAGCTGAATGCCTTTTAAAAAAGCTCTTTTCAATAATTTGAGACAAAAAGAAACTTAAATCTTCCTCAAAAAACATCACCCCATTCATAGCTATCATATTCCTTTAATTTGTTAAAGACACAGCCATTTTGTGCTCCTTAGCATGGAAAATATTTAAAGAGACTGCAAAAAAAGGTCACATTTTTTAACCTTTTAAAAATAGATTTGGATTTTAAAACATAAAAACAACTCTAGAAAAAAGCCTCTTAGACAGAAGCCCGTTCCTGAGGTTGGTAAAATGTATTCCTTATGCATTCGTGTATTAACATTCTTAATGAAGCATTTTCATTTCAACTAAAAATAAAATGGGGCTCTAGATTTTAGAAACCTTAGAAACATGAAATATGGGTTATATGCTACTGAAAGACAAAAATAAAAATGTATACATAAAGTCACTAAAACAAAATAAAATCTGTTTGATACCATTGCTGATCATCTGTCTCACCTCCCCACCCCTTTTAATGCCTGTTTTGACAGAGCTAGTAGCTTTCTAATGATGATTTTTTAAATTACTTTTGGAATTTACTACTCCCTAGTTTGGGCACCGTGAAGCCATGAGACGAGAGCAAAAGTAAACTCTTTAAAATATAGCATAGTTGTACAGTTTACTGACAAGGTAGCAAATAGGTGGATCAGAAACGTTTGGTTTTACAAATACATTCAAATGCATGCTCCAGTGCTATCTATGACGCTTCAACATCACTCAGGCTTGGTCATCCACCAAACTGGTATAACTAACAAACAAAATTAGGGGACATACTGTGTGTTTCATGATGCTTTTGTAATTTGCATTCCACCTTCATGAACAGCTAGAACAGCACAACAAACTCTACAGCTATTAAGAGCAAGAAACAAATTTTCAATACCAAAAGTCATTAGATATAATTCTGATATTCATAGAAGCAGCTTCCATTGAGAAGGGCGACTATTCCACCTCACAGCCTTCTCCTATTATTAATGTAGTTTAGTGATACCCACTTGTCTTAATGATTCTGAGCCTGAAAAACACAACTCACACAGCTCAACTAGTCAGTAGGAAAATCTGTAAATTTTTGAACATTCTGTAATTTTTGAAGAATTTCAGCTGTCAACATTGAGGAAAATTCCAAAAACAGACCTGAGACAGGGAGTGAGAAAATGCTACAGAAGTAATAATATTCAAGCTAATACAAAAGAGAAAAAAAAAAAAAGGAGTGCTCCAGTTAAAAAGTATGAAAACTCCTGATAAAGACTTCTATAGCTTCAGAACTTGGGCACAAATATGCATGGTGATACAAATTCTGCTTGCATTCTAGGCAGCACCTTAGAAGCTAAAAGACAAATATGTCAAAGGCACAGAGAATGTACATCCCTGCCATGAAATTACTGTATATTCCCATCTGTAAACAGGAAATGAGGATGTGCAGGTGCCAACTGACTGATGTATGTCCATGCAGAGAGCTGTTTTTTGGCTGGCAAACCCAAAAATTGGAACTGGATCTTCTGAGTCACAAAATAGTCATAGGCTATCCTTCCTATATCTTGGTGCAAATTCTCGTTACACTGTTTCTCAGATCAAAAGAATGTCGGGCCATTTCACATACCATACCCTCTGAAACTGCCCCACAAAGGAACTATTCTCAGGGGAGACAATGGGAACTTCAGAATAACAGCAGCACTTTCAGAACCATAGTCCTCCCTGGTATTATATAACAAAATTTTGGCAAAATGTCTAATTTACAATTGAGCTGAGAAGGCCAGATGAGGAGTTTCCTGGTAGATTGTTATTAAGACGCATTTACATAATCACTTTCCTTGTTGCATTCGACATTGAAACACCACTTCGGAAAAAGAAAAGCTCTTAAGTACTCAAATCTTCCCACTAGATCTTGTCCTGTGAATTTTTCATACCAAACTCACAGAATACAGTTCATTTTTCACTTATGTGGAAAAAATCTCTTACTCAAACGTCTCCTGAAATACTATTTCCATAAAGTGTGGTAGAGAGCAAATGATGTCTACAAAAGAAAAAACGTGCGTCATCTGTCAGGCTTTCTATTACACTCGTGTGCCTTATGTTGACTTACGAGAAGAACCGCCTCCGGTTTTGTACAGGGCCAAATACAGAGGCAGGAGTAAGCCCATGAAAAGGAAGAAGGGTTTTACTGCCTGTTTTCTGTGTATGAATCCCTCTGCAGGTTGAAAGCTTGTGGCAGAGTCACACCAGCATCGCAACAAAGTGCTACCAAGAACCGGTTTGACATTTGTTTCTCAGAATTTTACCATTAGAAAAGTTTTCACTTCCTTCACGTTTTTCGGCTGTTAAAGAAGCTAAAGTTTAAAAGTTAAAAACTTCTTTAGCTTTGGCTGAGCAAGGCAAGCACTTTCATGATTAAAACCGATTCACTTCCCAATCTAGGGACACGAACTACCAAAAACCCACGAGCGGCTCTTACAGCAAAACAACGAACACACAAGGAAAAAATATGCTTGTAAAAAACAAATAACTCCTCTCTCTCCCCACGTGTGGGGCTTCGGGCGGTAAGCGACAGCCCGAGGGGAGCGCTCCCTCCGCACACGAGCGGAGCCCACCCAAGCGCACCGCGGCGCCGAGACCGAGCGCCGCCGGCAGAACCGAGCGCTGCCGCCGCGCCCCGGGGCAGGGAGAGGGCGACCCGCCGCCCGCGCCAGCCGCCCCGAGCCCCGTCTCCCCGCGGGGCTGTCGAGCAGCAGGTGCGCGGGCCGGGCTCCCTCTCCGCCGCCGGGGCAGCGGCTGCCTTACCTACGCGGGGCGCCCGGCCGAGGCGCCGCTGCTGCCGGCGCTGAGGGGGAAGAGGCGGCGCTGCGGAGCCGCCACGCCTGAGGGAGCCCGGCGGGCGCGCTCGGCCCCGCGGATGCACCGCCCCCGGGCCCCGGCAGCCCGCGGGGCGAGGGAACAAAGCTGCGCTGCGATGCTCGCGGGCAGGGGGCGGCTGGTGCCCGGCTGCCGGGGAACAGCTCCCCCGCGCCTCACCGGCAGCCGCGCTGGCTCGGCGGCACGAGCGGGAAGGCGGGACCCCCGCGGGGAGCCCTGCGCGGCCCCGGCAGCGCCCGGGCCCCGGGAGGAGCAGCCAGGATCCCCAGCGCCTTTCGACGGGGAGCGCTGCCCTCTCCTGGCCGGCTGCAGGGTGCGAACCCGCCGGCGCGGCAGGCGGAACCGGGGCAGCGCTCCCGGAGCAGCCCGAGCCCTCCCCGCCCTCGCCCGTGGGTCCCAGAGGGCGCTGCCCAGGCAGGGGGCTGGCTGGTCGCTGCTGCCCGGTCACTCGAGGCGTGTTTCATGCGCATAGTACTATAATCCCGACAGACCACACCGTGTTTCGGCTGTTCAGCCGCCACTGCTACACATAACTTCAGCTGTTCTTAAATCATCTTACAGCGCTGGCTCCCTAAGCCTGTTCTGACAACCTGTTTCAAGAGTAAGGGCAGTAGAGCACTCAAGATGCGGTGCTGAGCACCAGGTCGGCAGGCACGGAGTCACCAAGCCCCCTCTCACGGCACTGTGACTTAATTCATGTCCTCTTCGCTGTAGGCGGACTGCACACTCTTTGTAACAGCAGCATTCTAGCACCATGCTGCGGGGATGAAAAAAACTTTACTCAAGTGGCGTAAGCAATGTGTGAAAGAATCGGTGTTTTACCGGAAAGCAGCGGCTGGAACACCACGGAGGTGTCTCTCTCCTTAGTATCCCAAAGAGCTAGGAAACAGAGGAGAATAATAACAACTTACACTCGAATCTTTTTACAACACAGTGTTTTGGCATTTCCTATATGCCTTTTCCTTCATTTTTAAAGAGTGTTTTAAATGAAGAAGTATTGAAATCTGCATATGGGGGGGGTTGTTTCTTTGGTTTTGACTGTTTTTTGAGAGTAAAATGTTTGTGATCATCACTGAAAATCTGCTTTGTAGCTACAAAAATCTGCATTTTAAACCATAAACTGCAGATCCTATAAAATGTGGTGTTTTTCCATAAAACCTCTGACTTTTTTGTTTTGCAGTATTTCAGTAGCTTAGGTTACAGGCTCCAACCACGTGGTGTCAGTGGATGGTACATTGTGGTTATCTAGAGGAATCTGAAAATATTTCAGGTCAGTATTGCAACTGTAACCTCCAAACAAACTCTGAGCTCAAGTAAGGATGCAAATCAAAGTCAAATATTTGGCAAGATTTGCTTGTGTTGCACAAGCATTGCTAGAGCCATTACAAATCCTTTCTGCTTGCTTTTAAATTCAGAGATGTGAAAGAGCCTGAAGACGAATGATGGCTATTTCCTGGTGGTAACAGTGCCAAATTCACCACCCAGATGGACTTCTACAGTGTAATGAGGTTGCTTTGTCTGGATAGGGTCAGAAAAATGTTTGAACCTATGAAGGGGTACATTTTATTTCTCTATTTGTTTTCTTTTAAGTAAGGGATGTCTCAAACCTGCTTTAATGTGCTCAAAATGTTTCCTAACACAGCCCACTCTTTCACATTTAATCAGCTCATGAGACTTCAAACCTAAAGCAGAAATCTTTGGCAGAAAGTTAAATAATCAGAAAGCATTGAGAAACCTATTCTGCATCAAAACTTCAGATTTTAGGTATGTAATATTTCCACTTACTTTTGCGAGCACATGAACTGACTTATGTTGTTTCAACTCCAGTATTCCATCAGTGATTAAAGTGACAACTCCATAAGTAGGAACCTATTTCATTTGAGGAGGGCTGGAGTACGCACATACCTTGAGACAGTAATAGAATTGAAATAACTCTCTTGTGACAGCTTATGCACGAGGTCATGTGGGAACTCAGTCTGGTACATAGACAGCAGGAACATTTCCATTTTCTTTTATACACTTCTATTTCCAAGCACTTTCTGCCACATCAATCAATCAGAAATGTTGTGCTTCAATATCACACTTCCACAGCATTGCTCATTCCCTTCACATTTTACTGTTTTTCTGTCAAATTCTTTATGCTTTGTATAGCAGCCTTTTAGCAACTGCCATTACCAGTGCAACCTCACAAATAATATACTTGTGAATATCACTCAGCCCCTTCCACTAAAGGTTAGTGATGCACTGTCCTGGTTCCCCAGGCACAGCCCCATGGGCCAGCCATGCAGGCAGGCCATGAGTAGCCTCGAGTCAGCTGAGAGTTCCAATCAGGGCAGCTGACTCACAGGTGTATCCCACACCACCTAGTCATGCTCATTAGAAAAGGAGGGAGCTCAGTGAGGGTGGGGTTCCTCCTTTCCCTGAGGCTCCTTGCTGGTGGTGCTCTGTTCCTGCTGTCAGCATTGAGAACCAGACTGAGTAGAACCTTTTGTGCTTTATGTTAATTGTTCTTTCAGTTTTGTTATTCTATTAAATCTGTCTATGCTTCAACTCATGGGCCTTTTCCTTTTTTTCCCCAGTTCTCCTTCCCATCTGGGGAGGGAGTCTTGGGTGATAACACTAACTGCTACGGTTTAGCCCTGAGTACTGGCTAACCGTAGACAGTTTATTTGGTGCCCAATGTGTGTTTTGAAACTGGGAGCTGAAGTCTAAAGAGACCTCACTGGGTAACTCTCCCTCTCACTGTGCTGATGTAGGGTGGTAGGGTGCATGGTCCCTCGAGGGACTCCTCGGGTATCTGGTCTTGGAATCACTGTTGGAGTATGGCTCAGTCTTACTGCTCTTGCTGTTCGGATTGGTGAGGTTTATTGCTTTCGGCCGTAGGCTTAGAGGTGTTGCCCTGGTATGTGTTTTGGTGTTAGGTTATGGTGTAATAAATTCACTTGTAGTTACACCCATTTCTGGGACCTGGTGATGGGCACTGTGACTCCGGAACACTCTTGGGGTACCTCAACAGTTGCACTTGTGTTATTGGGTATTTTGAATATTTTCCAGTTTCTCGTCCTGCTAAGAATGAAACCATGGCATAGAGTTGGGTGCTCTGTGGCTGCTACATCTTCTGCCACAGGCCCTACAGTCAGCTCGGCCCCTGCAGGAAGCAGTGCAGATAGTCCAACCCCAGTAGTGGATGGTGCAGCTGCCCCGCGTACTCAGCCAGTGCCAACTGTCCCTGTATATAAGAGGCAACACACAAGAAGAGCAGGTTGGGAAGAAATCACTAAGTCTTTATCGCTTGGTGAGTTGCAAGACATCCGCAAAGATTATGGTTGGCGTGAAGGCGAGCCCCTGGCTTCTTGGCTGCTCCAGTGCTGGGGTAACGGAGCTGAGGGTGTCAAACTGGATGGCAATGAAGCTAAGCAGCTGGGTCAAATATCAAGGGACGTGGGCATTGATAAAGGTCTCTCAAGAGAAGCACAGCCCCTCAGTTTTTTGAGACAACTCCTACTGAGTGTGTAAAACAGGTATCCCTTTCGAGATGATGCTTTGTACAGGCTGAGCAGGTGGATGACCATTGACAGAGGTGTGCAGTATGTGAGAGAAATAGCCATGTGGGAGCTGATTTTTGCTGCTGTGGATGACCCTCAGACACCAGTGGATCCAGATGCACTTAGAGTTACTGGACCCATGTGGCATAAGTGGGTATTGAGCACGCCACCAGCTTATGCCAATGTATTGACATTATTTAGCTGGAAAGATGATGAGGCACCAACAGGAGGTGACCTGGAGGCTCGACTAAGGCAATATGCAGATAATCTTTCTTCGTCCCCATGGGCTGGCATATCTGCTGTGGAAGCACCATCGGATAGCTCCACAGCACTGCTCACTAAAGTTCTTGACAGGCTGTCCCAGATGGAGGACAAGTTACACTCCCTGTCAATACCAACACAGGTTTCTGCCATGGAGAGAAAGCACTCCCCTGAAATGCCTGTGCAAGACAGACGGTGTACACCACGGGGTGCTCTGTGATTCTTCTCCAGAGACCATGGAGAGAACATGAGGAAATGGGATGGCAAGCCTACATCAGCTCTACAGGCACGTGTCCATGAACTGAAAAACAAAAATATTGCAAGAGCAGGACCTGCCAGAAGAAGTGCTGCTGCAGTCTCCAGAAGGCAGATCCCCAGATAGCGTAGATGAGCTTCAGATCCAAACTTACGATGTGTGCCCAATGATGATACAAGTGTAGCCCATGTGAGTAGCTTGGACCATATGCCACTGACAGCTACTTCGCTCAGAATTAGAGAGGCCCTGCCTCCAGCCAGGTGGAGGAGAAGGACAACAGAGTCTATTGGACTGTGAGGATTTGATGGCCTGGCACATCTGTTCCACAGAAATACAAGGCTCTGGTGGACACTGGTGCACAATGCACCATAATGCCGTCCAATTACATCGGGACAGAATCTATTTCCATTGCTGGAGTGACAGGAGGATCATAGGAATTGACTGTAGCTGAAGCTGAAGTCAGCCTGACTGGATGTGAGTGGCAGAAGCACCGTATTGTGACTGGCCCTGATACGCCACGCATCCTTGGTGTGGATTATCTTAGAAGGGGATACTTCAAAGACCCAAGGGGGTACCGCTGGGCATTTGGTACAGCAGCAGTGGAGATGGATGAAACTGAACCTCTGTCTACCCTGCCTGGCTTGTCGGAGGACCCTTCCATTGTGGGCCTGCTGAAGGCTGAGGACCTGAAGGTGCCTATTGCTACTAGAACAGTGCACCAGTGACAGTATCAGACAAATCGAGACTCCCTGAACCACATCCAGAAGCTGACTGGCCAACTAGAGAGCCAAGGGGTGATCAGCAAGACACACTCACCCTTTAACGGTCCTATCTGACCAGTGCAGAAGTCCAATGGAGAGTGGAGACTGACTGTGGACTATCGTGGCCTGAATGAAGTCACACCACCACTGAGTGCTGCCATGCCAGACATGCTAGAACTCCAGTATGAACTGGAGTCCAAGGCATCCAAGTGGTATGCCACGACTGATATTTGCCAATGCATTCTTCTCAGTTCCACTGGCAGGGGAGTGCAGGCCACAGTTTGCTTTCAACTGGAGGGGTGTCCAGTACACCTGGAATCGACTGCCTCAGGGCTGGAAGCAGCATCCCATGATTTGCCATGGACTGATCCACTCTGCACTAAAAGAATGGAGTGCCCGAGCATCTGCAGTATATTGCTGACATCATTGTATGGGGTAACACCGCAGAAGAAGATTTTGAGAAAGAGAGGAGAGTAATTCAAACTCTCCTGGAAGCTGGGTTTGCCATCAAAAGAGGCAAGGTCAAGGGACCTCTTAGAGAAATCCAGTTTCTAGGAGTTAAATGGCAGGATGGACGTCACCAGATCCCATTAGATATAATTAACAAAATAACAGCGATGTCCCCACCGACCAGCAAAAAGGAGACACAAGTTTTCTTAGGTGTGGTGGGTTTCTGGCAAATGTACATCCCAGACTACAGTCATATTGTGAGCCCTTTACATGAAGTGACCAGGAAAAAGAATGACTTTGAGTGGGGCCCTGAGCAACAACAGGCTTTTGAACAAATTAAGCAAGAAATTGTCCATGCAGTAGCCCTTGGGCCAGTCCAGATGGGTCAAGATGTTAAGAATATCCTCTACACTGCAGCAGGTAGGACCTACCTGGAGCTTCTGGCAGAAGGCACCAGGGGAAACTCGAGGTCGACACTTAGGGTTTTGGAGCCGAGGACACAGAGGATCAGAAGCCCGCCACACTCCCACTGAAAAAGAAATACTGGCAGCGTATGAAGGAATTCAAGCCACTTCGGAAATAGTTGGCACTGAAGCACAGCTCCTCCTGGCAACCATGATTGCCAGTGTTGAACTGGACATTTAGAGGGAAGACTCCATCCACACACCACGCAACTGATGTGATGTGGAGTAAGTGGGTCGCACTGATCACTCAGCAGGCTAGAATAGAAAATCCCAATTGCCTGGGTATCCTGGAAATAATCATGGACTGGCCAGAAGGCAAAGATTTTGGAGTGCCACCAGGAGAAAAGGTGCTGTGTGCTGAAGAGGACCACCCCCATATGGTGATCTGCCAGAAAATGAGAAGCAGCATGCTTTGTTCACTGATGGATCTTGTTGTCTTGTAGGAAAACAGTGTAGGTGGAAAGCTGCTGTGTGGAATCCTACATGACGGGTTGCAGAAGCAGCCGAGGGTGAAGGTGAATCAAGTCAGCTTGCAGAAGTAAAGGCCATCCAGCTGGCTTTAGATATTGCCGAGCGGGAGAAATGGCCAATACTTTATCTGTACACTGACTCGTGGATGGCAGCATATGCCCTCTGGGGGTGGCTAAAACAATGGAAGGAAAATAACTGGCAGCGCAGAGGCAAGTCCATCTGGGCTGCCTCACTGTGGTGAGATATTGCTGCCCGATTAGACAAGCTGGTTGTAAAGGTACGCCATGTAGGTACCCAGGTACCCAAGAGTCAGGCCAATGAAGAACATCAAAACAACCAGCAGGTGGATCGGGCTGCGAAGGTAAAAGTATCTCCAGTGTACCTGGACTGGCAACGCAAGGGTGAATTATTCTTAGCTCGATGGGCCCATGATACATCAGGCCATCAAGGTAGGGATGTGATGTATAAATGGGCTCATGACTGAGGGGTGGACTTAACCATGGACACTATTGCACAAGTCATCCATGAGTGTGAGACGTGCCACAATAAAACAAGCCAAACGGATCAGACCCCAGCAGTATGGAGGGCACTGGCTGAAATAAAAATAAGGTGAGGCCTGGCAGACTGACTACATCTCACTGCTGCGAACACACCAAGCCAAGCGCTATGTGCTCACTACGGTGGAAGCCACCACTGGATGGCTAGAAACATATGCTGTGCCCCATGCCACTGCTCATAACACTATTCTGGGCCTTGAAAAGCAAATATTGTGACACCATGGAACCCCAGAAAGGATTGAGTCAGACAATGGAACCCATTTCTGAAATAGCCTGATAGACACCTGGGCTATGGAACACGGGATAGAATGGATATACCACATCCCTTACCATCCACCAGCTGTTGGCAAAGTCGAGTGATGCAATGGGCTGCTGAAGACTGCACTCAAAGCAATGGATGATGGCACGTTTAAAAACTGGGACCAACATCTAGCAAAAGCTACTTGATTAGTTAATACTAGGGGGTCCGTCAATCAAGCTGGCCCTGCCCAGTCAGAGCTTCTCCATACTGTGAAAGGAGACAAAGTCCCAGTGGTGCATGTGCAGAATATGTTGGGGAAAACAGTCTGGGTTACTCCTGCCTCGAGCCTCTTGTCCTCCAGTTTGTACAAATAACCAGGATTACCCCATCCCAGGTGCAGAATCTGGCACTTGCTCTTGTTAAATTTCACAGCTGGTGATTGCCCAGGTCTGTAGTCTGTCCAGATCTCTCTATAAGGCCTCTCTACCTTCAAGGGAGTCCACAGCTCCTCCTAGTTTAGTACTGTTAGCAAACTTAATGTACATTCGATTCCTGCATCCAGATCATCTATAAAAACATAAAAAAGCACCAGTCTTAAAATTGAGCCCTGAGGAACTTCACAGGTGACTGGCTGCCAGCATGATGTAACCCCATTTACTAAAACTCTTTGAGCCTGATCCATCAGCCAATTGCTCACACAACATATTATGGACTTGTCTAGCTATGTGCTGGACATTTTGTTCAGAAGGATACTGTGAGAGACAATATGAAAAGCTTTGCTAAAATAATAATAAAAAAAACATCTACTGGCCTCCCTTGGTCAACTAGATGAGTGACATTGTCGTAAAAAGGAATTAAGTTGGTTAAGCAGGACTTTCCTGTTGTGAACGTGTGCTGGCTATAACCAATGACTGCATTGTCTCTCAAGTGTTTTTCAGTAACTCTCAGAATAACCTTCTCCACAATTTGACCAGGCTCTGAAGTGAGACTGACAGTCCTGTAATAACCAGGGTCCTCCTTCTTTCCGTTCTTGAAAATTGGGACAACATTTTCCAGCTTACAGTCAACTGGGACACTTCAGACTCCCAAGAAGACAAATAATGGAGAGAGATCCCACAACAACATCCACCAGTTTGCTCAGTACCCTGGGACAAATCCCATTGATCCCCACAGATTTACGAGCATTCAGGTGGAGCAGCAAGTCTCCAACAAGTTCAGGGTCAGTTGGAAGTTTACCATCCCCCCACTCTCAGTTTTCCAGCTCAGAGCTCCGGAGGTCCCAAGGCCCATCATGGGTGTTGAAGGCAGACACAAAGAAGGCATTAAAAGTCTGCACTTAGTCTACATCCCTAGTTGTAGATAAACAACCTCATCACACAGTGGACCAATATTATCTCTGATTCTCCTTTTTATAAGCTTGTTTCAGTTTCTCATTTTTGAAACACTCTACATAGCTCAATCATCATGTTAGATCATAAATATTCCATTATTTTCTATTTTCTCATCATTAGTTACTCAGCTTTGAACAACTCAGGCAATACAATTTACTAAATTATAGCAGCATGGTCTTCAAAGTGTATCTGTTGAAATACAAAGGTGTTTACCCTCAAGAAGTTAGAATGTGTAAGTGATCTAGCAATAAAAGTTTCACTCACTAGCAGATTAGTCCAGGGAAAAGAGATCAGTGTCTTTCCTGAGAAACGTTCAGTTGAAAGCTTAATAAAATGCAACAAGTGACCAACCAGTTCATCTCTCCCTTTCTCCTCTGTAATTCAGGTGGCTGAACACAGGAAAGACAAGTCCTGAATTTACTATTCTTTTTTTAAACCCCATCTATTTCTGGATGCATTCAATTAGAAAAACCTCTTTTCTGGCAACGCCCATGCTAACCATGCTCCTGAGCCATAACAATATTTGGTGGTGGGGAGGTGTTTCTTCTTTTCAATAATGAGTTGCAAAAATGCTTTCTATGAAAAGTACGTCAAAAAAGTAATAGACACACTTGTTGTCTGTAACTATCCGCTTGGGAAAAAAATAATTTATTAACTGTATTTCAAACACAAATCAACCTGTTAATTCCCAAATTACCTAGAAGTCAAGGAAGATGCTGTGTGCAACAAATCTCCACTTTTCTATATAAGCAGAAGACACAGAATAAAGAATACTGTTTCCCCAAACAGGACACCCAGCATTACATCCCCTCAAATCCAATGTACAATTAACTATTTTAACTATTTCAGTTCATAACATTCCATCTTAATGCTTTAAAATATGAGATTCTAGGGCCTAAATTAATGCACTGCTGGAAAAATAATTACATTTTCATATAAATAAATTAAATTTTCATATGTGAAGCAGAAGTATGTGTACCTGGCACTTAGAGTAACGCATTTTAAACATTCACCACCACAGAGAGACCACTGCAAACTGTTACCCAAAAGAATTTTTCCTAGTATTTTATTCAACCAGCAGCCTATCAAAAAGCCAAAATTTGAAGTTTTATATTAATATTATAATTAAATAAAATCAGTAGATGAACAACAGACACCACAATGGTAATAACAGCATCTTACTCTGCCTCCTCTGTAACTTATGTAGGTACTGAAGACAAACTTGCATAATGAAAAAAAAATCTTACTAGATGGGGAAAAAAAGTAAATATTAATTTTTGTAACAGACGAGAGCAGAGACACAAAGAACAGACAAGTTTGACTAGCCAACTAGGTGTCACCTGAACAAATACTAGCTTTCAACACAAGAGGTAGTGAACCCGGTAGAACTGATAACACAACTGGCATCTTCAGCTTAAGTAGCAGAAAATCAGTTGGCCAGTCAGAGAGAAGTCTACAAATTTTCATTTTAGTAATCTTATTAGAAATTAAGAGCTTAAACAGCATTTGTCTTTCCGTGTTTTGATCAGATTTCCATTTGTGTAGATGATATCTCACACCTGCTTCCAGCTCTACCTTGGCAAACTCAGTTGGTAGAATAACATGAATGATAAATGTCATAAACAATCAGATTACCATAAGATCACAGAATCATAGAATGGTTTGGTTTGGAAGGGACCTTTAAAGGTCCTCTAGTCCAACCCCACTGCCTTGGGCAGGGACATCTTCAACTCCACCAGGTTGTTCAGAGCCTCGCCTAACCTGACCTTGAATGTTTCCAGGGACTGGGCCTCTACCACCTCTCTGGGCAACCTGTTCCAGTGTTTCACCACCCTCACTGTAAAAAATTTCTTCCTTATATCTAGTCTGAATCTATCCACTTTTGGTTTAAAATCATCAGCCCTTATCCTGTCACTACAGGACCTACTACTCTCTCCCATCTTTCTTATAAGCCCCCTGTAAGTATTGAAAGGCCACAGTAAGTTTTCCCAGGAGCCTTCTCTTCTCCCAGCTGAACAACCCCAACTCTCTCAGCCTTTCCTCGTAACAGAAGTGCTCCAGCCCTCTGATCATTTTCATGGTCCTCCTCTGCACCCACTCCAACAGGTCCATGTCTTTCCTGAGCTGAGGATTCCAGGGCTGAACACAGTACTCCAGGTGGGGGTCTCACCAGAGTGGGCAGGCAGAATCACCTGCCTTGACCTGCTGGCCACGCTTCTTTTGATGCAGCCCAGGATATGGCTGGCTTTCTGGACTGCAAGCACACATTGCTGGCTCATGTCCAGCTTTTCATCCACCAGTACTTCCATGTCCTTCTCCCCAGGGCTGCTCTCAATCCCTTCATCCACCAGCCTGTATTGATACCAGGGATTGCCTCAACCCAGGTGAAGAACCTTCCACTTCACCTTATTGAACCTCATGAGGTTCACATGGTCCCACTTTTCAAGCTTGTCCAGGTCCCTCTGAATGGCATCCCATCCCTCAGGCATGTCAACTGCACTATTCAGCTTGCTGTCATCTGCAAACTTGCTGAGGGTGCACTCGATCCCGCTATCTGCACCACCGATGAAGATATTAAACAGTACTGGTCCCAGCGTGGACCCATTAAGGACACCACTCAACACTTATCTCCATCTGGACATTGAGCCATTGTTCACTACCCTCTGGATGCAACCATCCAACCAATTCCTCATTCACCAAACAGTCCACCCACCAAATCCGTATCTCTCCAATTTAGATCAAACTAATTTGCTATTTTAACTCCTTCAATGGTTCTGCTAGCCACACATCAAATTTCAAGGCACTACAATGAAGACATACTTTAGACATCAATATTGTCAGTAAGAACTAAGATGATGTTTGATGTCAGTGTCAGTGGTTCTCAAGTTGTGGACCACTAGTTTGCCAAGAGAAATGTCACCTTCAACTCCAAGCACTATTGAAGGGTCATGGAATGAGAAGGCTCCAGGAAGAGCTTAACACCCCAGAAAGGTCTGTGCGAGGTCTCCTAAGAGATATTGCCTGATTAAAGTGGCACACAGATTTCCTAAAAGACAAAAGAAAGTTCAGGTCTATTAGCAGAAATAAAATTAAAATGTTAAAGTAGGCAGCAAGGAAACAAAGTTTAAAGTTCGCACGAACATGCTCATTATTACTTATTATCATCCTAAGTCTTCAAAACCAGCAAATCGCCATAGCCAGGAACATATATTGATCACATATTAATTTAAGGGCAAACCATATACTGCTCCACATGTTTCAGTTAAAGATAAGATTTTAGCTAAAACTTGAAAAATCGTTAAAAGTTATTTCTACTGCTGATACCCACCTTTCACGGCCACACTTGAGCAAATTCCTTTTGCAGGAAATTTATCACAGAATCACAGCATGTTAGGGATTGGAAGGGACCTTAAAAGATCATCTAGTCCAATCCCCCTGCCAGAGCAGGAACACCTAGGTCAGGTCACACAGGAACATGTCCAGGCGGGTTTTGAATGTCTCCAGAGAAGGAGACTCCACAACCTCTCTGGGCAGCCTGTTCCAGTGCTCTGTTACCCTCACTGTGAAGAAGTTCTTCCTCACATTTATGTGGAACCTCCTATGTTCCAGCTTACACCCATTGCCCCTTGTCCTATCATTGGATGTCACTGAGAAGAGCCTGGCTCCATCCTCATGACACTCACCCTTTACATATTTATAAACATTAATAAGGTCACTCCTCAGTCTCCTCCAAGCTAAAGAGACCCAGCTCCCTCAGCCTTTCCTCATAAGGGAGATGTTCCACTCCCTTCATCATCTTTGTGGCTCTGCGCTGGACTCTCTCAAGCAGTTCCCTGTCCTTCTTGAACTGGGGGGCCCAGAACTGGACACAATACTCCAGATGTGGCCTCACCAAGGCAGAATAGAGGGGGAGGAGAACCTCTCTTGACCTACTAACCACCCCCTTTCTAATACACCCCAGGATGCCATTGGCCTTCTTGGCCACAAGGACACATTGCTGGCTCATGGTCATCCTGCTGTCCACCAGGACCCTCAGGTCCCTTTCCCCTACACTGCTCTCCAGCAGGTCAGCCCCCAACCTGTACTGGTACATGGGGTTGTTCTTCCCCAGATGCAAAACTCTACACTTGCCCTTGCTGAATTTCATTAAGTTTCTCCCCGCCCAACTCTCCAGCCTATCAAGGTCTCGTTGAATGGCAGCACAATATATCAAATAAATTCCAGTCCCAGGAAAAATGCAAGTCACAGAAAACAGGTCAAGGATAAAGTTCTACCCTGCTGTCATCCTACATGCATTGAGCAGCCTTTGTCACATCCGTCTTTCCCAAGTATACCATCCTTGTTCCAGCACTGTCTGAAGTTAAAATAAACCATTACCCCACTATTCAAATACATCCTGATAACAACATAGACTCAAACTGCATCTACTGCACATTGAGAGTGACAGAAATACACAAAAATTTAGTTATCTTACTTAACTGAGGATTCTTGCAGTCGTATGCAGTTTACTTATTCACTACATTAAATTAATTTGAATTAATTTCCCTTTAGAAGTAAGAATTATCTATTTTTTAGATAATTATAATTCTTAAATGTATATGCACTCTTTAAAAAATGAAACTAATAAATGTTTCAATATACATAGGCATATTTCTTCTATTCCATTAAACAAAACAAAATAACATGCACTTGTTTTCTTGAGTCATTTTGCTGTTTTCTATGAATTAATGGAAGTCTGAAATGGTAATGAAGAAGGCAGAGAAAACACAACGCAATCAAGTTTTATCAAATGTATACATGATTTTATTTCTATGTCCAAGTATGTGAGATGGGATATTAACCTTAAATAAAGACAAGAATACATTAAAATTAGACAAATCTCAATTGTTTTCTGGTAAGTAAAAACTGAAAATTGTTGATTTTGTCTAAATCAAATAATGACTTAGTACTGAATGCACAAAACACTATTTAGAAGTCACATAACTTTGGAATAAAACTTTTAAATTCAAATATTTGAAAAATATTGCATTGGAAAAATCTTGGAAATGTCCTTCTTTCTCTGTCTTCAGTAATTCAACCTATTCAAAAACACAGTTTGGAAGAAAGAACTTCAACCCAGAGGGGCTTATTATAAAAATTTACCAGGAGAACGGGTCATGTATTTCAAAGTCCACATTATTTTTGTGACAATTTGTCATGACAGTTGTCAGTCAGTTATTCTTATCTGTTTCAATGGTCTCTGTAAGACCATTACTTTTGTTCTCGTCTAGACAAGTAGCTCTTTTCTTAGTAAAAGTAGCAAACAGTGTATCCATCATTCCTAAAACTTCTAGTAGCTCCTCTTGATAGTCGATTTCTTTTCCTATGGCTTCCTGAAGTCTCAAGAATTGTCTGTCAACAATCGCTGACTGCCCAACCACAGGCTGATAAATGTCTGTAAAGAAAAAAGTCACTTAAGAATCCACATAGCTATGAAAACATGCAAATTATATTAGCTAGTTAGAGATGCACTTATGGAGTCTGGCATAAGTGCAACACTGTGGACAAACAAGACTTTAACAGTGTCCTGAAAACAGTGTTAATTATTGGTATGTACTCACAGTAAGTCAAAGTAACGAGACGTCTGTACGATCTCAAATACTATTTTTACCTCATTGGAGAAGTAGAAGTTACTTGTACTATGCAAGTATGGAAACATGAAGTATCAAAGATACAAAGATACATGAGGAGCTTCCTACAGTGAGTGCAAATCAGATACCGACTGTGGTCAAAGTTATTTCCAAGCTAGCTACACAGCTTTGGGAATCTCTTTTGTGTTGTACTTACCAGTGATCATATCTGCAACAGTCACCAGTACAGGAGTAAATCTAGGCTCAATCACACGCCTGCAAAATTAGAAGACATCCCAATTTTACTGGTTTTGTCAGCTGCACTCCTCCCACCAACAAGCAGCTTTCTCATACAGGCATACAAATTTTTTCTTTATGAAGAAACGTCACAGAACAACAGACAGAAATGAAAGTTTAAAAAGCCAGTGTGGTATTTACCCTCCTCCTTTCAGGAAAACAGTGGAGGTCGGAGGACTGGCAAAAGCCTCAGGTACACAAAGACACAAATTTAATAGGGGAGACAGAACATAATAGGCTATGGGTAGAATGTCTGGCAAAATAAAATACACTCTCTCATGCTTTCTGCAAATTTTTTTCGTGCTAACAGGTAAGTTCAGTGTTATGACTAAAATCCCAGACCTTGATATCAGAAAGCAGAAGGCATGTGAAATTTCAAGAGTACCAGCATTCTACTCACAATCCGCTGAGACTCTGTGGCAAAAGCTATTACAAAATGCAGGTCTCAGAACAGTCACAGATAACTCAGGTTAAAATAATACCTTGCCACAAAGGTAAGAAGGAGATTAATTTGCTTCTCATCTCGGCCTGCAAGCGCACTCCTCAGTGTTCCTCTGCGATGTAGTTCCTGCATGACTGCGACCGTAACTTCAGGAGTATAAAGCCTGATGGGTGGCTAGACATATATGAGAAGAGTTTAGTACCAAAACATCTTTACACACAAATCAGGGCTGATAACAGCAACAGCAAAACCAAAGCGTTACCCACGCAAGTTTGATTCCTTTCTAGTTATACACTGAAATAAACTTAGTCCGACATACAGAAAAAAATCCACATCAGATCACAGCAAACAACTCTGATGGGACAAAAAACAATGCCTTACCTCCAGTACCGCATCAAGGGCCTTGGAAGACTGAAAGCTCTTCAGCAGCTTGTCATATTTCCTCAAAACACGTTTTGCAGGTTTACTGACACAGAAATCTTCCTAGAATTGAAAGACGAGTTCAGAATAAGATAGACACACACACACAATGGATTAGATGTATTACCATGAAGAAGCTTATATGTTTTTCTGTCTTCCCTCCCTTCCTTTTCTTGAACTTAGCACACACCAAAAAGAAATTTCAAGAAGTGCTTCAGGATACATTTTCTCACCCCCCTATACCTGTTTTGGTATGTAAGATCTTCCCTTCACATAGGTTCTATATGCTGGTTGTCTCTTCTTTTGAGACTTTTCTTTCTTTTCTTCAGGTTTTCTGTGTTTAACATTTAGCACCCCATTGGTCATGCCCACAACTATGGTTTCATCTTCAGGCTAAAACAAAGAAATCACAGAGTTAGGAACCTAGTGTTTTATTCTATTTGATGATGCATGCTCTATCACGCTGATTTTAAAATTTTCATACTTCACAGTAAGGCTTTAATCACAGTATCATAGAATAGCTTCAGCTGGAAGGCACCTCTATGAGAAGTCCCATGGTCAAATAGGGACAAAACAGGGACAGCTTCAAGCTTATGATCACAGGCAACATGATCCATCTAATAAACCTTTAACAAATTCCTAGAGGGACTACAGTCTGACTAGTGAAGCAAGGCCATAGAATCATAGAATCACTATGGTTGGAAAGGACCTCTAGGATCATCATCCCAACATCTTTATCCCAACATCTCCCTAACCACTATACCATAGCCTCAAGTGCTTCATCTACTCGTTTTTTAAACACCTTCAGGGATGGTGACTCCACCACCTCCCTGGGCAGCCTGTTCCAGTGCCTAACCACCCTCTCAGTAAAGAACTTCTTCCTAATATCCAACCTAAACTTCCCCTGACGCAACTTGAGGCCATTTCCTCTCGTCCTATCATTAGTAATTTAGGAGAAGAGACCAACACCAGCCTCACTACAACCTCCTGTTAGGTAGCTGTAGAGGGCAATAAGGTCTCCTCTCAGTCTCCTGTTCTCCAGACTAAACAACCCCAGTCCCCTCAGCCGGTCTTCATAAGGCCTGTTTTCCAGACCTCTCACCAGCCTCGTTGCCCTTCTCTGGACTCGCTCCAGCACCTCAATGTCCTTCCCATACTGTGATGCCCAGAACTGGACACAGTACTCAAGGTGTGGTCTCACGAGTGCTGAGTACAGGGGCACGATCACCTCCCTACTCTTGCTGGTCACACCGTTTCTGATACAGGCCAGGATGCCATTGGCCTTCTTGGCCACCTGGGCACACTGCTGGCTCATGTTCAGCTGGCCGTCAACCAACACCCCCGGGTCCTTTTCTGCCAGGCAGCTTTCCAGCCACTCTTCCCCAAGCCTGTAGCGCTGCATGGGGTTGTTGTGGCCGAAGTGCATGACCCGGCACTTACCCTTGTTAAACCTCATGTAATTGCTCTCAGCCCATAGCTCCAGCCTGTCCAAATCCTGCTGCAGAGCCTTCCTACCCTCAAGTAGACTGACACTCACACTTAATTTCGCATTATCTGCAAATTTACTGAGGGTGCATTTGATCCCCTCATCCAGGTCATTGATAAAGACATTAAACAAGACTGGCCCCAAGACTGAGCCCTGAGGGACACTGCTTGTGACCGGCCTCCGTCTGGATTTAACTCCATTCACCACAACCCTCTGGGCTCAGCCATCCAGCCAGTTTTTAACCCAGAGAAGAGTCCACCTGTCTAGACCATAAGCCGCCAGCTTCTCCAGCAGAATGCTGTGGGAAACAGTGTCAAATGCCTTACTGAAGTCCAGGTAGACAACATCCACCGCTTTTCCCTCATCCACTAGGCGGGTCACCTGATCATAGAAGGAGATCAGGTTGGTTAAAGAGGACTTGCCCTTCGTGAACCCATGCTGGGTGGACCTGATCCCCCCGTTGTCCTGCACTTGCCACACGATCTCCCCCAAGACGAACCATTCCATAACCTTCCCTGGCACCAAGGTCAGGCTGGCAGGCCTGTAGTTCCCCAGATCCTCCTTCCTGCCCTTCTTGTAGATGGGCGTCACATTGGCAAGTCTCCAGTCATCTGGGACCTCACCCGATACCACGACTGCCGAGAGATGATGGAGAGCAACTTGGCAAGTTCCTCCGCCAGCTCCCTCAGCACTCTCAGGTGGATCTCATCCGGCCCCATAGACTTATGGGTGTCCAATTGACTCAGCAGGTCCTTCACTACTATTTCCTGGATTGCGAGGGGTTTATTCTGATCTCCATCCCAATCTTCCAGCTCAGGGGACTGAATACCATGAGGATAACTGGTCTGACTGTTAAAGACTGAGGCAAAGAAGGCATTAAGTACCTCAGCCTTTTCCTCATCCTTGGTAACAATGTTCCCCCTCGCATCCAATAAGGGATGGAGATTCTCCCTGATTCTTTTTTTTTGTTGTTAATATATTTGTAAAAACACTTTTATCTCTTGCAGCGGTGGCCAGGCTGAGTTCTAGCTGAGCTTTTGCTTCCCTAATGTTCTTTCTACACAAGCTAACTAAATCCCTATACTCTTCCTGAGTAGCCCGTGCCTTCTTCCAAAGGTGGTAGACTCTCCTCTTTCTCCTAAGTCCCAGCAGGAGCTCCCTGTTCAGCCAGGCTGGTTGTTTTCCCCACCAGTTTGTCTTATGACACATGAGGACAGCCTGCTCCTGTGTCTCTAAGAGTTTCTTCTTGAAAAAAATCCATCCTTCCTGGACCCCTTTGCCCTCTAGGACTGTTCCCCAAGGGACTTTCTCAACCAGTGTTCTAAACAGGTTGAAGTCTGCCCTTCGGAAGTCCATGGTGATAATTTTGCTGTCCCCCCTCCTAACTTGACTAAGAATTGAGACTCTATCACTCCATGGTCGCTTAGCCCAAGATGGCCTCTGACCACCACATCCCCTACCAGTCCTTCTCTGTTTGTGAACAACAGGTCTAACAAGGCACCTTCCCTGGTGGGCTCACTTACCAGCTGAGTCAGGAAGTTATCTTCCATACACTCCAGGAACTTCCTGGACTGTTTTCTCTCTGCTGTGTTATATTTCCAGCAGATGTCTGGTAAGTTGAAGTCCCCCACAAGAACAAGGGCTTGCGATTTTGCGGCTTCTGCCAGTTGTCTATAGAACAGTTCATCGACCTCTTCATCCTGGTCGGGTGGTCTGTAATAGACTCCCAACAGGATATCCGCCTTGTTGGCCTTCCTCAACTTAACCCATAAACATTCAACTGGTCCATCACACTTGTTTTCCTCCACGCAATCAAAACACTCTCTAATATAGAGTCCCACCCCATCGCCCTTTCTACCTTGCCTATTCCGATTGTAGAGCTTATAGCCATCCATTGCAGCACTCCACTCATGAGAGTCATCCCACCATGTTTCCTTGATGGCGACCCTGTCATAGCTGTTGTGCTGCACAGTGGCTTCCAGCTCCTCCTGTTTGTTGCCCATGCTGTGTGCATTAGAGTAGAAGCACTTGAGATGCATTAACATCTTTCTGTAAGTATAATCTATGACAGGTTGGATTTTTTTTTTTCAATGGTGTACAACTGCCTTTGGCTATTACATGCCATACAGCAGACATGATCACCATCTATGAGAAAGTTATCATGGAACAACAGGATTTTGATAAACAAGTGAAAGTTCTTCAAAGTACCAGTCACTGGTATAAATTCCATCTACATAACAAATCTGCACGTATTTGATGCTAAAGGTTATCATTTTAATTGATGCACTGGAGAAAAGCTCTGGCTTCACATATAAAATAGTGAGTTCTGACCTGTTACTATTGATAGATAATTCTGTGGAAACATTAAACATTAGCTGAATGCTCAGCTGCTGGTAAGACAAAAAAAACCCCAAAACACCAAAAAGAGACAATAAATAAAAAGTGTTAAGAATTACTAGAGAAGAAATAAAAACTAGAAAGTCATTACATGACTGAATAAATCCATTGTTTAGCTTAAATCCTGTGCAAGTCATTCTCAAAAAAGACTAGCAGATTCAGAACAAAAGAACCAAAAAGCCCCAAGGAGAATCAAAGACTGGCTTAATTTGAGACAGATGTCTTCAGCATGGGGGAAAAAAAAAGACAACTGAGATGGGATATGCTAAAAACCTACAGAATTATGAGAGGTATGACAGGCACCAAATGAAGCTAATGAAGGTTCAAATGGAACAAAAGGAGGCAATTCTTCACACAAGTAGCAGAAATGTGGAACTAAAGGAATATAGTGAAGGTTAGAAATTTGTCCAGGCTCATGGAGAGACTAAGCATAGGAACTACACTCTGATGAGCTAATTTCTCATCTGAAAATGAGTTTGGAGTTTGGGAGAATAACAGGAAACTTGTCATACACACTTGCCCCATATTTAGTTTTCCACACACATCTACTTATAGCTATAGATGGAAGCAGCACCTGAAACTAGACCAGCTTTTGATTTGACCCAGTAGAGCCAGTCTTATGTTCTCATATGACCATCTAAAACTCTAGGGTTTTAGTCAAAAGGAAACAAAAGACTGTTTCAAAATATATGCACACAGCTCTAGAGATGCCAAACTACAGATATTGCATGTTTTGCAGCTGCTGTAGAGGCATATATGATATGGAGGTTTTTTTGGTTCTGTACTCTTCACCTCAAACAAAATAATTCAAAACTCATATAGCTCTAGCTCCTTAGGGAACAAGGTAGGAAATGAAGAAAGGAAGACACCCCCTCCACACATACCTTCTCCTAAGTTCCAGAAGAGCAGGAAAATAGTAAAGTAGCAAAGGTAGTAAAGATCCTTCACAGTCCCTTTTACGTGTCCTCCACAGGAGGACTACATGACAACAGCGCTGTCTTAAAAAGTGGTGCTAGCCTCCAAATTTTTGGCCAGCAGATCACTTATCCATTGGAACTCAAATGTTTCAGAAAAATTAGAGTCTTTGTCTTCTGTTTCCAAGACAATAAGACACATGCCTTGGCAAACAAGTTGTTTATGCTCATACCTCATGCCCTCTCCTCTTTTCTTTCTCAGACAAATTTGACACCATCAACTTTCAAGAAAAGTTCACCCTATTCTAAATTTCTCAAGAAATGAACTAATTTTTTTTTCTTTTATCACTGCTACACAAGAGGACTCACAAGGCTCCTGAAAGACAAAGACAAGTACAAGCTTCTAAAAGTCAAAGGACTCACCTTCTAAACTGAATACTTTCCCTATGATACATACTGTCCTTGCTAAACACACGATTTTATACAGATCTAATCAGGTAATATCTGGTAGCTGAATGTATTATGTTTAAAACATCTTAATGAATTTTTTACTCGGGAGGAATACATTCAGTCATCCTACTTTGCATGTACAGCATTCTTCTGAAACAATCACAATGAAAGCAAAAATTAATTACTTCAGTGACTTAAAAGGTATCAGTAATTACCCAGCCTAGAAAGATTTCTAATGTACTTACTGACAACGCAAGACTGAGGATGGATGTCGCATAGTTAAAGCTGTGGACTACTTTGTAGGAAGTAGTACTGTAAATCTTCACGTGCCTATACGAAAGAGTAATGGTTAAAACCTCATTACTATTGCCTTATTGTAGACACTTTACAGGCATTTCATCACTCTCAAATTCCATAGCTCTTTTAAGGAAACTGAGTATTTATACAAAGCATTCATCAGACTGCTACTATGCTTCTTGGTTATTACCTCTCCTGCAACAGAAAGGTTCTGTTAAAAGATACACAAAAGTTAAGAAAGGATTACCCTTACCCCAAAAAAATATGAAAATGGGGCAAGGACAGAAAAAGAAATGGAAGGTAGATGTGACTATCTGACTTCAGCAATGCTTACTAGGTAATGCTGAGACAGTATTTCTTCAAATTTGTTCTTAAATTTTAAATGTAAGATCTATTCTGCATAGACGTTCTTGTATCTGTCTGCTTGTTAATGATTTGGTTGAAAGTAGGAAATAACAAATAGGAAAACAAAACATTATCTTACAACAAGTATGACCTTCAGTGTTGTGAGCACTGAATGGCAAATAGTTGCATAGCTAGTATGATCCCTCAGCTTATGCTTTGTAGTCATAAAGCCTGAGGAAACCTAGTACAGGAGGGAAGGAGGAAAAGAACAGACCACTGTCATTTGTCACTTCATATTTCTAATGTCTCAGAGACCACAGGTTGAGTACCAGTACTCAGCAACTCAACCCAAACAAACAAACAAAAAAGCAAGGAGGACATATTTCACCTGTGGACCTCAGATTCAAAAAGCAACTGCACAAAGCCACATAACCCAGGCTCTTTAAAGGTGAATACTAATACACTTTCAGTTATTTAAACTGTATTAAACTGAAGTTAATAACAGTTACTTTACAGAGACTGTGCAGATCAGTTCAGAGATTCAGAAAAATGAACGCTTATTCACAAGTTCCCCACATGCATTCCCAAACAGCACGTGCCACACTTACTGACATCGAGGCTAGTAAGAGGAAAAGTTAATGTATACCACAGTATGTACCTTGGCCCTAAGACATGTTTTCAAATAAGTTATATCTCTTAACAGTTAAAGGTGCTTAAGCTCAAAAAACATGCACAGGTTCACACTGATGTATAATAACTTTCAAAGGAAAAAAAAAAACTAAAGAATTTAAATCACAACAAAGCCAAAAAATGTACTAACCTGTCCAGGGATCCTGACAATAACCTTTGTCCAGAGCTGTTCAGGCATAAACAAGTTACAGTTTTATGGTGATTTTTAAGTGAAACTAGTAATTGTCCACCTTTCAGTACATCCCAAACTTTGACATATCGACCTCCTGTGAGAAGGAAGCACACAAGAGAGTCTGACATATGTATACATTTATGCTTCTCTGGAGAAGTTTTCACAGAGTGATACAGTGCCTCCTTCATAACACAGAATTTTCCATACCTACTCACCATCACCATACATCATGACTATTTCCTTGGACAAGACATACTACAAGCCTGATCCTTTTTAGGCCATTCTACAGACACAGTTGAATGATTCAACACACTCCTTACCAAAAATAATTTACGTACCAATGGGTCACAGGACTTCTAATGCAATGGCAAGAAGAGACTAAAAACCTTGTCATCATTAAAAGAAAAATATAGTCCCATCTTTACAAAACTTCTTAAGTATGTTTCCTTCAGTTTAGCACTGGGCTAATTAAAGCCTGTATCTTGTCATTAAAAATGTTGGGGGGTTTTTTTGGACCAACTACAAGAAAATCAAATCAGAGACAATCAAATCACCCTCCAGATCAACATAGATTCCTAAAGAAGATCTGTTACACCACCTACCATTTCATTACCAAATGAAAATGCCACACAAGAAAGAATGTTTCTCAAATTATGGACACAGAAAAGAAATTTTATTTTATTGACATACCTGCAGATACTAGAAGCCCACCAGAAGGGAACAGAAGCACACTCTCCACAGGCTGCCCATGATCTACTGTCATGACACTACTTTTTGTTCGTGCATCAAACAGTTTCACAGTGTGATCATAGGAACCTGCAGACAAAACCATAAATAGCTTCAGTTTCACCATTTCAACTATTTCAGGAACTAAAAACAGCCACATCCTACAACCTAAAGGAGCTCCTGCTGAACAGAAACAATTTTAAACCATACACTTAGAACAGCTTGTGGTTTACCTTGGTTAATTTACAGTCTTCAGGCAACATAAGTCTTCTAATTCTAGCACTAGCAACATGTCAGGCCTTAAAAGTAATTTAAGTCTTAAATTTTATTTCCCTTCCATTATAAAGTGTATTTATAACAATAAATATCAGGCAACCTGATGAAACCTAGTCTCTTGTGCCTCTTGAAGCAAGGAATACTAGTTTTTTCATAGCAATTTACCACAGATTAACAGAAAGCTACTGCTAGGAAAACCAAAATCAAGTGGTTTCAAGTAACTCCTCACATGACCTTTCACTTTTGAGTCTGCCAGTTTGGGGCTCTACAAACTACAATGCAACTACTGTCCTCCTCCAGAAACCTGATCAAACACTTCAGTCAGTAAAGGATACATTCACAGGATTTTCTCAAAACTTTCAAAGGCCAGTCAGAACAGCCCCATTAACCCTAGCAGGCTAAAGCAAAAAAACTATTAAAATTAGTGCACTCAGAATTTCCCTACAAACATTAGTGTCAAGCTTAAAAAGCAAGCAAAAAAGAAACAACAAAGGAGGCACTGAGTAGGAAGACAAATCTGTAAGAAGGGCAAGAAGGAGGACCCAGGTAACTATAGACCGGTCAGCCTCACCTCCATCCCTGGAAAGGTGATGGAACAGCTTGTTCTTGGCACTATCTCTAGGCACATCAAGGATGAGGGGGTCATTAAGAGCAGTCAACATGGTTTTACCAAGGGTAAGTCATGTTTGACCAACCTTATTGCCTTCTATGAGGAAATAACTAGGTGGATAGATTAGATGATGGTAGAGCGGTAGATGTGGTTTATCTTGATTTCAGTAAAGCATTTGACACTGTCTCCCACAGCATCCTCGTAGATAAGATGATAAAATATGGGTTTAGTGATCAGGTAGTGAGGTGGATTATGAACTGGCTGAAGGGAAGAAGCCAGAGTTGTGGTCAATAGGACGGAGTCTAGTTGGAGGCCTGTGACTAGTGGAGTCCCTCAGGGGTCGGTACTGGGACCGGTGTTGTTCAATATCTTCATCAACGACTTGGATGAGGGTACAGAATGTATCCTCAGCAAGTTTGCTGATGACACCAAACTAGGAGGAATGGCTGACACACCAGAGGGTTGTGCTGCCATTCAACGAGACCTTGATAGGCTGGAGAGTTGGGCGGGGAAAAACTTAATGAAATTCAACACGGGCAAGTGTAGAGTTTTGCATCTGGGGAAGAACAACCCCATGTACCAGTACAGGTTGGGGGCTGACCTGCTGGAGAGCAGTGTAGGGGAAAGGGACCTGGGGGTCCTGGTGGACAGCAGGATGACCATGAGCCAGCAATGTGCCCTTGTGGCCAAGCAGGCCAATGGCATCCTGGGGCGCATTAGAAAGGGGGTGGTTAGTAGGTCAAGAGAGGTTCTCCTTCCCTTCTATTCTGCCTTGGTGAGGCCACATCTGGAGTATTGTGTCCAGTTCTGGGCCCCCCAGTTCAAGAAGGACAGGGAACTACTTGAGAGAGTCCAGCGTAGAGCCACAAAGATGATTAAGGGAGTGGAACATCTCCCTTATGAGGAAAGGCTGAGGGAGCTGGGTCTCTTTAGCTTGGAGAAGAGGAGACTGAGGGGTGACCTCATTAATGTTTATAAATATGTAAAGGGTGAGTGTCCTGAGGATGGAGCCAGGCTCTTCTCAGTGACATCCAATGATAGGACAAGGGGCAATGGGTGTAAGCTGGAACATAGGAGGTTCCACACAAATGTGAGGAAGAATTTCTTCACAGTGAGGGTAACAGAACACTGGAACAGGCTGCCCAGAGAGGCTGTGGAGTCTCCTTCTCTGGAGACATTCAAAACCCGCCTGGACATGTTCCTGTGTGACCTGACCTAGGTGTTCCTGCTCTGGCAGGGGGATTGGACTAGATGATCTTTTGAGGTCCCTTCCAATCCCTAACATTCTGTGATTCTGTGATTCTGTGTTTAAAATATAATAAACAAGATCCTACTGTATCAAAATCTATCTTTCTGCATTTTTCTTCAATCCAATCCAAAAGCAGCATATATAAAAAAGAAAATCCAACCTGTTATAAAGACATCTGCATTCACTTTACTTGCACAGCCGCATCTCACATAGTCGGTATGTTCACTGTATGACACAATTTCTGTAGCACTCGGAATATCCCACAGATTAGATGAATAATCATCACCACCAGAAAATACTCGGTACTTATCGGACAAGAAGCCCACTACATGAACAGCTCTAGAAAGCAAAGTCCACAATATCCAAAGTTAAAATATGTACTTGTTTCTAGAACAGTTAGTCTGTATGAAGAACTTATTAAAGAATTCTCTCTAACTTAAAAGTGCAAAGTATTTTGTGTTGGAAGTTACAAAGCCTCACTTTAAAGGTTAAAAACACTTTAGTTTTTATATTTCCAGTCAGGAAAGGGTCACGCTGACAAATGCTTACCTAAGCCCTGATATGAGCTGCCCTAAAGGTTTTGCAGGTCTATTAGATGCTCATTCAAAAGCTGTAATTTATGCATGTTACTTAAAGGTTTGTGTGCTAACTCTATCCTTTAGAAAAAATTATAATAGTGAGTTTTAAGTATGACTGGGTTGGACACTCTCCTTGTCCTTTAAAACCAATATTCAAATCTGTGTTATCATTGAAATATCCCAACAGAGAATGACTTTGACAGAACACACAGATACGCTAAAACTTATTACAGCTAAACTACTGGTTAGGACATAAGATAATACTCAGTCTACAACTACAGATCTCAAACAGAAACACTCTCAAGGTTTGCCTGTGTGTTTTCCTGTGAAAGGGGGTTTGTTGCTGTTGTTCTAAACAAATAAGACAATGATAATGCTCAGGTTAAACAGACTGCTGTGCTATGGAAGACCAATGTGTGTTTTATTTTAAAAAGTCACTCCAATTCTGAATCAAATTTTAAAATCTACTCTTCAGTAAGATCTACGTGAGATAGTTGCAAGCAAAACAAATCAGTATTATTCAGATTTTCGCAATATGCAAAGCAGACACATGAATATACATCAAGCAAGCTTACGCTCACAAAGAAAAAAACAACACTGTCTTACTTAGTATGACCATCAAATTGTCTCAGCGGTGCTTTTCCATTAACGTCAAAGAGGCGAATGCTACCTTCCTCACTGCCAGCAACAAGCAGATTGCCATCATCTCTGTACGTGGCACAATAAGCAGCATCTTTGAAGCGAGAAAACGTTTTGATTGGCTCCTGAGAGTAACGGCCATAAATGTGGATCTAGCAAAACAAGACATTAAGTTCGCTCATATGATACTAACTGACGGGAAAGAACATGAAAACCTCAGAAAAGGCACTTACCCTTGAGGAGGCTGTGACAGCATACTTATATGGAGGAACTGGGGAGAAATCAATTTTATTTACAGCACCAAATTCCTTTATCTGGACCGGTGTCTAAAACAATTGCAATAAAGATCATTAAATGCACATAGGCACACCATCAAAAATAAAATCAGCAAAACAAAATCTGTTCTTCCTACAGACTGCTCAAAATTTCATTTAGAACCACATTATTATTAAATATGATCCTACTGAGTTTCTCTTCCATCAGACTACTTGTGCTGATAACTTTTCTCCAGTTCACACATTACGACTGATCCAGTAACTATGTGTTTTGAGAAAAACCTAACCTTATTCACTCACACAACTTTAAGATCATTTTGATTACTCACACAAAAGCGGTTAAAAAAATATCCTAGGGCAGTAACTACATCTGTTGGGCCAATCTAGGGCACAAGTCAGCCCCTTTTCCTAGGAACTCGTTTAGTAGGTTTCAGGCGAACCGATTCTAACTGAAAGCTGCAAGAGCTGGCGGAAAAATCACGGACCGGAGCGCAGACCCGCGCCTGCCGCCCGCTGCCCCAAGGCCCCCGCGCCGCAGCTGGCTGCCGCCTACCTTGTAGCCCTGCCAGTACACCGTGTCCTGCGTGATCTTCTCCCCCAGCTTGGGGAACGCCTGCACCACCACCGGCTTGTACGTGGCCATGGCTGACGGGGAGCGGGGCCGCCGGGCGAGGGGAAGGCCTGCGCGGTCTCCTCAGGGAGCGGCGGCGTGACGCTCCCGCCCGCGGGCCCGGCCCGGTGGGTGGCTCTCCGGGAGGAGTCGGGGAGCGCCAAACCGATCCGCGCCGCCTCAGACAGCAAGGGCCACACTGCCCATCACCGCCCCGGCCGCTATGGCGAGCCCCACGCCTACCTCGAGGAGAGCCAACGCGCACGTGTCGGCAGTACGTCATCAGGAGGCGACTGTCCCTAGCCAATCGCCACTGAGGCGATTCCACTACGGACTCCAGATGGACCGTCACTTCCGCCCTACCGCTGGCGGGGGCGGTGGGGCGTCACTTCCGTTTCCCCGTCAGCGACCAAAACAGCAGCATCGAGGTGAGGTGGGGCTGCTGGCCGCGGAGACGCAGGTCCGCTCTGCCGGAGGGGTTCTCGGGCGGCGGGTGCTCCGCGGTGTCCGTGGAGAGTTCCGCAGCAGCCCGCTTTCGGGCCCTTCGTCCCGGAACCGGCGGCCTGCAGTGCGAGGGGAGGGCCCCAGGAGCGCCCGGGGCTGCCAGGCTGCTCGGCCTGGCGTTAGGCCTCCCGCGGCACTGTCAAAAAGCCCTGGGCGTTCTGGGATGTTTTGCTGTCTTTGGTCGGAAGGAGGATTTATCGTTTTCGTGCGTTGATGGTAGAAGCTATTTATTTCACTTGGGTTATGAAAAGACTGAAGAGTCATAAAGGGACATAAAGTCACGTTAACTTCTTCGAGTCTAATGTTTTTAGGCAATAAAGTCTTCACCTTATAGCTTGTTCCTGCCTTGGTATAAGCATGGTTGGTTGTGGTGGGTCTTTTAGTGCAGCCAGACTAATATTCTGAAATGTCACTTGGATGAAACTCCCACTGGCTTCATTATGGAATTTGCCTTAAATATCCATGTGATAAAATTTAAATGGGGAATTTGGCCAATAGCTTGTGACAATAGTAGGACTGATATTTCGCCAAGGTTTTGTCTATCAAAACTGAATGCTGTAAGCTTATATGAGGCCAAGTTTGGTGTATTTTTATGCATTTATTCCCCGGAACATTGTTAATCTGTGTTACACGTGTTCAATTGCAGGTTGTTCAGACATCCTGATCTCTTTAGATACGCCTTGGTCGACTGGAACTGCTCTTGGCTAGAAACTATGAAGAAACATTTTACATAAAACTTTTACGTGATTGAGGCCATGTCATCTTCAACAAACTTAGATGCTGGGGCACAGTTAATTGTAGAAGAATGTCCCACTAACTACAGCCTTCCACCCATGCCAGACATTAAAGTGGAGCATCAGCTTGACTCTAGCACAGAGGAAGGCCCAGCTCAGAGTGTCGCCATGGGAATGAAATTCATTTTGCCCAATAGATTTGATATGAATGTCTGCTCGCGATTTGTGAAGTCTTTGAATGAGGAGGACAGTAAAAATATTCAAGACCAAGTTAACTCTGACCTTGAAGTGGCATCTGTTCTATTTAAAGGTTAAACTTTATGGTACAAATTGTTACATGTGGACTGTGTCATCCTGTTAAGGTGTTATGATTTTCTTTAAAAAGCCCCTGCCTTATATGTGTGTTAATCAATAATAGTTTTCTAAAATTTGCTCCCCTAACATTTTTATTATATGCGTATTGGATTATTAATGTGAAATTAATTTCCACCAAGATTAGTTTTTAAATCACTCTTTTTTTTTTTAATTGAAAAAGTAGTGGCACAGAAAGTCATTAGTGTAATTTAATAAGAGCTGATGCTGATTATGAAAACAAGCCTACTTCTTTTGTGTAGTATGTCCTACAACATGTTACACATTGTTCTATGTGTCTTTACAGAACACTACTGAAAGCACTGTGTGATCGTTTCAACTTCAGTAGCTTTCTGCAGTGTTTTATCTTTTCATAGTGCGATCGATTTTGTTTTATCAATATGGCTGTATAAAGCCTGTAGTTGTTGTAGACATTGACTTGCCAGTTTAGCTTCACACTACTTGAAAGCAAATGCTGCTGCAGCTCTGGATCCCTGCAGCTAATCTCCAGCCATTGCTGGGTAGCTTTATCAGAATTGATCCATGCTTTTTCACGGCTGAGTATATCGATGGACAACAGAATTAGGACTTCTGTCTGTTTCCCTTTAACAACTGTGGTTTCCAGTACTTGCTGTAATGTTTCAGACTGTTAGTAATGTATCTTTTAATGAGGCTGAATTTGACCCATTTCCTATAACAACTACAAATACAGACCTATTATGGATTTTGATGATTTCTCTGATTTGTATTGTTTGGCTGCAGTTCAGCCATTGTAATTTTCAAACTTCTTTGATTTGCAGGCCCTAAGTGCTTACTAGTGGAGCTGCAGACCTGAACAGCAAATTTAGACCCATCAGTGATAGGGTTGTTTTTCTTAGGTAACATTTGTGAACCCCTTATAAGTAGTCCTGCAGATCCAGGGGCCACAGGTCAAAAATCCCTGGTAGGTCCCTTAATTTGATCACATCAGCTTTAGATTTTTGCTTGGCAAACAAAACATAATTTCATTTTCATCTTGTTACCCTCTACTTTTAATTGGTCCTCTTCCCAAATTTGCACTTGGGTTTATGATCATGGAGTTCTCTACGGTGTGAATTCAGTGTGCATGCTAATTAGCTTCCAATCATTAATTATTACTGCACACTGGTATCAAATCAATTTAGCCAGTAATGGAGTTTAATCCTTTAAATACTGGAAAAACATATTAATCAGTTAGCTTCTTAAAAATTATTTGGCTTCTCAACTGCTTCTCAAAACCTGCTTCTGAGAATTAGAAGCCAAGATAACATGCATATTTTGTAAAAAGATGACGTTAGATTCTAATAGAAATCTAGAAAAGTTAGTACAAATGAACAGAGCAGCACTGTATGACTTCTTAAATTCTAAGTAGTGACCTGCTGTTGCATTTTATGTAAGTTTAGTATGAAATATTTCTCTTCCTGCTGGGTAAGTATTTGTAAGGCATTCATAATGCAGTTACAATTTTATCCAACAGAAGAGAAAAAAGTCCTGGTGAAGAAAATTAGTGAAGGTCATCTCCACTCATGCAGGGGACTGGTTAGAGAGTGAGGAAAAGGTTGAGCTGAGTACATGGCTGACCAGAGCTGCATTGTGTTATTGCACTGGAGAGTGTTAGTGAGGGTATGACAGGCTAAGTGAAGCCATCCTACCTGTGCCAGGCATGTTGAAAATCTAGACAAAGGCATAGCCCATTTAGAGACCAACTTGTCTCTGGGTGACATTATGCCATGCTGAACCTGTGGAGTAGCAGCATTGTTTTATGCCAGAAATGAACACAGCCCTTTATTCAACTCTCGCAATAAAAAGTAGAAAAATCACATGTCACAAAGCTTACTTACCATGGGTTTCAAAAATCTTGTGATACTGGTGCTTTCTAGTTTGACTTAGAATCTGTGGCTTTCTTTTAATGTTCTTACTACTACTAAAATCATATCTGTTTTCTATGTTCAATATAGCTGAATGCAACATCCACACTTCTCCTCCCCCTGGTATCCAAGTAAGACATGTTTATACTCCATCAACTACTAAGCATTTCTCACCAATAAAACAATCAACTACCCTAACTAACAAACACAGGGGAAACGAAGTCTCTACAACACCTCTGCTTGTAAACTGTAAGTATCCTTCTGCCTTCCTGTTAATAATTATTTTGTGTACTATGTGTTAGATGCTTGACAGATTTTTCCATTTTTTTTTCTTTGGTTTTGTAATAAACTTTATTATAGGAAGAAGACAATGTCCAGTTTCACATGGTTCCAGTCATAAAATAGTAATCCACCTGCTGTATTGAAGTGATGACTGAAGCTTATTTTCCAGAAAGGATCTAATTCTTGATTTAAAAAATATAGCTAAAGATTTTTCTGATCCTTTCCAAGATTTAATGTGCTTCAAATACTTCTTTTCAGAGCTTGTGCATTGTGTAAAATTTGTTAAAATTAGATGATTGGTACATGCTACAGACTACTGCAAATATGATTGTCGCAGATCTTGAAAGTCAAGAAGGCAGTATTGTTTATGGGGTTTTGTTATTCTTAACTGTCAAGCATTTTCTTTATAAATTAATACTCTGTAATTAACTTCATCTATAAATTATTTCCTCTATGAATTATAAGTCCAATATTTTAAAAAAAGGCTGCTTGCATGGTAAAAATTAATCTGGAGCACAGCATAGGCCTCTGAACAACATATGCAGTCTTTCTGAAAAAAATCAAACATTCAGGTAGTGAATAGGAAGAGGACAATGAACATTTACATATTATGTAATCATTGGCTAATTTTGTTATTGTATAAAGTATTCCTTTCTGAGCACCTTTCAGACCTGCTCCAAGTTGTAATTATCAAAACCATGCACATGTGTGGAGTTTACTGTGGGATCAGAGATTTTCTTTTTCTTCATAATATCTTAAGAATTATTCTGCTTTAAATGCTCAGTACTTTTAATTTTAAAATAATAATTAAAAAAAAAAACCAACACAATCTTTTTCTTCCCCCATAGATGTCATATAATGTATAGTTTTGTAGTGTCTGCTCTACCCCACATTGTGGAGTGACAGTCATGCTGCAGGCTTTATTGAACACCATGACATGCCTCCTGATGGCATGTGATCTCTTAGATGTCATTTTTAAACTACACAGCCTTAATATATCAAAAGATTATTTTCATTTGATAAATGTTCTTAATGTGATCTTCAGTTGCTGACCAAGTAGCAGAGAAGAGAGCATGTTGTCTTGTAAAGAGTTAGTGTAGGAAGTATCTTTGCTATCTCGTATGATTTATACATTGGTTAAAAAATTACCTAGGTTTATGAAACTCTTTGGGAACTTTACAGTTTTAAGACAGTGATTCCAGTTCAGAGTATAAGGTGAAACCTATCTACATACTCAGATCAAAGTTCTGTACTGCTGAAGCCAATGGGCACTTTATGCCCAGCTCTGAGTAGAATGAAAACTGATGTGTAACACATGCTTTTACTTCCCTTCTTGCAGCTCTGTCAGTTCATCAGCTGGCTGCTCAGGGAGAAATGTTGTATTTGGCCACCCGTATTGAACAAGGTGAGACAGAGGGAGGATAAATGCCTGCCTTTTTGCTTCTCAGCATTTATACCCTGTTATGCTTGACTTTTTCCCAAAAACTGTATTAAAAAAAAAAAATCCTCAATTCTGGTACAAATTGAAGGATGTTTGAGGTATCTGTTCTTTGAGAATGTGGACTGTTGTTTCACATCAGTCTTTTATTGTTTTCACATCACTCATTGCTATGATTTGGATTTTAAATTAAACATTAGCACTAATAAGAGTTGTAGATAAATCCCTTCTGCCCTCTGCTCCCCAGCTATACAGTTAATCCATGGAAATGAGAAGGGAGAATCTGTTTGTTCTATCAGAAGGATTTTTTAATTATCTTTCTAATTTAAAGCATATTTCTATTAGTGGTGACTTTCCAATTATATTTAATCACTCAGTATATAGAGCTGTATGTTGGTAATTTAAGCCATGCCTCACACCTGCAGTATAATAGTGCTACTCATTCTGATTTGTGTGGTAGTCTTCAGTGTGACATTTGTGTGTCCATAATACACACACAAAATTTCAACTCTATATAATGTATTGAATTGAGTACCATTAATAGTGTATTCTTACTGTATTGTTAGTAATCAGCTATGCTTTCAGTGCATCTTCGTTGAAATGTTTAGCGGAAAGCAGGTTGCCGAATCTATATACTTTGTAATGAACCATGTATATGGAAAGCAGATTGATTCTGGAGTGTAAGTAACAGTTAAAAATGCATATTAAGGTGCTATGATAAGCATGGGATTTTTTAAGTGTTTAAGTATTTTTAAAAAAATTTACTATTTCAGTCAGCCAATTATTTTAAAAAGTTATTTTTCCTTCTTCCCGCTGCACTAGAAGTAGACCTTAGTTGTTTGCACAAAACACCCTATTGATTACATGAACTATGGGGGGTAATAGAGTTATAATATCTATATTGTTTTACAAGCTAATTCTTTACAAGGTTGTGTGGCTCACTCTATTGAAAAAACTCACTTTCTACACTATAATACAGAATGTATATACCTCTTTATTTTTTAAGCAGCCCTTCTCTTATTTCCAAAGATAAAGTCCAGATTACAGACAACTTTTAACATTTATGAGTAAAAAACAGAGCTTGATTTATAGAGCTTAAAAGTAAATACACCCAAATCTTAAATTTTACTTTGGTCAGTTGAATTTTTTTTTTTCTTTCTTGGACAAATATATTTGCACCACCATTGGGAAATAATTTTGTTTTTAAAGTTAAGATGAGAATGACATGAAGGACACACTGGTATCTCAGTCCATTCACTGTGGATACATCAGTGTATTTCACCAGCTCATACAGTGCATTAGTGAAAGGGATTATTAAATTGCATATTTTTCTTTAAACAGAAAATGTAATCAATCATAAGGATGAAGAAGGATTTACCCCTCTGATGTGGGCTGCAGCTCATGGGCAGATAGCAGTAGTGGAATTTCTCCTTCAGAATGTAAGGAAAAAAACACACTTCATATTAAATTTCTTGATTTACTTTTTAGTTCCATTTATCATCTTAAGTTTGAAAGTGCTGCTATACATTTAAAGTTTTAAAGTTCTGTGTAAAATATCACATCTTGAAAAAGTCTGGTTAATTTAATGTTTTTTATTTTTTTTTAGGGTGCAGATCCTCAGATTTTGGGGAAAGGGCGAGAAAGTGCCCTTTCACTGGCTTGCAGTAAAGGATACACAGATATTGTCAAAATGCTGCTTGACTGTGGAGTTGATGTCAATGAGTATGACTGGGTAAGACTCTAGCTTGAATTTATGTCATAGAGTGCGTTGATCAGAGATTCAGAACAGGGCACAGCACTGGCTTGGGTTTGAAAATTGTTCTACTTCTTCTGAAATATCTGAGAGTTTCAAAACTTCCTGAGTATAAGAGAAGGTGGCCTTACTATTTCTGACTTGAGACTGAGACTAACGCTGAGTCCTTGTAGAATGGTGAGCTTACAGTCTAAACAGTAGACAAAAAAGAGATGGAAGTTGTGAAGAACCAAAACAGAACCTCATTTTTATAAAATCTGTGAAGCCTTTTACAGATACACAGGAGTATACTGGTGTGTTAAGGAATTACAGTTGCAGACTGCTCAATCATTAAGTGTCTAAGGCTTTTCCCTGCTTTTGCAGAATGGAGGCACACCTCTACTATATGCAGTATATGGGAACCATGTGAAATGTGTAAAAATTCTCCTTGGTAAGTAGGCTGTCCAAACTGAATTATCAGTAATAATGTACTGTCAGTTCTCATTGTCAGAAATACGAGTTTCTTTTCCTGTTTTACACAGAAAGTGGTGCTGATCCAACTATTGAAACGGATGCTGGCTATAATTCCATGGATTTGGCTGTAGCCTTGGGCTATCGGAGTGGTGAGTACTGCAAATGTAAATTCTCGGATTTGTATTTTTACTGCTCCTTGTTCACCTAGCTGCTGTAATGGCCTAGTAGAGGTTTTGCAGCTGTACGAAGATCCCTGTCATAAAAGCCTTAATACACCTAAATGTATCAGCCCAAAATGGATAGGAGCTTCTGCCCGTCTCAGAAAGTCAGGTACCTAGTAAGAAAATGTCACTGACCTGGATCTGCATCTGTGGGCACAAATAATGGTGCGTAGGGCTGATGCAGCCATGATCCAGACAAGGGGAGCTGAGCTGCTCCCCCACCCTGCACAAAGGAGTGTGTGTTGCACTGGACAATGGTAAGAGGCCTGCAGCCCTCCTGAACCCCTCACCCTGGCGCTCTCTTGATTAGCATGATGTGATGTACTTTGCAAAACCTTTCTCTGCCAGACTAGCTCTAGTTTAGCTTGGAGGCAGACAGTAATAGTGCCAGGATCAGTGAATTAGTCTACCTTACTTGGTTCTGGAAAACAGAGGCAAAGAAGGGACTTCTCACTGTCTTTCCCTTATGCTGCCTTCATTTTGAAAGCCAGGAAATGTCTGCTGTTATGGAAATGAATTGAATCGAAAAACAAGCCCAGCACTGCATGTGTAGCTTCTATGAGCAGAGCCCTGTGCTTATGGGAGGCCAGTAACTTCACAGATGTCTAGATTTAGGACTAGTTCAAGTGTTCAATCTTCAAACACTCCGCAAAGTAGTTTCTAATAAACGTTATTGCCTACTTTCCATTTATAAGCTTAAAAATTTCCTTCCGTACTCTACCTGCCTTTTTAAACCAGAGAACAGATCATCATCTCCAAAAACCATCATCTGCCTTACTGGGTGTATTGCAATTGCACTATATGAGGCTTTTATTTTCTGAAGGGATGCAAACTCTCTTCCCAGAGTGAATTTATTCCTCTCTGTTTTTTATTAGATGATTGTACAGGACAAGCTGGCATCTGCCATGAAAAAAACAGTACAATCCTAAAGATGTGAGAAAACACCTAACGCTGATTAGTCTGATTTTTTTTCTCTGCTTTAGTTCAACAGGTTATTGAGTCTCATTTATTAAGGCTACTTCAAAATATCAAGGAATAATGGCTGGCTCTTCTGCGGGTGTCAGTTTTTTGCTTGGATTTGAACTGCTTTTTAGCCCTGTAATCAATGACAAGGTTTGATTGTTTTATAACTTTACCTCAGTTCAACTATTTGCTATTTTTAGTTAAGCTTTTTAACGTGTTTCCTCTTTCACTGTTGTTCATAGAAATATGTGATGTCATCCTTTTCTTAAATATATTTTATGTAATTTTAGAAGAAAAAGTCAGCTGTGCATGAAAATCTTTGTAAATAAAACCAGTTTTGACCACGTAAATGTTTACACTGAGGGCAGTGGGTGGCCCTGTGCCAAGTGTCCTACTTGATCACATCATTGATATATATTCACAGAAAAAAATTTGTTTAGATACTGAGATATATATCAACATAGATGTCTTTACTCTTAATAATATCAAAATGTGTGCTATGTGTGATTGTTATCAAGATTTCAAGTTAATATTACTGTGTCAGCGTTTGGCTTTGTCCAGTTTTTAAGAAGTTGGTAATAAATTGAAGGACTTTGATGGTAGTTTTAATTCCTACCTGATTTCTTTCCACCTGCCTCTGCCTTCCTGTTGTAGTCCTGAAACAACTAGGCCAGAGTGCCCTAGGTAGAATTTCCTCTGGCATAAGGAAGCCTAATTCCAAGTGCAGAATTTCTAGCTCCTAAGTATCTTCCCTACAGTGGCTGAAAGCAGACATCAGCCATATGGGAAGAGAAGACAGAGCCTACTGCTTTCCAGCTTTCTGCAACGAAAGTGTGGTCCTTTGGATCATGGAATTCTAGAATATATCAAGTTGGAAAGAACCCATAAGGATCATAGAGTCCAACTCCCGGCTCCTCACAGGAGTACTTAAAATTAAATCATACGACTAAGAGTATTGTCCAGATGCTCCATGAACTGTGACAGGCTTGAGGCCGTGACCACCTCCCTGGGAAGCCTGTGTCAGTGACCAGCCAACCCCTCAGTGAAGAACCTTTTCCTAATGCCCAATCTGAATTTCCCCTGATGCAGCTTTATTCCATATCTTTGTGTCCTATCGCTGGTCACCAGAGAGAGATCAGCTGTTCCTCTGTAGCCCACCTTGAGGAAGTTGTAGGCTGCCATGAGGTCACCCCTCAGCCTTCTCCAGGCTGAGCAAACCAAGTGACCATAGCCACCACTCTTAAGCCTTGCCCTTGAGGCCTTCCGCCATCTTAGTTGCCCTCCTCAGGACGCACACTAATAGTTTGATGTCCTCCTTATATTGAGGTGCCCAACTGCACACAGTACTCAAGGTGGGACTGCACCAGTGCAGTGTAGAGTGGGTCAGTCACCTCCCTTGACCGAAGAGCTATGCTGTGCTTGATGCACGCCAGGGTACAGTTGGCCCTTTGGGCTGCCAGGGCAACACTGTTGACTCATATTCAACTTGCCCTCAATCCATATCTCCAGATCTCTTTCTACAGGGCTGCTCTCCAGCCTCCCCCATGTTGGGGAGATATCCCACTGTAGCTGTTCAGTTAACACAGCAATTATTATGTTTAAATTAGTTGAAAAATCAGGCAATGTTAACTGATTTTCTGGGACCCCTACACTTAATTAAAACTACACTGAAGGATGGGATGTGATAGTTTTGCACAAATAATAGGTTTTTGAAGAAGTATATGCAGATATACACAATATACAATATATACAGATATATACAATATACAGATATATACAATAAATAGATATATATACAATATATCAGAGACAGAATTGATTGCCTTGAACTCAAAAATGTGAATGACATCGCGGAGTGTTTGTGGGTAAGACTCAAGGGGAAGGCCAATAAAGCACTTTGTGAGAGTCTGTTATAGACCCCCCAACCAGGCTAGAGAGACTGATGAAATATTCTATAAGCAGCTGGCAGAGATCTCACGATTGCTTGCCCTTGTTCTTGTGAGGGACTTCAACTTCCCAGGTGTCTGCTGGAAATAGAGAACAGACCCAGAGGTTCCTAGAGTGTGTGGAAGACAACTTCCTAACACAGCTGGTAAGGGAGCCAACTAGGGACAGCGCCCTACTGGACCTACCTGCGGCTTGTTAACAGAGAAGGTCTTGTGGGGGATGTAAAGGTTGGAGGTCATCGTGGGCAGAGTGACCCTGACATGATAGACTTTTCAATTCTTGGAGAAACAAGGCGGGGAGCCAACAAAACTGCCACCCTGGACTTCCGAAGGGCAGACTTTGGCCTGCTTCGGAGCATGGTTGAGAGTGTCCCTTGGGAGGCAGCCCTGAAAGTCAAAGGTGCCCAGGATGGCTGGGCATATGTCAAGGAGGAACTCTTAAAAGCACAGGAGAAGGCCATCCCCAGGTCCCGAAAGATGAGCCAGAGGGGAAGAAGGCCAGCCTGGCTAAATAGAAAGCTTTGCCTGGACCTCAGGGACAAAAGGAATGTCTACAGGCTTTGGAAAAGGGGGTTGGCAACTTATGAGGATTACCAAAATGTAGTGAAGCTATGCAGAGGGAAAATTAGAAGGGCCAAAGCTCAAGCAGAACTTGACTTGGCCACTACGGTTAAGGATAATAATAAGAGGTTCTTTCAGTACCTCAATAAAAAAAGGAAGACTAGGGAAAATGTTGGCCCACTGATGAACGAGATGGGCGCCCTGGTGGTGGAAGACACAGAAGAGGCAGTTACTGAATACCTTCTTTGCCTCAGTCTTCACTACTAAAGCGGTCCCTCGTGAATCCCAAATCCTGGAGGCAAGAGGGAAGGTTTGGAGAGAAGAAGACTTTCCCTCAATAGAGAAAGACAGCATTAGAGACCACTTGGCCAAACTGGATATCCATAAGTCCATGGGCCCTGATGGGATGCACCCGTGAGTGCTGAGAGAGCTGGCAGATGTTATTGCTGGGCCACTCTCCCTCATGTTTGAAAGGTCGTGGAGAACAGGAGAGGTGCCTGAAGACTGGAGGAAGGCCAACATCACTCCAGTCTACAAAAAGGGCAAGAAGGAGGACCCAGGAAACTACAGGCTGGTTAGTCTCACCTCCATGCCTGGGAAGGTGATGGAGGGACTCGTTCTGGAGGTCATCTCCAAACATGTTGAAGAACAGTAAGTTCTTGGAAGTGGTCAACGTGGATTTACCAAGGGTAAATCATGCTTGACCAATCTGACAGCCTTCTATGATGTTATAACCGGTTGGCTGGATGAGGGGAGAGCAGCAGATGTCATCTACCTTGACTTCAGCAAGGCTTTTGACACTGTCTCCCATAACATCCTCATTAGGAAACTCAGGAAGTGTGGGTTAGATGAGGGGATGGTGAGGTGGATCGAGAGCTGGCTGTGTGACAGATCACAGAGGGTTGTGATCAATGGAGCAGAGTCTAGTTGGAGGCCTGTAACCAGTGGTGTCCCCCAGGGGTCAATACTCGGTCCAGTCTTGTTCAACCTATTCATCAATGACCTGGAAGAGGGGACAGAGTGTATCCTCAGCAAGTTTGCTGATGATACCAAGCTGGGAGGGGTGGCTGACACTCCAGAGGGCTATGCTGCCATCCAGCATGACCTGGACAGGCTGGAGAGTTGGGCAGAGAAGAACCTCATGAGGTTCAATAAGGGCAAGTGTAGGGTGCTGCACCTGGGGAAGAAGAATGCCAGGCACCAGGATAGGTTAGGGGGGGACCTCCTGGAAAGCAGTTCCGAGGAGAAGGATCTGGGAGTCCTGGTAGACAGTAAATTATCCATGAGCCGGCAATGTGCCCTTGCCGCCAAGAAGGCCAATGGCACCCTTGGCTGCACAGGGCAGTGTGTGGCCAGTAGGTCGAGGGAGGTCATTCTCCCCCTCTACTCTGCCCTGCTGAGACTGCAACTGGAATACTGCATCCACTTCTGGGCTCCCCAGTTGAAGAGAGACAGGGACCTACTGGAGAGAGTCCAGCGGAGGGCAACGAGGATGACTGGGGATTGGAGCATCTCCCCTATGAGGAAAGGCTGAGAGAGCTGGGACTCTTTGGCCTGGAGAAGAGAAGGCTGAGGAGTGATTAATGTTTACAAATACCTAACGCGTGGGTTGAGGGAGGATGGAGCCAGACTCTTTTTAGTGGTTCCCAGTGACAGGACGAGGGACAATGGGCACAAGCTGGAACATAGGAGGTTCCATTTAAATATGAGAAAACTTCTTTTCAGTGCGGGTGACAAAGCACTGGCACAGGCTGCCCAGAGAGGTCGTGGAGTCTCCTTCTCTGCAGATTTTCAAGACTCACCTGGATGCAGTCCTGAGTGATGTGCTCTAGGGGATCCTGTTTTAAGCAGGGGAGTTGGACTAGATGATCTCTGGAGGTCCCTTCCAACACTGAAAATTCCGTGATTCCGTGATGTACAGATCCCCTGTGTGGTGCTGTGTTTCCGTAAGCATTTCCCTATGGTGTCCACTAGGGGTCTGGCATCTATTCACATATATACACCTCTAATCCCCCCTTTCTTTCCCCAGTCCATGGGTAGTGAGACCAGTCTCCAATTTACCCTCTACCTAGGGTTCCCAAGACATGAGTGGACCCAGGTGGCTCACTGTATTCCTAACATAGTCTCTCCCATGTTTAATCTTTCTATTTGAAATTCATTCCATACACAAAGGAAATCAATACTCTTCAAAGCATGTGCACTGTGATCCTGACCAAAGGTACTGGAAGGCTGGGGAATAATCCAGCTGAGTTCTTTGGGTCAGAGCCAGAGAAATAATTAATTCAAAATGCTAGCTTGGTTATTTCAAAGTGACTGAACATATAATAGGTGAAAATGTAGGAAAAAGAAAAAAATCCAAACCTACATGTATTAAACCTGAATTTGTGGCCAAATTCCTCACTGACTTTCTACTGAAATATCTGTCGTATATAAAAGGTGTAAACTGGGTCAGAATTAACTTCTGAAAGCTTGTTTGTATGGGAGCCAGTCCAGAGATCCATTTCTTTTATGAAGCTGAAATCTGAAATGGAATGAACTTTAGGGAGGTGAAGCAAGAAAATGTAACTGATCTTGCAGGTGTTGATGAAATCCTTGCTGCATTTAAGTGAGTATTATCTGTCTCCCAGGCTTTGACACTTGTATTTTTATGTAGAGTTTACACCAGTTTCACTGTATTATGCATCATTAAATCAGATTAAAGAAACAGTAAATGTGACATGCCTTGGAAGCAAGGGAGGGAAATTGTTTCATAACCAAAATCTAGAAAAAATTGTCTTATTGTAAGTAATTTAAAATAAAATAATATGATGTAGTAATTACCATAAAGTTGCATATTAGAAATCCTGAGATTTAATGGCCTTTGTAAAAATGTTGAACTTGCATGTTTCTTGAAAAAAACAATGTAAATAAAACACAAGCTGTGTTTTCTTGAACCTGAGCCCCTTCTGATTAATTCTTAAAGACATCTTATGTATAGACATGTATATAAGCAAGCATAAGGAACAGAGTTACCTCTTTCTGCATTATTTGTGTTACAGGAATGATGAACATTCAATATCTGCTTTGTATTTTGTCTTGAACCTCAGTCGGCGTTGAGTTAATATATATAGGAAATAAACTGACTAATTCTTAACTATTTCCTGGCAATATATGCTAGAAAAATGCCTTTTTGTATTAAATAGGATGATAGAAAAATAGAGGAACATAGATTAAGACAGCAAAATGTAAAATTTCCTCCATCTTTTTTGCTGTAATATTTCAAACAATTGTCAGATAGTCTTCGCCACGTATCGCACAAAGGTGAGTACAAAGGCGAAGATGGTTATCTTTCAGAAGCAGTTTCCTGCCTTAAGAGCCCTTTCTATAGCATAACATTATAAACATAAAACTGAAGTTCTCTGTGGGTCTTGTGAGGGCTCTGCAGGGAAGAGCCAGCAGTATTTCATAAGCTATGATTCAGACACCCAGAGGAAAATTTCGTCAGAGTTAGCAAACTGGGAGGGGAAAAAGTAAATAAATAAAATCTATGCAAAGAAAAAGCTTTACTCACTGGAAAAAATCACTGTCAAGAAAGCAGACAACTGCTGATTATGCAATATTAACAGCATGCTTCACTCCACATACTTTGTCTTTCTCTGAAGCACAATGATGAATTTTTGTTTCTCTCAGTGTAAATACTTCTCAGTATTCAGTTTTCTTTGTTTATAGTGGTAAAAATTTTAAAGCCCCCGATTCAGCCCTGATAAGCATTCTGAAATGTCAGCCTGCTGTTTTTCTTTTGGTGAGCAATTTCTGAGGCCCCTGATAGCAGGGAGAAGACACCAGGAGTTACCTCTGAACCACATCCATGTTTGTGAAGGCAGCAGTGCTCCCCTGCCATGGCATGCCACTATATCAGAGGAGTCTGAAAATTCACAGAATCACAGAGTCATAGGGATTGGAAGGGACCTCCGAAGATCATCTAGTCCAACCCCCCTGCTAGAGCAGGATCCTAGAGTAGATCCCACAGGAACACGTCCAGATGGGTTTTAAATGTCTCCACAACCTCTCTGGGCAGCCTGTGCCAGTGCTCTGTCACCCTCACAGTAAAGAAGTGTTTCCTTATGTTAAGATTGAACCTCCTGTGTTCCAGTTTGTGACCATTGCCCCTTGTCCTGTCACTGGACACCACCGAGAAGAGTGGCCCCGTCTTCCTGACACCCACCCTTCAGATATTTATAAGCATTAATGAGATCCCCCCTCAGCCTCTTCTTCTCCAAGCTAAACAGACCCAGTTCCTTCAGCCTCTCCTCATATGGGAGATGCTCCAATCCCTTCATCATCTTAGTGGCCCTGTGCTGGACTCTTTCCAGTAGCTCCATGTCCCTCTTGAACTGGGCAGCCCAGGACTGGACACAGTACTCCAGATGAGGCCTCACCAGGGCAGAGTAGAGGGGGAGGAGAACCTCCCTTGACCTGCTGGCCACACTCCTCTTAATGTATCCCAGGATGCCATTGGCCTTCTTGGCCACAAGGGCACATTGCTGGCTCATGGGCAGCCTGTTGTCTACCAAGAGTCCCAGGTCCTTTTCCCCTCTGCTCTCCAGCAGCTCAGCCCTCAGCCTGTACTGATACATGGGGTTGTTCTTCCCCAGATGCAGGACTCTGCACTTCCTCTTACTAAATTTCATTGTGTTTTTCCCTGCCCAGCTCTCCAGCCTGTCCAGGTCACGCTGGATGGCAGCACAGCCTTCTGGCGTGTCAGCCGCTCCTCCCAGTTTTGTATCATCAGCAAACTCACTGAGGATATGCTCTGTCCCTTCGTCCAGGTCGTTAATGAATATATTGAATAGGACCAGACCCAGTACTGACCCCTCGGGGACACCACTAGTCACAGGCCTTCAACTAGACTCTGCCCCACTGACCACTGCTCTCTGGACTCTGTCCTTCAGCCAGTTCCCAATCCACCTCACTGCCCAGTCGTCCAGTCCACACTTGTTAAGTTTGGTTGTGAGGATTCCATAAGAGACAGTATCAAAAGCCTTGCTGAAGTCAAGGTAGACTACATCGACTGCCCTCCCCTCATCTATCCATCTAGTTACGTCCTCACAGAAGGCTATCAGGTTGGTCAAGCATGACTTCCCCTTTGTGAACCCATGTTGACTACTCATGATAACCCTCTTTTCCTCAACATTCTTTGAGATGGCACCAAGAACAAGCTGTTCCATCACCTTTCCAGGGATGGAGGTGAGGCTGACCAGCCTGTAGTTACCTGGTCCTCCTCCTTGCCCTTTTGACAGATTGGAGCGACGTTGGCCTTCCTCCAGTCCTCAGGCACCTCTCCTGTTCTCCAGGACTTTTCAAAGATGATGGAGAGCAGTCTAGCAATGACTCCTGCCAGCTCCCTCAGCACTCATGGATGCATCCCATCAGGGCCCATGGATCTGTGGGTGTCCAGTTCACCTAGATTTTCCCTAACTCAATCCTCTTCAACCAGGGCACAGTCTTCCTCTCTCCTGACTTCTGCAGTCTTGAAGGTCTGGGACTCCTGACGGTTTGCCTTAGCAGTAAAGACCAAAGCAAAGAAAGCATTCAGTAATTCCACCTTCTTTGTATCCTCCATCACCAGGGCACCCACTTCATTCAGCAGAGGGCCTACATTTCCTCCTGTCTTCCTTTTGGCTCCAGTATATTTAAAGAATCCTTTCTTGCTATCCTTGACCTCCCTTGCTAGGTTTAGTTCTAAGGAGGCCTTAGCTTTCCTTACTGCATCTCTACATTCTCTGACCACATTCTTGTATTCCTCCCAGGTGGTCAGCCCCTTCTTCCATGTTCTGTTATTTTTCTTCTTGCACTGGAGTTTATTTTGCAGCTCCCTGCTCAACCATGCAGGTCTCCTGGCTCCCTTACATTTCTTACTCTTTGGGATGCTATGTTCCTGAGCTTGGAGGAAATGATGCTTGAATATTGACCAGCTCTCTTGGGCCCCCCTACCATCCAGTGCCCTGTCCCACAGGATTTCTCCAAGGAGTTTCTTGAAGAGGCCAAAGTTAGCCCTCCTGAAGTCCAGGGTTATGATCCCGCTTGTTGCTCTGTGCCTACTGCACATGATCTTATCTTGAACTCCAACATCTTGTGATCCCTACAGACAAGGCTGCCCCCTACCTTCACATCCTTGGCCAGTCCCTCTTTATCAATACAAGGTCCAGCAGTGCTCCTCTCTTTGTTGGTTCCTCCACCACCTGTATCAGGAAGTTGTTGTCAATGCACTGCAGGAACCTCCTGGACTGTGCATGCCTGGCTGCGTAGCCTTTCCAGCAAATGTCAGGGTGGTTGAAGTCCCCCATGAGAACCAGAGCCTGTGATTTTGAGGGCGCTTCCAGTTATCTGTAGAAGGCCTCGTCAGTTTCCTCGTCCTGATCAGGTGGCCTATGCTAGACAGCTGCAATAGTGTCTCCCATGTTAGCCTGCCCCTTAATTTTTACCCATAAACTCTCAACTCGCTCATCAGCCACCCCTGGGAAAAGCTCAATACATTCTAATTGCTTCTTCACATAAAGAGCAACTGCACCTCCACGCTTTGTTAGCCTGTCTTTCCTGAAAAGCACATAGCCATCCATGACAGCATTCCAGTCATGTGAGCTATCCCACCACGTCTCCGTGATACCAATCAAATCATAGCTCTTCGACCACATGCAAATCTGTAGTTCCTCTTGTTTATTCCCCATGCTACGTGCATTGGTGTAAAGGCATTTGAGAGTTGAGCTCGCAGCCATCGCCCTAGGTGGTGTAGGAAGACCAGGCTCATCCTCAGTTAGCCTGGTTTTACTCCCCTCCCCCTTCAAACCTAGTTTAAAGCCCTCTCAATGAGCCCTGCCAACTCATGGGCCAAAACCCTTTTCCCCCTTGGAGACAAGTGAGCCCCCTCTGTTGCCAACAGGGCTGGTGCTGTGTAAACCACCCCATGATTGAAAAAACCAAAATCTTGTCGATGGCACCAGCCTCTGAGCCACGTGTTGATCATGTGGGTTTTCCAGTTCCTTTCAGTATTCTTTCCTGCCACTAAAGGGATAGAAGAAAAAATTCCCTGTGCTCCAGATCCTTTGACAATCACCCAGTGTACTGAAGTCTCTTTTCTTCGCCCCTGGACTTCTCTCCCTAACTTCATCACTGCCAGCCTGAACAACCAGCACTGGGCAATAATCTGAGGGCTGTACCAGATCAGGGAGTTTTCTGGCAATATCTTTTACCTGAACCTCCGCAAGGCAGCAGGCTTCCCTGCGGGATGGGTCTGGTTGGCATATCGGGCCCGCCATTCCCCTCAGGAGGGAGTTGCCTACTACAATAACCCTCCTTTTTTTTTTTTGGCAGAGGCAGTTGTGATGCCTGGGGATAACTGACTAATCCTCGGCATCTCGCTGGTTGTAACTTCATCATCATGTGCTGCCCGACCCTCGAGTTCCAGGACCCCATACCTGTTGTGTATGGGCACCTGGGAGGGTGAGGGAAGCCGGGAGGGGATGCGCCTTCCACCCTGAATGGCGACCTGTTTCCATTTGCCCCCATTTCTTAGGTCCCCTCCTTCTGCCTGGTGGCGAGAGGGCGGGAGCCCTGCCGCGCCTCAGCTCCTCCCGCCCCTCCCTGGTTCGCAGCTCCTCGGCGCCTTCCCTGCACGCCCTGCTCGTGCCCACTGCCCCGGGCCCACTGCCGGGCCACGCCCCTGTGTGCCCGCTCCGGCCGCTCGCGCTCCCCAGGGGCGTTTAAAACTCTCCCGCGCGGCTCCTGGCCACGCCTCTCCCGCGCCTGAGTGGCTGCCGCGGGCTGCCTGGTCCCGCTGGGGCTCGGGCTGCGAGCGGGGGGTCCCTGGGCTCAGGGATCCTCTGCACAGCGCCCTCAGCCCTCACCTTCGTCGCTGTCGCCGCTGCTGCCTCGCCAACTGACCCACCCATTTCTGCAATCAAAATCTTGACTCCAAGTTGATTCTCCCCAAACCTTTTACCACAAGCTGTTGTGAATGTAATTTCCTACGAGAATGTTAAGAAAATATTTTATACTTGAATTTGAATGACAGCATACTGTATTTCAGAGTGTTAGCAAACAAGCTGCTTTTCCTGATGAACTAGATTACTTTTGCCAAATTCAATGTGCAGCATGTATGTAATCACAGGTGTCATGAACTCTGCCTCACAAAGCAGCCTGCCTAGCAGTTTCACGTAGTAGGAACAGCCAAATGCTTCAGAGCTGCAGCAAGTCTTTGTCTCATTCATTCACGTTTGACTTTGCAGGGTATCTTGGTCTGTAACAGAGGAAGTACACAACAAATGAACTCTAGTGTGCAACGCAGTAAGCATGACATTTGTCAGAATTAACATTCATTTACAGCTACCACTGGCTGCGACAGCTTAGAAACAGTGCAAGACAGGCTTTATCTGTCTGGCAGGGAGGTAAAAGCACACTAAAGCAGCAAGCAGTTCTGTTCATAAAGGACAGTAACAGAGGTGAGAAATAATTTTACCAAGGAGAAAACAGTATTTTACACGTTCATTTTGTAATTGCTCACAGAAATTCTGCTTTGCTACCATTAAGCAATGGCTGGGATAGAAAATGAACCAGCGAAGACAGTGAAGAATAACCATAGATTGTTAATACTTGATTAAAAGGCCTTGAGATGTTGTCTGTAAAGCTATTCTTAAAGGAACTGTGACCAGTACCCCCTATTCCCCACCCTTGGTAATTTCATTAGCATAACTAAGGCCATTTCATAAGGCAAGCAGCCATTCTCTGGGACCAAGCAGGTCACGTATTCGTTCCCTTTCCCCTCATTATCAGGCCATGAAGGTCCTGTACACCAAGCAGATGAACCAAACATATTTCTTCTTCCCCTCCCTACCAGCCTCAAGGTTCCTGGGCACCAGGATGATTAGTCCCTTTCCTTGCCAGCCTTGAAGGTCCCAGGCCCCCAGCCAACCCAGTGGTATTGTTGACCCCGTCACAGAACACGGAAGCACAACAGCACCCAGAGCACCGTCCATAAAACCGAGCAGTTACGAGTCCCAAGGGGAAACTTGGACCGGTGAGACCAGGACCTGCCAGTGGCCATGGACACCTGCACCATCTGCTTCTTCCAAGGGCCAAGGGAGTGACTCGTGTTCTCTCATATGTTTTATGAGTCTAGATTATGATTGTTATATTGATACAGCAAACCATGTATTAAGGCCCGACCCGATCTGCAGAGAGTTCAGGTGATCAGAAATAAGTAGTATTATAAATTCTGTATTACAAGACTTATAGATTGTAGCACATTGATTCTGCTTGTAGAAATCCTGTGGTATTTCAATCATAAATTCTGTGCTATACTAATCGTAACATCCTGTTAAGAAAAAAAAGCTTTAATTCTAACTACAACTTAGTGCCATCATCTTTCTGCCAAGTATCCCTAAAAGAACCTGTCTGTCCCCTCAGTGTTGGGTGACAGAAACATAACTTTAAATCTATGCATTTTCATCCAGACAGGATTCAGTCAAGTGAGGAGTTAATCATGTACAATGTTAGCATTACCATTTGCATGTAAATTTGATGAGCACTTTGTAACACTCTTCCCTGTCTGTTCTGGTTTTCCCTGGGGCTGCTACTAGTTCCACTCTATTGCCTTCTTTGTTCATCTGTCTTGTATGTTGAATTCCCCACTTGTATTTCTGAGACAGTTACAGAAAGCAGCAACCTCCTGCCAGACCTTCCCAGGGTAGAGCCTCATTTCCCTTCAGCCTCCTGTGGGTCTTAACTTCATATAAAAAAAGACCAAACCCACCCAAAAATACCAGTGTCCTACACCTCCTCATGCTACACAGGAAGCTGGTGGCCACAGCAGGGAGCCAAGGTAGGGCCTCTGCTCTTCACCTTTTCCAAGATCCATGGAAGGTGATCACAGCTCCTCCCTGTGGCCCCAGAGGCAAACTCGGTCCCAGGGCCATGACTCATGGTTCCCTCCTCCAGCCCCGGTAATCTTTTTCTCAGAGAATTCAGCAGCTGGTATCTCAGCAGTATTCCTGAAGAAAGAAATTAACAGCATAGACAAACTTCTACTTATGGCATGCACCAACTCTGGATTTCCAAAGCTGCTTTACTGTGCCTTGGTCCTACATTCTTCCAGTAACCTTTAAGCGACCTTGAAGCTCATTTATTTAAACCCTGATGATGCTACTCAACTTGCAACCTGAAGAGACAGCTGTAAACTAAGGCCAGAACTACTACTTATTTTCCACAACTGTTTTCTAACAGTTCTTGGAACAAAAAATGTCAGAAGTTGAGCAACCACAGAAGTTTATCCGTATTCTAGGTAAGTTGCTCCGCCTAAGCAGTTCACATTCGCAGCTCTAGGCAATCCCTAGTGTGAATCAGATGCAACCCCACGTTCTCATGAAACTCTGAAGGATAAGGGGTAGGAAAAAAGAGAAATATTGTATTTACTGGGATGATAGACTGCATTTACTACGAAGCCAATTGTTAGGGGCATTCCAGCAGAGTTTTTCCTGAATATTGTGGACCAGACTTTTTTTCTTTTACAACAACAGTATAAATCACTGGAGTGCAGACACAGCCCATCACTAGAATGATCATCATTAGCATTGTTACAGCAGTTCCGCTTGCATGCACCTCCTGCTGTGCAGCACATAACGCTTTCAGGAAGTACACTGCTCCGTCTGGCAATGAATGTGTAACTGGGTGAATTAGGAATCCGGTCACTTGGAACTTTAAAGATCAAAGATATTGTTAGGGGTTAGTCCTAGGAATGACGTTTGAATAGATCTTTCTGTTGAGGTTGATTTGTCACCAAATTAAGCTAGCAACTCTCCAGGCATACAGGACTGTAAAGCATGTCAGTCAATCTTCAGAAGATGAGCAGTGATGAAGCAACCATGCACGCAGAAATCAGTGGGGAAGGCTGCAGAGCCCAACAGAATGGGAGATGTAAACTGGGCACAGCAACAAGGTGGATTACAGCTGTGGGACTGTGCTGTGCAGCTCATCCTTTTCCTGCAAGAAGAAACCTAAGTCATCTCTGAATAATCCTCTAAAAAAAGAAATCCTGACCTGCATTGCGGGGAATATTGTTTTGATTCATTACGTAAACCAACTGCACGTGATCCTTTTTTAGCACTGAAATCAAAACATGGCAAATATAGCCACATGACATGCTTTCTGCAGCCCACAAGTTTTTCTAGCGCATCAGCATTCCTATTTCATAAACAGAAAATACAGTTTACAGAACAGTACCATTTTCGCACAAATTCTGGTTTGTATCGCTTGCAAGTAGTTCAGGTGGACCTACCATATCATGCAATGGCTTGACTCAACCTTTCTGTGTTATTGTCAGCTAGAGGACATGGGATGATGTGCAATCTGCAGGCAAACTTAATGTGCCAGCACTTAGTCAGGCTTCTAGCACAGCTGAACAATGGGCAAGCTCTGGCTAAACCATACAAATCCTTGCACCCTGCATTCATAGCCATTATGCTACACCTAGATTATCTTAAGTGTAATAACCTAAAGGACTCAAAATGCAGTTGCTTCTGAAAATGCATCACAACAACAGCTTGCCTAGCTATTCTGCACTTGTAGTATAATGTCTGTTAACAGTACAGGGTAACATCACAGGCATAACAACATAGCCATCACCTCCCTCCAAAAAGGCTTTTATTTAGAAGCATTATTCTGCTCACATAAAATGTGAAAGTTTCAAGAAGATCCACAGCCTCACAGAAAATATACTGGTGCATCCTTGAAGGCTGCAGTCCCCCTTGGAATTTAACAGCCTGCTGACACAGTTTGTCTGTCAAATATACTGTATTTCCTGATGAAACCAGAGAGCTACAGAGATGGACATAATTGAAAAAGCAAAAGTAAAAACAACTCCAGGTTTTGAAATAAATAATAGTGCTCAATTTTCAAGGTACAAATAATTAAAATAGGAAAATGCTGAACTATGAGGAACAAATATAATGGGAGTAGAGGATGTATGCTATAAATGTGAGAGGGCTGACACACTAAAGCAGAATGGCAATCTAACTAGTCCACAGTTCCTGACAGAGGTCAGACCAGACACCAGTGTATACGTGCAGGAGGTCACATCTAAGCAAGTCTGAATTTTGTATGCTGGTGGAAGAAGATGACTCAATCAATCCTGAGACCTGTAGGCTACTCCAGCTTCTACAAACATTAAAAAACACATCAAAAAAATCTTAAAGATCATCACCCCCGGGCAGGAATTACTGGAGCATGAAATGCTGCAGATGTACATGGGGATTGTTTATCCAAATGCTGCCCCCAACATATGCTAAAGGCAAACCCCAGCTGCATAAGCTGGCTATGCTGGTTTCACATTGTTTAGGAACTTTCCTAAACCAGAAAGGACTGCACCATCTCCTAACACTAAGTGGTACAAAACAGCCAGAAGGGAAATAAATTAATTTCCACATTAACTCCTCCCTGCTGCTTTGGATGCCAACTGTCCCAGAGACAAAAACTTGTAACAGACACCTCAAATCAATGAACCTGTCACTCTGCTGTCACAACTGTTCATTTTTTTTCCATCCCATCTCATTTTTAGTTTAGCTATGAATCCTAGAAATACTCACATTCACATTACCTTTACAGGATCAGGAGCCTTGAGACAGCAGCTGTCTCTCACCATATGTTTACATGAGACTCGTGCCCAGTGAGGGCAGATGAATCCCCCTGCTGTAAGAGAACAAAATGTGAGTTGACTGACCTGTATAGGTGAAGCCAAACAATGTTAGAAATCAGCACAAGTGCAGAAGTCCTTATAACATGGTTGATCATAATAAATATTATAAAAATGGTTCCTACCCAGTCAGGTCTGCTCTCTATGTGTCACAGCCATGTTACTCACGTAGGTGGCTCTAACGAGAGAGGCAACAGTACTAAAGAAACAAGGATGACCTTAATCACCACATGCATTACCAACAACTACTGTGAATGCCAGTTACACTCAACAGGCATGTAATGCCACAGATGTCAAACACTAATGTTACATATCTAGCATAGATTTTGGCCCACACAACCATCTTTACATTATCTTTGTCCTGTGCAGTCACAAGTTAAGAGTGCAAAAGCCCTCCTTGATCTCAGCTGGGTCCTTAAAGGTGAGAGTTTTACTTCTGCATAGTTATTAGGAACTCATTGCAAAATAGCAGCCCACAAAACACTACTGCTGAGAGAAGATCTGACCCTGTAGCCATACTCAGCAACCCCTGCAATTACCTCACGCAGTTGCTGGAAATAACAGGAAAGCATAGCAGGACTAGTCACAGTTCCTGGAGCTATGGCTTAAACCCAGAGTTCCTCCTGTTGCAGCAGATACTTCCAACACCTTCAAATCTTGCTTAATCTTATTGCAACATTTTAAACTCAGTGATAATAAGCAGGTGCACACATGTGCCACAAGTTATATCTTGGTTGTGAAGCAGAAGACTGCTCAGGTGTACATGGCTGAAAACGTTGAGATTCCAGCACAAGCCCACTAGACATTATTAACTCAGTTGCAGCTCCATAAACACCTGCAGAAGTCTCCAACCAAAGAAATTAAGACCTCTTCAACTCAACTTCAGGTGACTTCTAAAAACTGGGAGAGTTGGGCACAACCCAAATCTACATTTTTCCAGTACTTAAAAAAACAAAACCCACTACTCATAATTAACAGAAATGTAGAATAGGGATTTCAAGTGCAGCAGACACTTCCACCATTATTTGCCAAATTCCTGCACAGCACATCAAATCCCTGACTGAGAGAAGTGTTGCAAATGTTGGTTATCTGATATCAAAAGCAAAAATCACTCTGTTGCATGATGAAACAGACCTTCAACCAGCCCAGCTTCTGAATAGAAGCAAGATGTTCCTGGGTTCTGCCTTCCACCTACACAAGAAATAACAGACATTGCTATAAAAATGATTAGTACTTATACCATTACAACACTAATTAATCTATGATTTGTTCAGATTCATTAGTAATGCAAAAGGTTGGGTGGTAACTCATCTGTGAAAGTACACTACACAAATGTTGTTAAAATAGCTTTTTCACTGCCAGGATACCTTCACTGCAATGTAAAGTCAATACACAAGTTGCATCTGTTAAATCTATTTGTCACCAAAAATACTACTATAGCAAGACACTACAGTATTACATATTCCACCATCTTACCAGTCACTTAAGGCTGTAATCTAGTCATCATCAACACAGAATTCTCTGTAGGCATTCCTATCTGTGCTGAATATTAACTCTAGTCTCATAAGGAGTTTGAATCCATTCTCAAACAGGATGATCAACCAGCTTCCATGTTCTGGCTTCTCAATCATACCCTCCACCCCCCTTGAAAAATATTAACTTCCTCACACACACCTGTAACACTGTCACACACAAGCTTCCTTCCTAGCCACTGTTCTGATCACATCTTGTTTCCCTTTTAACTCCTCCACTGCCTCTGACAACAAATACAAGTTATGCTCTTCATTTCAAATGTCCTTCGTAACTCTGTACCATAATACGACATTTAAGTTTTCAGCAAAGACACAGGAAACCACTTTAGGGAAGGTGAAATGTCCATATGATTTTCCACACACCAAACACATTATTAGCACAAAATTTCACATAAGTGGGAACCACATGACCTTCCCCTACACACCCAGCTAATCAACATAGTACGATTCACAAGTATTGATTTAGTATTTAGTATGAGGTACTGAGCTGTGAACATTTTAAACCAACAAGTGATCTTCCTTGGTCATGAATGTTAAATATGCACTACTAATTATGACAAATTCTCACTGGGAACATTTCCTACGAGATACAATGTCAAACTCACAACATTTCCAAAAAAATAAAAATAAAAATAATCCAATCTGTAATAATTCAAGATGCCTTCTAGAGCTTTAAAAATAAAGATTTTAAAACCACAGGAGGAAGCTTTTTATTTTTATATATGCACATACACTAGCTTAATAAAATACATAGTTTCACCATCTTCCAAAAGGATTTTGAGCTTTTTAATTGAATATACTTATTTTAAACCGGAGCAAAGCCTTAGAGCATGAGATTAACAAAGATATTTCTAAAAATGTGTTACATAAATTATGAAAAAAATCCCACTGGTACCCACTACTGCATTGGAGTCAAGTCGTTACAAAGCTTGATATGACAGAACCAGAACATTCATTTAGCTTTTTAAAAATAAAAAGCTCAAACAAACCTTTGTTTCAATAGAAATGCAGGCATCTGTTTTGACTTCTCCATTGTCCAAGATATTTGGAATGGAGATATGAAGCCATTTTCCTTGAGCAAGACTACAGATGTGGATCTGTAATGGCATAATTACAGTATGATTACATAGAAGTTCAAGCTAATCAGAAACATCAACACAACTTTTTCAGTTCAAGCAGTTAATGATGGACTAGGAAGACATAACCAAAGTCCTTACTAAGAGAAAATAATCACAGCACTGAGTCCAGGACTAAGCATTTAAGTGTTGGACACAAAAAATACAATGAACTTCCAACAAGAGAACTACTTCTATTTAGAATCTGCTGTAATCAGGAAGACGGTTTGATCATATCTCAGTCCTCGGTCACTGTTTGGGGATGCAGAGATATGCCAGTATTTCCTGACTGGGAGGGTACCTAGCACGTAGCCTTCCGCAAACATGTTACATGGCTGCTTGTCACCAGATTGGCATAATTTTGCATTTCAAAGATACTGTTTTAGCAAGGATCCTATTTTTTAAACACCAAGTATGCCTGTTAGTGGAGAAAAGGCTAACACTGCCTAGATCATTCAAGCAAGACAGTAAGTCAATTAACGAGACAGAACCCAGTATGAAACATCTTATAATCATGGGCTACAGTGGCTTAAAGGAAGTATTTCTGAGGATTTAAATATCTGAATCACAGAATGAGCAACACATTTATTGATTTCTCAAAAAAATCTGCACGCATTTATTGACTTGACAGGTCACAAGAAATGTGGTAACAGCTCTGTAGAAATCAGTTTTCACCTTTTAACCATCTCACCTCAAAACTCAAAATTTGCGTAGTTCAGTTTCTCTACCTTATTGCCACAATTCAATGAATGCACTTTTTAATTTGAATTAATTCAATGTTAAAAGTGTAATTCACTGATAAAGTACTTGCAAAGTGAGAGGAGAAAACTGAAATTGTTAAGTTCTTGCACTTGACTTCAGCCATATCATGCTCACATCAGACTGCTGTCTCGCCTCAAACCACAGGAGCTGCATGACTTGAACAAGTTCCTCCACTGTTTCCCAGCAGCAATGACTTACACCATGACAAACACGCTTGGCAAGTCAGACACAGCCCCACCTTTTCCCAGGCACAAGGCGAACTTTATGGTATGGCTGTAGCAAAGTTTTACCCGGAATTTTATCCTGCACAAGGCAGGATGAATTTCGATTTCCACAAGTATTTGCTAGGAACAACCTTAGAAGACTGGCAGTTGAGTGCTCTTCTATCCCAGTCCAGCTTCTGTTATGGAAGCTATCTGATCTATCATTAACATCAAAGACTCCCAAACATGAAATTCAGCCCTCATCCCTGGAAGCTCCAGCTATGCAAACGTCAGATTGGAATTTAGAAAGTCTTCCTTGTGCCCAAAAAAGTAGTTTACTTTTTCTCTGGAACACACAAAAGCAATAGAAACAACACATTTCTGAAACATTTCATTATAATTACTAGATAATAGATCTAAAGATGCTAAATACAGACTTAACTAAAAGCCGTTATCAATTCTATTAAGGCTTTTTCCTCTTCTTATATTTCATTCCCTCACATAACAGACATTTTTTGGTAAGTAAAATTAAAATAGTGGGCAAGTATTATTTGACTCATAAGATAGTTATACCCTGGAAATAACTATTAAACATTCCCTGAAGATAAAAATTTAAACATTAGTATCTACTTCCCCCAGATGCCAACAGCTTGCCACTGTTTTAAGGCTAAGCAAAGTTGTCTCTCAGCTTACACATTTTATGTTGCATTAAGCCACTAATAATTATTTCTAGAATACAGATCTATTTTTTACACTCAAAGTGACTTAGTGAGTGTATGTAGCTCTGACCTGCAAACACTGTGACTTCACCGATTAAGTCTAAAATGCTCCATTATGCACAGAAAAATTTTTTCAGAAGCCAGTTTTCCAAAGGAAGATGCTCTGCAGAAAAGCAGGAACTTTTATGATAGTTTAATATTTATGGCAATTTTTTTCCCCTGCTTTTCTGACAAGAAGCCACACCAGAAAGTTTATTTGATATTTTTATTGTATGCCAAAGTTCACTAAAGATGAGAGTTTGCTTGTATACAAGTTACTCAAAAATTGTGTCTAGGCTGACATTTGTTAGCAGTCTCACTTATTTCAAAGCATAGGTTTGTTTAATCAAGCCACAAAAATAATATTGTGTACAAGCAGGAACTAAAGAGCTGCAGGTTCAAGGAGTTTCCAAGTATCACAGATCTTGAGATCTCATCAGGAAATAAAATCAAAGCAGTCACAATATAAAATAGCAGCTCTGTATAGCTTTTTCAAGTTTTAACTTTCAGAGTAAAGTGACACTTAGTTCAGTTTGCCTCATTCTTCGAAGCTTCATCGAAGTTTTCAACAAGATCTAGAAAAAAAAGAATGTTGAAATTAAAGTTTGACCCACTTCTGCTTTGGCAAACAGTTTTGTTTTGGTTTCACTTGCATATCAAGTTCTTATAACATAAGAAAATTTCAGCTTATAAAATACAGACCAAATAACTTTTAAGAGCTTCATGTTTCATTCTTCTTGCTCAACCAAGTAAGTTTTAGATGGTTCATGAGTTTTAGATGGTTCACAGTTCTGAGAGCATTTAACTTCGCTATATCCACAATTAGGCAAAGCAATACTGAGAAGGTAGCTCCTTCACACCTTTCTTATTGAATATTAAATAATTATCTTCGCTATTACTTCTACACAGGACAAAAATTCTAGCTCAGTCCACCTAAGTCTCTCATGGTGTCTGAAAACAATGAAATAACCTACCCACAGAAACTCTGTGACAGCGAGTGACTAGTCAATGCTCTTACCATCCTTGGCCCAATCTTACGCTACACGTACTATCTCTCAGCAAAATTCACTTCCTTTTCCTCCATTGCATGCTTGTTCTTACCTGGAACTTCATCATCATCATCTTCACCGGTAGCAAGTGGTGCTTTTCCATCCACAGCTGCAAGAGCAAGTAGTTCAAAGCATCAGTCAAGCTCACCGTAGGCATCCTGATTAGTTGTTTTGCTTTGTGTTTTTTGAAAACATTATCAGTCTAAACTAAACTGCAATACTTTATCCAGTTCCCCTGCTGAATAAAAATCTTTCAACTAACCAAGGAAGTTCACATTCCCTTTGTTACTGATAATGCTAAAACAGCCCAGCAGGGAATGATAAGATACACACTAAACCAGTTCACTAGTCATCATCTTGTATCTAGGTATACTGAGTGTCTTGCATGATGATAATTTTCAGGTACAAGTGCAGAGGCTGATTTTACCAATTTCCCTTAAAAGCCGCTTGGTTTCTTGACTACTCAGTGTTTCTTGAAGTTTACATATTTTACATCAGCAAGTTTTCAGGAAAAGAAAGGATCTTACGATCCTAGACCTTCAATGAAATCTAAGGTATAATTGTGAAGCTGCAGGCAGACACACATGACTAGAGGTCCTTAAAGACATTATTGTTCCCTGGCAAAGTCAGAGGAATATGGAACTAGATGCACAATTTTACACTTAGGTGGTTGAGGTAATCATGTGTTCTGGTCCACATCTCTGCTGACTCAGTAATTTCTTAACCACTCCTATTCTATTTGCTAGAGCTAGTGAGAGTTAACCATGTCCACTGTAGCAGACCAATGAGCATCTGTGAAACTGCAGCAGTATAATAATAAGAATAGATCTCTCAGGTCCCTGGGTGCCTGTGCCACTACTTTTACTGCTGTTCCTAGCGGTACTACCAAGGGTAAGCTGTGTCATACTCTATCACTTCAGTTTTATCCTAATTAATCCTTTCCAGTTTTCAATAAAAGCATGAGCAAAGGGATCGGTTCATACCGGTACACTGATATGTAGAGAACAGTAACAGATGAATTCATAAACTTTGGTCAGAAAGGGCTTAGGACAAGGTCACCACTAACCCTCCTTTTGTTTTTTTAACAGCAGAAAGCTGTTACAGCTGAAGTGCATCTTAGTGTCCGATATTTTAAAAAGAAACAGTGTTATTCCTTCCTAAATTGTCTGCATTCTCTCTCATCCTCAAGACCAAACTAAGTTTACTTTAGCACCTGCAAATGCAATCATCGCAGACACTTCACTCTTTGATGTCAGGCTTTCAAATCTAGCAAACAATGCTGAACGGAAAGTTTTGTGCAACTACTCTGGCATCCACCCAAAGTGGAAAGGAACAGCCATTTACTAGGTCACACAAAGCAAGCACTTAAAACAAGCTTCCCTAATACTAAAACTGCACAATTTATCTTATCCAGAATACACCCACCTTGTTATGAGACGAGAGATCTTGGGAGGATCATTTTAAATCCTTCAACTTTTTTTTCTTTCAAGCCCTGCTACTACCACAAGAAAGCCACACAGGTGACACCAGGAAGGAAGGACCTGAGCTCTATGGGGAAAGAAGCAGTTTACCCTACCTCCTAAAGACTACTTCTAGCAGGATTTTTTTCAGTGAGAAGTTGACAGGAAGGAAGTATCATTAACTTTAGGAATGGAAAGAGAAGCTGTTTTGTTGGCAGCAAAGCACAGGAAGAAACAAATGTAACTATCAAGTTCAGAAGCACCGGAAACTGGACACAATGAAACGCTTCTCCCATTTTCTCTGTATTTAGGATGTTCTATACCTTGGAAGGAATGGGCTTAAGGTACTTCAGAAAAGTAGGAAGACTGTACATACAGGAAACAAGGAATGTTCCCAGTGTCAACAAGCCTGTCTTTCACTCCCAATTCTCACTCTGTAGCAGAAGAACTTTTTCCAACCACCACATACTTATGACCCTCCTGTACTTCTCCTACAAAGTTTTAGGAAGAACAAGTTCACGTTCTTTTATTAATTTAAGGATGGAATAGGAAGTTGGTGCATCTAGCTTAATGCTCATGCCGCTCCTGTTCTCTACACTGTTCTACACACAGAGAAATTACAACATATTTCCTTACAAATACTTCTTAATCCCCTCCGAGCTATCAAAAAGCCCATGCAAGAAATAGCTTCACCACACCTGTGAGGCAGCAAAGCAGTTGCAGGATGTCTGTCCTCAAGTCCCTTTCCCCGTTACTTATGTTTCCATTCAAACTGTCAAAACAAGACATACTCAAACTTCATCTTTTTTAAAATTAACTCTTCCAAAGTAACTCATCTACCTATCTTTAATGAATGAGGCATGTTAAAATATGGTAACCACATCAAGAAGTGAACTACCATGACATCAAGTCTGGCTACAACTTTTCAGTCCTAGACCAGCTGCAAGGTATGCTGACAGGTGCTTCTGCTTTATTCAGTTATACTCATTGTTGGACTTGAGCTATAAATAAGATCTAAGAGTTCCATTTCTTTATAAGCATTTTATAATATGCCTGCAGACAACAAGAGTGCACTCAATTTCACTGCTGCCAAATAAGCCTTATGTCAGCTGCCAGCCTGAAATACATTCAAGTTTCAACTTACGCTGCTTGGGTAGAGCTTCTGCCAATCTCCTCAGGCTGGTCAGACTGTCAGCTCCAAGCTGATTTAAGATGCTCGGAAGCATTTCTGTCAGCTGCTTTGTCTCAGCATGGCCGGTAATAGTGAAAGTGTTAGCAGCTAGAGATGCCTGAACTTTAGGGTTATTGAAGTGAATGACTGTTCCTTGACTGGTAAACATGTTCACCTGCAAGAAAAAAAAAATCCAGTATTTGAAGCAGTCTAGCAACATTCTTCAACTTAACAAGAAACTGAAGTTCTTAAAGCTCAATAAAGACCTACTGATAATTTACAGACAAGTTTGTGATGTTATTTACCAGAAAAATGATTTTGATACATTTTATATTTTTGTATAGAAAAGTATTTTTTCCTTTGAAGCAACTACCTCTTCAATTCCAGAAATATTGTTGACTCCCAGTTTCTTCAAAGAAAATTGAAGTTTCTTGTCATCTGCTGTAGCTGTTCTGTGGACAACCTTCTTCTTTCTGCGGGCAGTACCCTTAGCAGAAAAAAAAAAAAAAAATTACAAACTAAGTATCTCTTCACAAACTCTAATCCTCAGGGATGTATAACTACTCTGCGGCCATCTACAAATCAATTTAACATACAAAGTTCTAATTCTGTGTCACAGTGCACACAACCCCACCCCTCCAACTGCACTGCAGTAGTCTCTCCCCTGCTATAAAGCAAGCTTTGCATGTCTGTGAGGCACGTGAGGTTTTAGGAAACAATGCACCAGAGAACGTTTATTCCACAATTCTTATCAGGATTCTGCAGCATCCTGTAAAAATTGCAAGTTTACTCTTGTCTATTATCACAGGCATAAAACCAAAGAATGAGCACAATTTTAAGTAATTTCTGAAGCTTATGAATTTCTCCTTAGATCATCTTTCTTAAATTGTAGCCAAATTTTTATAATAGTCAGTGGCCATAAATTTATCAACACATCATTAAGAAATGAATATGAGAAAACTCAAAATACTCAATTTTTATTACAGACATGTTCCATCTTACACATACGTATTTGAAGAACACATTTTCTCTAAATATTTTATAAATATGTTTTAAAAAAATACTTATTATTCCAGACCGCCCCTGTTTAGAAAGCAAAACAAGCAAAGGTTAAGTTCCCCTACAGACACAAAGCTCTAGATTTCTCCAGGGAAATAATTGGGCCAAAAAGCAAAAAGTCATTCTATACTTCCTTGCACAATTGCAAGACTTCACTAAAATCTGACATAAAACGTCCAGGAACAGGTGAAACTAAGCTCCTTTCTGACACACTATAACAACTAATCTGCTCCATTTGCCCATCTGCCGCATGCTAGCAATAAAAAAAATGTGTTGCTCCCCAGCTGTATAAACGGCTGCAAAAGCTGAGTTAACTGGTAGAAGTTGGAAAACTGGCTGTACACTAACACCTCTAACATAATCCAGTTACAAACAGTGAGGAATGTTAATGACAGATTCACATGAAACTAACAGCTGGTATACGACAGCTCAAAAGTTTAGTAATTTGTGTAGAAAGCTTGATACTCATTCCCTACTACTTTCAGGTTTGCACACATAACAATTTGAAAACTACTAAATAGTAGAAATGGCTTTGTTTTAGTACTTCAACTACACAGGAATTGAGCTACACAAGGTATACATTCATTCTCTCCGGACAAAAGAGCTCTCAATAATTTTTTTAAAATTATGTCCTTAATCAAAGGCTATATAGAAACATGTACCTCCTTTTTACCCATGTTAAACACAAATATCAAACTTGACTCTGAGTTTAATTTAAATGAACAGCTGCTGCTTTCATCTCCACAGATTTACGCTTCTAAAGATTACAGGTTTTTACTCGGCAAATTCTATCCTGATCATGCTGAGACATGCTGTTCACACCTCTCTAATTCTGTATTACAGAGAGGTGGGTACAGCAGGCTGCCAGTGGAATACTACAGACTCCTCTGCCACTCCTCTAAAAAGGACTGGAAGAACAGCCATGGCATTTAGCTATAGTGATATTCTACACAAAAATCTCAAATCTTACATAACAATGTACCACAATAGCCCTCCACCTAAAGATCATATCTAGCTTATTTGTAAGATCTGCAGCCTTGTCACATCATGAAAATCTTCCAGCAGAGGCAATATGGAGAAGTGACTCTTCCCCCCTTTGCCTGCCCCACACCCATCTCATCTTATATGGTGACAATGCCATGAACAGCCACAGTAATAATTCACAGTTATTAAAAAAAATGTAAAAAGTCAAGTTCAGGCATTCATAGTATTTCACAGGCCAATTTTAAAACTGAATGACACCATCACCAGCATGTTCTAAGATCTGTTTAATGTTTCTAAGAGACCTATATTGACCAGTGAGCTGCAAGAGCTGTAATCTGAATGCGTGCTCTTACGTGACAAACATTAAAGCCTCTGTAGTCAATACACACATGCTGGTAACATGCACACAACCATCAATATAATATAGCCGCTCTCTGCTTAACTAGTAACCCATACAAATCACCAAGCCAGTTATTTAATACATTAACCCTGATCTAAGACTGCCTAAATCTCCAGCTAAAGCAAAAAAAAATTCAACAGAGGAATGAACGCTCCTGGAAGCTCTGTCAGCAGGAGTTCTGTTGAATAGTTTGTATTCTAAAATACTGTGCGTGCACTTGCTCAGGTATAAAAAATTACTAACAAATTCTTGCCTTAACACTGACACTGTAATTAAAATGTTTACTAGCACATGACTATATTGAACACACTTTTTTATTGTCAGATCATAAGTAATCACACAGGTACATATATTCAGATGTTGTAATAAAATAAAAAGGTCTTCTCAGCACGTTACTCTAAAATTACAAGAGTATGACAAGTACAGAATTTCCATCTTTGTCCTAAAAGGCAAAAAACCCCTCAGCTATGGGCATCCTAAAGGTTTGTGATGAGTCTGAAGCATAACCCTCTATAATCTGTTATGAAAACTATACTTGAGCTCACTTTCTGTAAGGTCTACTTGCTTGAAATCCTACATGCCTTCTAAGACAGCCACAAAAGAACACGGGCTGCAAGTCTGCTGCAATGCATTACAACAACCCCAAACCGACAACGCTGGGGGCTTAGCTGTTACACACTGTTCCTACGGAACTGACTGCAGAGACGCCTGCGGCAGCACACGTTCCCCTGGGAACAGCCGGGCCAAGCTGAGGGTACCCAGGGCCGCTCCCCACCCGATCTCCCAGGACCCCTGTGCTGTGTGGCACGCGTGTGGGGACACGCAGCTCGGACAGCAGGCCGGGGAGCCCGCTCCTACCTTGCCACCGATGCGCACTTGGGCCTGCAGCTTGGCGAGCTTCTCTTGGTTCATGATTGTTTCTTTCATCTGCGGAAGCAACAAGAGCACCCGTGGAGGGCAGGTCAGCCAGCAGCGCGGGGGGCCCAGCCGCTGCCCCTCACCACACGCCGCAGAACACCCCGCTCCCGCCGGGTCTGCTCCCGCGCAGCGCCGCGGAGGAGAGGCCAGGCTCCCCTCAGGCCCAGCCCCTAACCGCCTTCCCTTCCCCCAGCCGCCACCGCCGCCCACCGACCCGCAGCCCTCAGCTGTACACAACCTCCTCCCAGCCCGACCCCCGCCGCCTCCTTCCCACCTTCCCGGGCGAAAGTGGCGGCGCGGAGCAGGGCGAGAGGCAAGGGGCGCGGGACGCGGCGCAGCACGCGGCGCTGAGCGAGATGGCGGCCGGAAGGAAGAGCGAGCGCGCCGCACAGGGCATGCGCGGCTGCCCGGGCCGGCAGGGGGCGCCCTACGCGGCGCTGGGGCGGGGCGGAGCCTCCTCGGAGAGGGGCGGGGCCGACGCGGGGGGACGCGGGGCGTGGCCGCCGTTGCGCGTACGTGGGTGCCGCCGAGGCGCGGGGTGAGGCCGGCGCGGGTCCGTGCGGCTCGGCGGACCCGCTGCTTGCAGCCTTGGCGGTGGTGCTCCCTGCACCGAACAGGCCCGTCTTTGCCCTGGCCCCAGCTCAGCCCCCCACACCTCTCTGCCGGTCCCCCCGCGTCCATCACGGGCCAGGCTGCAATACTGCCCCGTGTATCTGTAAACCCAGTGCATCAGCCTGTGTTGCTCAGGGCAGAGCAGCATTCACAGTCTACAATCTCAGTCCTTCACAGGTTTTTTAACGTGTTTCAGTTTGCTCCCCTGAGGGGTCCGGTGGGGCTGATGTCTATCAGGAGCTCATGTCTGGTTCCAGCAGCCGTTCTCACCAGGCAGAAAGCAGTCTTTGCAGGGGCTGGACCTGTGTTGCGTAGCAGGGCGCAAAAGCAGATTTACGGGGGAAGAAGACTGGCACTCCCATCAATGCTACACATGCTCACCGAGTGATGCAAGAGAGAGAAGACATGTTGCTCCATGTGGTCCTACCCCCATCATCGCCGCAACCAAGCCCAACGGGCCTCCTGGCACCAGTAGAAATAGTACTGACCTTGCCATTTCATCCTCTATTTTAATGCCTTTTAAACCAGTTGTTCTCTGGAATATCCTCAATAAAACTATCCCTTTGTTCTTGTTTCTGTAAGAGTAGATTAATAATTCATTTATCTTTATTTATTGATTAATGTTAAGGCTCCCATAATAGTAATTCCCAGAGCCAAGGCTTCACCGAGGCAGTGCTCTTCATGTGTGTGCAAATTTTATTTCCTCTTATGGTATCTCTTCACTACACCAGAGCTGAGTGTCAATTTGTACAGAAGACATTGATCACTGTTAAAATTGAGACTTGTAATTAGTGAAAATGAATGATAAACACAAAATTACTCCATCTGGTGGCAATAGAAGGTCTCAGAGATGAGATCATTCAAAAGGTGCTGCTGAAGAGCAACATGTGCCTCCCAGCAGGCTAACACCACAGACGAAAATTAGAGGGTGATCAACCAGCTATAAAGGATGGTGGGGAGACCTGTAGAAATTTGAGCCGCATATCTGTAAATGTGGAACAGTGAATCAATTTGCTCAGAAAAGAATGGGGGGCAGGGGGGAAAGTCCATACTACTGTATCTGAACTAGCAAACCCAGTATCTAATTCAGAAAGAGAGGAACAAAGTGGATTTGGAGGAAGGGGGGATTTGGGGAGGATAGAGTTTGTTCTGAACAAAAAAGCAAATTTATAATATCGCAAGATTAAATTGGCAGTGTACCTGCAGCAAAAGGGAATAGAGACAAGGTGGAAAACCAAAAACAAAAAACAAACAACACAAAACCCAAACCTGAATCACTGCAGGCTATTGAAAGTAAAAGCAATAAATACTTCAGCTTCAGATTTATCACAGCCTGCCATCAATATATAAGAAAGATTTCAGAATTACTAGGCCAACTGATGATTACAAACATGCAAAATGTTTTAATAGGCTGAAATACTGAAGTGAAAATGAGTCACAGAAAGATTATTCCAAGATAGAAGGTGTAGAAAGTGCTGTCCCAGCTGTCAGCCTGGGATTAACTGGGCTGGAGGTATGATCTCATATTCCCTCATGTGAGATTTCAAAGACAAATTGTGCTGAAAACCACATCACTGAGTTGTTTCAGGAAGCAACTGAAACAGTTCAAGAACTGCAGTTCAAGGGACTCTGTAAGATTTGGTTACGTTTCCTGGATCAGGCAGCAGACCTTCAAAAAACAAGCTTTGCATCAGAGAAAAAGTATTTTAGAATGTTAAAATAGTATTGGCTTGCTTTCTCCAGTCCTTTTTGTGTAATTGCATAATGGGAAATGGAGCCTGAGCTCAGTAAGCATCTTTTCAGTTGTGATAAAGGGTGAAAGTTAGAATCTCAAAACCATCAAAGAATATACATTGCTAAAGCAAAGTTCATTAGCTGCACAGAAGCAGCACAGGAATGAAAAAAAGACCATTAAAATGGTTACTCAGGAAAATTGTCTCCTAAATTGTGTGGAAGTTTAGAGGCAGAAGAATGACAACATTTGCTGTCAAAATGCCAGTGGAAAAGCTCTCCTGAAAGACATGGCCAGTGCTCTGTAAGTAATAACAGGGTATGTTGAGGTGTTAGTTAATACTGTACTCAGGAAACAAATCACAGGTCATAAAGTGGTCAGGCTGAAGTGAAGGAATACTTGTCTTAATTGCCGGTGACCACAAAGAACAAAATATTCAGTGTATTTTCAGGCAGTGAAGGAAATCTGCCTGATATTCAAAATCTCAGTAGGAAATATATGTTCAAAATAAGACCATTTTTAGCACTCAAGAAAGCAGAAGTGTATGGCACATCAGCAGGGCACCATGGAGAATAATAATTTTATCATTTCTAATGTAGATACTCCATGACATAAGGGGAAAAGTGCTAAGTTATTTGGAAAAATATGTGTATATATTGGTAATTTAATGGAGGAAAGTAGTGGCATTATGGGGTACAGGAGCAAAAGTGTTGTGAGAGATATGTATGGAAAATAAACATCTCTGAAAGTTTTGACATGAGGCTCATTGAAGAATTCTCAACTTTTTAAGAGATACTTAATGTATAAACATTGAATGGGAGCCCAGGAAGATTGAACTTAAGTGCAGTGCTGTTTTCTTGTCATGTATTACAGCGTTGTACCACATGCTGGTGAGCTGTATGGAGTAATCTGTAATAGATTTAAGTGTGAAGGAAGAGAGAGCACTCTTCAGGAAACGTCCTTTTCTCACCAAGTGCGTATCTCTTAAACTTAGCAACCCAAAATACCTGGGCTTAAAGCCACATCACAAGCCTTTCATGAGCTGTGGGATGCCTCTCTCTGTTTGTAACACCCTGCAGAGGCTGACTAGAGAGTAGTCAGAGAAATGCAACATGAAGAATCCCCAGCACCTTCACTGAACATGGTTCAAACAGGCTTTGCCAAATACTTGGGAGTTTGTGTTAATCAGACTGCTAAAGGCTTGCCTGGAAAGTCCTTCATGTTAGTCTTAGTTAACAGTAAAGATGTTGCTAAAAGTCAGAAGTCACCATATTCCTCACTGTGTGTGAATAAGATGGTACCTTCAATTTACACACAGATGTCAGAGATTCAAACAGATTATTCATGTAGGTATCCTATACACAGAATTCAAGAGAACTTGATCATTGAAGTCATGATCACAGAAATGTTTTGACCCCCGCTAAGACAATTAGTTACAAGTCAGAAGCATTGTTAAGACATGACCCAAAATCAGCATGGCCCCACCCAAGGATGGCACATTTAGCCCAGGATGAATCAGGACTAAATCTGCCCTGCTTTTGCTGTCAGTGTGCCACCTTTGACTAATGTTTTGGAAGCTGTGAAGTTGTGATTCGTTCTGGATTTTGCCTTTGACTTTCTAGGGCTCCTGGTCCAGCTTGGTGCTTGGCAAGAGGTAAGTGGTGAGCACAGGTGGCCAGAGGTGGGGAGACTGCAGAGGGCAAGGGCCTCCCTCTTTCTGCAGCAGCTAGCTGTTACTTCTGCTCGAGCTCTGGTGGGAACCAACTACCCACTTAGTTTTAGATGGAAAAATCAATATATATAGCTTATCCGCAAGGATTTCTAAGTGAACAAAGAGCATACCTGCCAATATTCACTGCCTTTATGAACAGGTTCATGCTCCTTCGTGGCTTGCTTCCATTGCTACAGAATTAAATGGAAAATATCTCAAATATCCTGAGACATTAACTATGGGATCTCCCTCATAATTTGCCAGAGCTTGTCTACAATGAAGAATTTGAGGCTTATGTGGAGAATGTCAGAAAGGTTGTCAATAGTCAGTGGAGTCATGAAATTGAATGCAACCTAAACAAGCACAATTTGTTCATGTGACGAGTAGCCTACTGTCTCAGTTCTGATGGCCAATGCTCCATTTTAAAAATCAGATATCCCTCCACTAGCATCAGGAATAGACACTGACTTTAAAAAGTAGAAATAGTAAATTGAAATGAAAACTGGAAAGGCAAATTTAGGTATCTCGTGCTGTTCTGAAGGATTATTACAACAATAAGCATCCTGATCAGAGCAAGAAAAGGTGGAGATGATGGCAAGGATTGTCAGGGGTACAGAATTACTTCCAATCTAGTCCAATGATTCTGAAGCAGAACTTCTCAGCCTGAAAAAGAGCTGACCAATGAAACAAAATGCAATGAAATCTACAAAGTCATGAACAGCAGGGAGAGGGTGGTTAACAAGAGTTTTTGCTCGCCTCTTCTGGTACAAAAATGAAAGTGCATCAGATTAAATGAGTGGGTGACTGGCTTAGAGCAAACAAAAAGAGACGCTTCACACCACATGTGGTTAGAGCTGGGCAACATTTTACCGGAGAACATGTTCAATGTTGTAAATATACCTGATTTCAAAAAGGGGCTGGGCAAATTCAAAGAACTCCCATCACAGGCTATTGCATTCAGATGTTATGTCTGGCTTTAAAAAAATAATAAATTAAACCTAGTTTTCTGACTGCTTGGAATCAATTTTACACACTTGTCCTGTTCCTATATTCTTCCCCAGACATCTGGTATTGGCTGATGTGGAAGTCAGCTTATGCTGCGAGGCAGGTCTTGGTCTAACCTTATATAAACTCTCCTTGTATTCTATTAGACAAGAAGTGCAGAAACGTCCTGAGAACATTTAATTGCATTTTACAGAAATTAAAGGCCTAAAAGGGCTTTAAAGGAAGTGAGTTTCACCTGTCACAGCAAATGTATCTGCCCTGCAAGAATTACAGAACAAAGGGGGAAAAGAAAAAAAAAAAAGAAGGAAAAGAACAACTATGAACTTGGTCAAAAATTAAGAACAAGGTTTGACAAGGGGAAAGGGAGGGGTGGGTAGGGCCATCTGCAAGGGTGACAAACTCTTTGTCAGTAATAGATATGGCAGGAAGCCACAGATTTTTCTTCAGCTTTTTAGGTGACTGCTGCCACCCTTCACCAATGCATTGCTTTTGGTCCTGGTCACACAGACACTGTTGGTAATCTCAGATTCTGCAGAACATTTAAGGGAAGTGTAACCTTCTCCCAAAACTACATAGCAAGGGAAAAGGGGGATAAACTCACAAAAAAAAGTGGAGCTAAAATGGTGGTCGCTGTGATACTGGACAATAGGACCACAGCTATTGCTGCAATGGTACCTGTCATGGACACTACCATCCTGTTGCAAGGTCATTGCCGGAGAATTTTTATTCTTTCCATGACACAAGCAGCTCAGTATCCAGTCCAGTCTTTGGCCCAAGGAACTACATTGACAGAAAGTGTATTCAAGAAATGGTTTTATTTCATTAACAGAATGTCCAGTTCTGCAGGTAAGACTCAGATCTGGATGTGGAGATGTACAAGGCTGTGCCAAAAGAAGTGCAGCCTTTGGTGTTGGAGTCTTTGCAAAGTGCAGTAGGCCCAGGGAAGGCTGGACTCCACCTTGCTTTCCACAGGCTGCACCAAGCCGAACACTCAACAAATCACACAGGGGTGTGCACCGCCACCAGGCAGCTGACCCGTGTGGTGATAAAGAAGGCTCTAACATCCTTCTGCATGGTCAGGGCCAGCTCCAGAAAACCCAGAGTGCCTCAGCCAGTGTGCCACCATGGCAGCTTGAAAGTGCCATGGTGCTCAGGCTGCCTTTTATTCTGAATAAAGGGGGATGGAAGGTCTGTCAACTCATCTATCCCCTGGCCCAGTGTGGGCTGGTGGGTGACCCGCTTGAGCACAGGCTCCTCATCTGTAGAAGGATGTGTCTCCTGGGGTGCTGTGGGTGTCCCAAGGGATAACATACCCCGGAACCCTTACAAGGAAAAAAAATGAAATCTACGAAGTCACGAACTGCAGGGAGAGGGTGGTTAACAACAGTTGTTGCTCGCCTCTTCTGGTACGAAAATGAAAGTGCATCGGATTAAATGAGCAGGTGACTGGCTTAGAGCAAACAAAAAGAGGCGCTTCACACCGCACGTGGTTAGAGCTGGGGAACATTTCACCGGAAAACAAAACATGTTCAATGGGGTAAACGCCCCCAAATTATGTAAACACCCCCAAATGATGTAAATAACCCCAAAACGCTGCTTTTCCTTAGGGTGCCCGGGGCCCCGCTCGGTCGCCGAGCGGAGGGCTCCTGCCCTGCCCTTTCCGAGGACTCGTTTGGGCTGGGCGCCACGCCGGGCACCCTGCCCCGGCACACAGCGTCTTGGAGTCGGCCCACCCGCCTCCGCCCTGCGCTCCTTGCCGGTAGGTGGCATCCCCCGTCCGCGCAGAGCACCGCCAGGAGGTGAGCGGAGCGCCGCCGGGAGCGGGGCCGGGGGCCGGGGGCCGGGCAAGGGCTGGGGTAAACCCCAGGGGCGGGGGGCGGTGGGGTCCTACCCTGGGAGGCGCCACTCACGGCTGTGCCGCTGCTGCTCGCCTTCCTGCTTTTATTTCTAGCCGCTTTGAGGAGGCACCTGCCGGGCTGGGAGGGCGGCGAGCGGAAGGTGGACAAAGAAAAGTCGCTATCTTTAGGGGAGTAACGGGCAGTGACATAGTCCTCTCGGAGGGCTGGCTCAGCTCCCACCCTGAAAGCAAGCCGCTCAGAGCCTTTCCCCCCCGTCCCCGGCTTGCAGTATTGCCCAAGTCTGCCAAGGGGATTCCCAGACCTCCCCATCGCCGAGGCCACTCCACCGTCACCGGGGGCCTCGCGGTACACCGAAGCCACGGTGGCCCCGGGGACCCGGTGCTGACGAAGAGCCACCCGTGTCACACCTCAGTGAAACACCGGTGCGTCCCGCGTGGGTGTTAGCAGGAGGTTACGGGCAGACCCGGCTCTTCTGCTTCGTTGCTGCAGAGGTTCTTCCCCATACATTTTTAAACTCCACCGTTTTTCCTATTTGAGAGCGTGGTTTTTGTTTCTAGCTGGCTTTAAACGTTCAGGCACATCAGAAAATACCAGGAGAAGAGCAAAAATAAAAGGAACAAAAAGGGAATAAAAAGGAAAAAAATAATATTTATTCTTTGTAAAGAGGAGAAATCTCTCGGAGAGGAAAAGTCCTATTTCTGCCTTCTTTTTAGTAACTTGCCCTAGGACCCCAAAACTAATTCGAAGAATCTCGAGTGACATTATCAATCATTCTAGAGGGAAGAAAAACAAACAAACAAAAAAAAAAAAAAAAAACAAAGAAAGAAAGAAAGTAGTCAACTACTGAGTTTGGGGGTTCTTTTTTTTTTTCCCCCCCCTTTTCTTCTTTTTCTTTTTTCTCTTCTGGTAAGTTTTGGTGGTATTCTCCTGCAGGCGCCTTAGTAGCGAACAAAACGTAAATAGGATTATTTGGAAATAGTAGAAAGGATTACGTTGTAAATCCATGGAACTGGGTTTTGCAACAGGGTGGCTTGTAGCTTTGGACGATATATCGAAAACATACTTCAAGAAAGTGGCGTGTGCGAGCTGTTCGAGAAGCGAGGTTTGAGCAGTAAGGATGCCCTTCTCACGATGATTTTCTGCCGGAGCACGACATGCTCTCCCATTCCTCCCGTCTCAATCGGATCCTGATCGTGTGTTATCCTGCCAGAACGGGTAGCGATGGGAATTTCCAAAGCTTTTCTTTTTAAGATCATAGTGATTGCATTTATGTCCAAGTTCGTGATTTTGTGGGTTTTTTTCCCCGCCAGCCCTCGCATAAATAACTGCTCTACTGCAGTTTTCGCATGTATCACCTGAAACTGGGAACGGTGGGACTTAATTAGGAAGCAGTCCTTTGTGTCGCTTTCTCGGGGGTGTTGCTCCTACACTTAGAGCAAAATTCGCATTGTAAAGGACAGCGAATTGTTCTCCTTTGCATACGAAAGAGGTAACGCTAATTCGCTGTGTTTCCCATAATGGAGGGAGCAGCTTCTCTCCCGTTAAAAGCAATAGCCTTACAAATAAACTGTGAGGTTAGCGGTATGCTTTGCAGGCGGTTCTTTGAGAGTTCGTGAGGTCGACATTGAGAGATATTTTATTTAATTCTTAAATTAATTAAACTCTGGAGAGGAAGAGGTCGGGGGGAGGGAGGAGATGTCTCTAAACCATCCCGCGGACAGAAGTCTGAAGTTTATTAACTACCTCCCTCTCCGGCCTGATTTTTTTTTTTTTCCTGCTCCTTACATGGGAAGCAGAACCCCGTCCCTGGGGGCGGCGCAGAGCTCCCAGCACCCTCCGGACGATCCTAGAAAGATGCTCCAGCACTTTGGGACAGACTTTTTTTTTTTTTTTTTTTTTTGAGGGGGGTGTTGTGGAGGAAGTGTTGGTCTTTATTTCCCCTCTTTTCTACTAGAGACGGCCCCAGTCCCCCCGCAGCCCCCCCCAGAACCCCTTCTGGCGGGGGGCCGGGGCGGGCGGCAGGGCGCCCCGCGTTGTGGGGGGAGACACGGCTCCGGCCAGGGCCGCCGCTCGCTCCGCCGCACTCTGACGCTGGGAGCCATGTGATGGCCCCCTCGCTATAAGGCGGGGAGTGAGGCCGCCCTCTCTAGGACTCGGCCCCAGCCTTTTCACGGTCTTCCTAAGGCCCCGCAAGCCGCCTCTCCGCCCTCCCTCCTCGCCAGCCTCCTCCCCTCTCCTCCTCCCAGGACTAGGCGCGCTCCCTCCTGCCCCCCATCCATTAATGTCTGTGTGCTGAGGTGAGGAGAAAGAAGGGGAATCCGACTTTCAGGCGCGGAGGCAGAGCCCCCCCCCTCGCCCCCCAAACCCCGATTCCAACCAAAAAAACCCAAAACCTCAAAAGAGCCTCAAAAAGGGGGACGGGGGAAAAAAGAGAGACAGAGAGAGAAATCCAAAAAGCAGGAAAAAATATCCTGAAACAAGCCCCAACCCATCCGCCGCCTCCGAGCGGGCGGCGGGGAGCGCTCCCGCGGCGCGGCGGCGGCGCTGGGGGCCGGCGCGGCTCGGAACGTCCCGCCTGCCCGCGGCGGCGGCGGGGCGACTCTCCGCGGAGCGGCGCGGGGGCCTGGCGGCGGCGGGGAGGGCTCCCGCCCGCCCGCCGCGCCGCGCCTTGCCGGCCGCGACCGATGCGCTGCCCCGCCGCCGCGCCATGACCCTGAGCTCGGAGATGTCCGAGGCGTCGGCGCTGGCTGAGGAGATCGACATTGATGTGGTGGGCGAGGAGGACGAGGAGGAGGACGAGGAGGAGCCGCAGCCCCGCCGCCGCCGCCGCTCCTACGCCGAGGACGAGGAGGAGGAGGAGGAGGAGGAAGAGGACGAGGAGGATGTGGGAGACCTCCACGACGACGCCCTGCTGCCGCGGTCGCCTGTGCGCAGCGGCGGCGGTGGCGGCGGCGGCGGGGCGGGCGACGGGAACGGTGCCGGCAGCTCCCGGCCCCCCTCCCGGGGCGGCCCGCAGAAGGCGGCGGCGGGAGGCGGCGGCGGGGCCAGCGGCGGCGCGGTCAGCGGCGGAAAGAACAGCCTGGTGAAGCCGCCCTACTCGTACATCGCCCTCATCACCATGGCCATCCTGCAGAGCCCCAAGAAGCGGCTGACGCTCAGCGAGATCTGCGAGTTCATCAGCGGGCGCTTCCCCTACTACCGGGAGAAGTTCCCCGCCTGGCAGAACAGCATCCGCCACAACCTCTCCCTCAACGACTGCTTCGTCAAGATCCCCCGGGAGCCGGGCAACCCGGGCAAGGGCAACTACTGGACGCTGGACCCCGAGTCCGCCGACATGTTCGACAACGGGAGTTTCCTGCGCCGCCGAAAGCGCTTCAAGCGGCAGCAGCTGCCGGCTCCCGAGCTGCTGCTGCGCGCCGTGGACCCCGCCGCCTTCCTGCCGCAGCCCCCGCCCCAGCCGCCGCAGCAGCCGCCCTGCGCCTACGGACCCTACGGCTGCGGCTACGGCCTCCAGCTCCAGCCCTACCATCCCCACTCTGCCCTCTTCGCCTTCCACCACCCCTCCCCGCCGCCCCGGCAGCCCCCCGCCGCCTCCGGCAGCTCCCCCGCCGCCGCCGCCGCGCCGCCGGGCCCCTTGCTGCCGGCGGCGGAGCTGGCACGAACGCCCTTCGGCTACGCGCACCCGCTGGGCCCGGCGTTGGCGGCCTCGCTGCACGCCGCCAAGCCCGGCAGCGGCGCGGCCATGGCCCGCTCGCCCTTCTCCATCGAGAGCATCATCGGGGGGGGGCCCGGCCCCGGCCCCGGTGCGGGCAGCAGCTGTGCCTCGCAGTCGGCCGCGGCGCCGGGGCTGGCCCGCTCGCTTGGGAGCGCCGGGGGCGGCCTGACCCCCCCCGCCGCCGCCCTGCCCGCCGCCCCCGGCTTCGCGGCCCGGATCTCTAACTGTTAAGGGTTTTGGGAAGTCTTTCCGAAGGTAGGATCTGGGGTATCTCTTTTCTCCGCCTCTCGGATGTCCGGCGGACGCCGCCCGGAGGGTCTGCGGGTTTTGCGCGGGGATTGCGCGTTGGTGCGCGGCATTTATGCAAAGCCAGGTCTAGATTCTGCACGGGCAGGCGGTCACGCTATTGCAAAGTTACTCGTTACTCCTTAAAAAAAAAGAAAAAAAAAAAAAGAAAAAAAAAAGGTGATAACGTCTCTAAACCGTTAAAGTTCAGAGATTCTCAGGTCTAGGAGCTTGAAAACAGTAATGTAGAGGAAAAATAAAGGCTTGAAGGAGGACAGCAAAGCAATACTTTTTCATTTTAGTACACTTGTCTCATGTACTTTTATAAAAGAAAAGATTAACATGTTTACACAGAAGAAAGTCAAGATTATAATTTCTTATTTTAACCTGTGTTTTGTATTATAATAGACTTATGGAGTTTTTTATTTTGTACTTTATGCGTATTCTTTACAAGGAATATTGTTAAGAATTACTGGCAAGTATTATTGTACCATTTTAATGTAAAATTTTTACACATTTTCAAAAATAAAATTTTTAATTTTAAAAAAACAAAAACAAACAACAAACCAAAACCCAAAGACCAAAGGAGCCCAGCCAAACAATTGGCTTTGGACCCTTCCCTCCTTAATACTTCTCCCTTCTTTGGGACGTTGATAGTTTTTTCCTTCGGGATTAATAACACAATAGGCAAGTAATTTTACAGCTTGAAATTTACTATGTCTGAATTTGTCTGCGAAGAAGATCAGAATACAGTCTTTGCAGTCAAACCATCGTGAACCTTAGAAGAGAATGAAAGACAACAACAAGGGGAAAAAAAAAAAAAAAGAGCAAGGACAAAAGAGAGAATAAATAGATATAGGTATCTGTCGTGGCAGTAAAGCCCAATTCTGTAGGGCACCAATAAGGAGACTGATTAAAAAGCCAGTTTTAAACTATTTTTATACTTTTGGGTGTGTTCTAAATCACAACTGCATCACAGCTCAGTTTCCTAGAGGCCCAAAGGAAAATGCTACTATTAAGGGGCACGTACTGAACTTCAGAGAGATTTGTCCTAGACTCGTATGTTTCTGACGATAATAAGAACATGTGTTTCTACTTCTCAATACATACAATATAAAACGAGCATTGGAATATCCTCGAGTGACGAGCTAATTAAACGCACGAGCGATTGAAGTAACGACATGTAAATGCACGGAACAAACCGTGAAAGCAGCTTTTCTGAATCCAAACTCTCGTCTTAGCCCGTATAAGGTCGATCGATATCTATTTCATAGATTAAAAATATTGTTTAACCAAAAAGCTCGCTTCGAATGTTTGGAGTTTAGGCATGAAAAGACAATCACAGGTTTTAAGAGTAGGCGTGTGGTTGCTTGTTGTGGACCAGGAACATGCGTCGTTCAAATCAGGGAGGCGCTTTTCAAGCACGACGGTATTTATAACAATTCAGTATATTCAGGGTAAAAAAATGTGAATTTCCGTAAAAAAAAAAAAAAAAAAAAAAAAAAGGAAAAAATAAAAGGATGCCTTTTAGTGCTCTTTGGAGTAAGGAGGGGAAGGTTGTGTGGTTACATGCGTTTACATATCGAAGTACCTCGTTGCCTTGGTTTTAAGTCTTCTCGTGGGTAGAAAAGTGATGCTTTTCTGTTTTGTTGGTAGCAAGGCAGGGTTAAATTAATGGTTTTAAATAAGTGGAAAGACTGGATGTAAGATCTCTGCTGGCCTCTACATGCAGTCCTCAACTGGAGGGCCTCTTTGTGTGTCTCAGATCCCTTAGAGGACAAGGACGTAGAATCCCGTTTAATTTCTAAATTTAAAAGGAAGAGATCCCAGAGGCACCGCGTTCGTGCCCTTCGGTGGGAGCGCATCCTTTTCCCCATGGACCGACGAACTCGCGTTCCCCAGGCCCGGCCAGAGGGATGCGCCGGGCCGCTGCGCCAGTCTGGCGCGGGGTGCGGAGCTCGACTCAGGCGCCCCTCGGGGATGTGGCTACAATCACGCAGGGGCAGGTTTTGCGAGGGAGAAGGCGGCTGCAGCCGTGCGGGCACCGGTGCAGGGGTGCTCGCGGCGGGATGCTGCTTGCGGCCAGTCCGGCTGCTGGAGCGGTGGCCTGGGGCGAGAGGCCGTGGGAGTCCTTGCACTGTCCCCGGGCAGTTTGATGGGAAGAGCAGGTTCCGGCTACCCGGCATTTGTTTATTTTGGCTTCCCCTCAGTAAACCCTGGGGAGCCCGGCGGCATCCCCTGCGCGGAGGCTGGCCCGGCCCGGCGGGCAACGGAGTCCCAGCCTGCCCAGCGCCCTTCCTTCGGGTCTCCTCAGGGCAAAGCCGTGCTCAGAGACGTATGGCAAGGAAACTGCTCGGCCACCTGTCCTTTCCACGCCTGATGCCGTTCGCCTGCATTCTGTGCAGACAGGGCCTTCACCTGGGAGGTGGTAGGGAAGCTGGCAGGAGCGAATGGCAATACGTAGTGCAGCTTTCTTTTTCTTTTTCTGTTTTGTTTTTTTAAGTGCTGAAGAAAGAGGGGAAGGACTCTGTGGTGCTGGGGCAAGACTCCTCCGCTTGTTTTCTCTGAGTCTGCGGGGCAGCCGCGTTCCCGATTCCCTCCTGCCGCTGCGCTGCGCGAGGACGGCGGCGGCAGGGCGGGAGCAGGTGCCGGGGCCAGGGAAGGCGACGGCCCCGCAGCCGTTTGGTGGGCTCGCAGCCCCGCCGGGCCGCAGCGCCCCATTCGCATGCAAATGGCCCGCTGTGTCGCCCCGGCTTTCAGGGCGAACAGAGGGGACGTGTGGTCGTCGCAGGGACGGAGCCTAGACGAACAATTCCTCCAAAATAGCCTGGGCCCTAATAAGCAAGCTGGTGGGACAAACAGGATGGTGTCGCCTCCTTCTCCTCCTCCCAGCTACAAAGTGTGGATTCATTAACCCGTCTCCTTTTCTCATCATATCCCCGTAGGGCTGAGAGACGAATTACTGGAGCTGAATTGGGAGGAGATTGCTCTATAAGGGGGCTAATGTTTCAATCAGTTCCTCCAGAAGGACCACACAAAAAGAAACTTTTTAGTTTATGGTGCTATTATGCAGAGTTTTAATCTAGGGATAGATTTAGCCAAATGTTATCTATTGGGAATTTAATGAAGCCCTTATGTATTCAATCGCTTTTTATGCCACACACAGTGTCTGTATCCAGAAACGTTTCCTTCCACATATTCCTTTGTTTCTCTTGGGTGATTTGTATATTTTTAATTAGGTTTTAAAAAAATTATTTCTTTTCAAGCATCTCGTATAACGTTTCTCTCAAGCAGGACTGTGTTAAGTCCCTTCCCACATCCCCTATAAAAGAAGTTTCCCCTTCCCTCCCTTGTTTCAAAGCTGATTAGTTTGCACGTTCGCACACTGTGTCCTTCCCGCCGGTGCTCTCCCCCTGCTCTGTGCACCGCGTTGGCTCTGCCGGCACCAGCGTGGACTGCGGCGGGCAGTGCAGCCCGGGGGGCCGACCGAGACCCCCAGTCTCCCATCCACAGCTCCTTCGGGCCATACATTTCACTCCCGGCTATTTTTCTGGTGCAGCGAGAGGCATCCCTGGGTGCAGCGCGGTGCTGGCTGGCGCACACCCCCCTTCCGTGCAGGCTGGTACCCAGGGCCAGCCCTGCCCCCGAGTCCGGGGGGGGGAAGGGGGTAGCGAAAGCCTCACCTGCTCTCAGGTGCTCCCTTTCTTGCAGCGTTGGTGGCGAGGGCAGAGCGCACGTTCACCCCCGCCGAGACTGAGGCCTGTGCGAGGGATCTGTCGGAAAGTGGATCTGGTTTAATAGTCTCTTGGCAGAGCACGGAGGCTCCGCTCCATGTGTAATACTTTCCTTCATTACTTACAGTAAGTACTTCAGTAGTCTCTGATAATATTGTATTTGACAGAAATCATGGAAATTATACTCGTGGCCAAACGCTTCCTGCTCTGGGACTTGCTAACCAAAGCAGAGCCGTTTTTCAGCTTGTTACCAGCGGTTCCCCCATCCGCAGCGAGGTTTCTCCCCATCCCCTTTGGGCGCGCCGCCGGGCCGCACACCCGGCGGCACAGGAGGACCGGCGGGGACCTGTGCCCGCAGCCGGGCACCTCCCGGGCAGGTAGGTGTCAGCTCGCCCTTCACCGGCCCTCACTCGCAGGCCTGCGGTGACCTGACGCAGGTGACTACCTTCTCCGGCCTTGTCCCTAAACCCTTTCCCCTTCGCAACCCCTGCCGTCAGCACCACGTCGAGCAGCGGGCCTGGGTCCTCCGCTCGGTGTCCCTTCTTGCGCTGCACAGCACGACTGAGCTGCAGAGGAAAAATGCGTGCTTAAAAAGTGTGTATGTACGAGTGTGCAGGAAATCGGCACTCCCGACGGTTACGAGCTGCTGTCCGATCCGGGCTACGGCGGCGAACGGGCTCGTTGCTTCTCTGCGCAGATGGGTGCCCGTCGGTTTGGAGGCGAGACGGAGACTTGTAGGCGAGCCCCAGACCGGTGAATCCCTTATTCCTATTTTTCTCTTGCAGAACAGGGCCGTGCCCCGCCGCCAGTCCCCGCCCGGAGGGGTGCTGCACGTCGCCGACCCCGCAGCCCCGCTGCCTCCTCCCCGCCGCCCAACCCGGCTGGCCGCGCAGCTCCCGGCGGGACTCGAAAGCGGAGATGCAAAGACTGAGGGGAGGGAGGGGTTGCGGGGAGCCCCGGGGCACAAATCGCGGCCTGCCTGGTTGCAGCAGCGCGGGCGGCACCACGGGCTGTGCACGTCTCCGCAGCGGGGCAGACCCTCCGCGGCCGCGGCAGTGCTCCGCGCCGAGGCCGCCCGTGGGAGCGGGGAGGCACTCGGCGGCGGTTCGGTGGGAATCACCGCGGTAAGCCCGCGGAAGATGCCCATCGTAGGAAGATGTGCCTTCAGTGCAAAGCGCCGGCTCCGCGGGCTGCCGAGAGAGGGGACACCTGACGGATAGGCCTCGGCGTCCCCAGAAAGTAGAAAAAAGTACGGACTGGTCTGTACGGAAGGTTTCTTAATGTTTCTTTTTATTTATTTATTTATTTATTTATTTGTTTAAAATGCAGTGTCTAGTCAGTTTCAGAAATGATATCGCTGAGCTGAATTCAGAGGGGAAGTTTTGCTCTTTTTTAAAAAAAAAATCCAAATAATTAAACTTGCCCTTTCTCCAAACCACAAGAGACCCGTTGAATTGATCCTAAGTTTCCCTTCCGCTGGTGGAGCAAAACGGTATGCAGAAGTCTGCGGGGGCCCATATTTAAATGATAAATTATACAATTTATGTTGGAAGCAAAAGGATAAATAGAGATTTCAGTTATTGTATTCATTCGTTGTCTGAGATGGGGAAAGCTTTATCGATGGTTAATCCGAAGATATTTTTCTCTTCTCCGCGCAATAGGAAACCATCTGCGCATCGAAGCGCATGTGTAGGCTCAGGCGTGTGTACCCGGGGCCCGGTGCTGCCATCAATCCACGCCCGCGCAGCAGTACCACTGCGGTGGTCGCTCCGGCAGATGCCCATGCCTTGGAATGTCCTTGTAAATCCTGGGAATACGGCTCTTCCTACTTCGGTGGATGTAGGTCTGCTTCTCAACTTTCATGACGGGAAAGCACATGGACACCTGTATACACGAAACACATTAAGTACACACAATGAAGATAAATGAGGTGTCTTCATCGGGTTTTCTTTTCGTAAAATAAACACTGTCACTTCTGCTTATTCAGCAACCACTAGACGAAACTGGTAGTTTTCTAATATACGTGTATACCATGAAATTCCACCTGTCGGCTGCATGAAGGGAGGGGTAAAGGAAGGCAATCTCTTAGGATCAATAGTTCACGATTAAAGGAACTACTGGAGAAAAAAAAAAAAAATTAAAATGTGCAGCGGAGAGCGAAGAGGGACAGGTATGTCAGGTGACCGGCTTGCCCGAAAGTGGATGTGGTCAGAAATTACCGACCGTGGAAAACAATTTATACTATTAGTTCCAGCCTGCCTCTGCACAAAATCTCGCCTGGGGCAGCTCGGTGAGTTCTGTCAAACATCCTGGAAATCCTTAACTTCCCTCTCCCCGCGCAGCGGGGCAGTGCACACGCGTGGGTGTCCCCGTAGTGACCCGCGAGCGCTGGGCGGCCCCGCTAACACCAAACCGCAGACCTCCTTCCCTCTGCCTCCCGTTTCTGTACGAGGAGCCAAAGGACGGCCCTTCTCTGGGAATTAACCTCTTTAGATCGCTTTCAGCACGGCTCCCCTCTCGATGGCTCTTCCCCGGGTGTTCAGACATCTGCCTTTCCGTGGCTGGGACACGGTTCTCGGGGAAGACCCTTGTCCCACCCGCCTGCCCATGAGGCCAGTTGCGCGCTCCGCGCACCGCAGCGGAGCTACCGCCGAGCAACGTGAATCTCTCTGCTTTTAAACCCACTTCACTCGCTTCCCCTCCAGCCTCCTACCCGGCTGTAGGAAGCCCGCAACAACTTGCTAACACACGGGGCAAGCCAAACCCGGGGCTCTCACCATAGCTTTTGAACCCAGCCCGGGAGCTGCTGCTGCGCCTGCGGCTGCGAGACGGCGCGATTCGCCCGGGTGAGAGACGCAAATCTCCGCGGCTGCGCCGGGGCAGAGCCGGGAGCTCTGCGGGGACCCCAGCTGGGGGGGACCGGCTGCTCCGCGCCTCCTCCGGTACAACCGGCCGCCCGCCGGCAGAGCAGACCTCAACTGCCGTCGAGGAAGCGTCTCAGGCGGATAACCCGAGGCCCAGCCTGGTCCTGCTCTTGGCACCCACACGGGACATTTGGAGACACTGTGGGACGCGGGGGGTGGGGATGCGGGGAGCCCGGTGCCGGCGCTATAAATCCCTCGGCAATTGAGTTCTGCACCTTTGATTTGAAAAATCGGATTCCTTGAGTGGAAGCAGTTGACAGGAACCTAAAAGGATTAGCTGCATTCCACACAGGATCATTTTTACTGGTAACATTTTGAAACGATTGATCCCTCCCAGACCATAAACAATGTCCAGAAAAATGATCTAACGAGACTTCCATTGTTTCCTTTTGTCTACGAATCCCCTTTGGCCAGCAGTTTGATTAGGAACTTTGACAGGCTGGGCCTTAATTCCACCACCACCACCCCTCCACCCTCGGTTTTTCCGAGCGAAGTATTGAATTTTAAATCTCTCACAATTTGGTCCGTAATCCCAATCTGCCAGGGAGTGAGCAAGTGCGGGGAAAGGCAGGTAGCGGGGGTATGAGCCAGGAGAGCGGGCGAGGGTTCTGTGCCCGCAAGATGTCGAAATAAGGGGTGGGGGCCTTTCCCTCCACCGTGCTTCTCCTGCGCCGGGCTTTTGTGCCGGCCTGGTGGAAGGAAGGGAAGGGGAAAGCTCATCGGTGGACACGCTGGGCCGGGCCTGCCCCTCCCCGCAATGTCACCCGGCGGATCGCGAGTCCCTCCGGGCCACCGAGGGGTGCTCCACAGCTTTGCCCCCCCGCTCTCCTCCCGGTCCCGTCTGCAGCAGGAGACTTACTTGGAGGGAGGGTGGGGGTGGAGGCCCTGCCCTGTCGTGCTGGACGACCGACTTTTCCTCTGTTTTGACACCTGCGCGCACTGCCGCATGCTCCTCTCCCTGATTTATCACGCAATTAAAGGTTCAGCCTTCCTCAAGCCACCCGCGCCGCTTTCTTCCTCACTTTCCTCCCTGCGGAGGCGGTGGTGGGCTGGAATGCAGGGCGGAGACCCTCCTCAGCCCCTCGCCTGTCCCTGCAGCCCGACCAGACCCCTATCATGCATCCCTGCACAGACGCATGCTCGACGGGGTCTCCGCGGGTCCCGGCTCCCCGGAGACAGCGATGGGCAGAGGTGGGGACCCGGGAAGCTTCTCGGAGCATCCCAGCGGGGGCCGGTGGGAGCCGGAGCAGTGCCCCGACGGCGCGGACTGTCCCCGAGCTGTGCCGTGCTGTGAGGAGCGCTTCCAGCCCGGGTCATCCAACAGCCAAACCGGCCGGGGGGAACCCGGCCAGGAAAGGCACCTCAATTATGTGTCCCCTTCCATTAAGAAGCAGTAGCTGCTGCCCCTCGGATTCCTTCGGACTTGTCCTTTGTGTCAGGCTCCAGGATTCTCCTTCATTCTCTCTTTCTTATTTTCTCTCTCTCTCTCATTTTCATTTTCTTTTCTTTTTTTCCCCTCTCCTTTATTTCTTTTTCCCCCCACAGAGAACAAGCAGCTCCCTGGCACAGATTGGCAGCATTGAGCATCTTCCTAACTTAACTCTGTCTTCCTTGCATCTATCAATCCACCTTTCTAATTAGACTAATTAGAAGATATGTGGAGTGTTGCTGGGTCCATAGACTAAACTGCTTAGGGCTTGTGAAAGGAAGGCTGAATGCCCACCATGGGAGGTGGCCATTCAGGGGGACGGTAACAGTTGCTACATTTATCTCCTGCCATTGAAAAGAGCTCTGCTTAAAGCTCGATTAAAATGTTTGGAAACTAATGCCACCCTGGATCCCTCTCTAATTAGAGGGCCTGGATAGATCACCCTGAGCAATCAAAAGAAACTCCTTCCCGGGTCTGGCTTTTCTGTTCAGCAGAATTACTTCTCTCCACTACCTCCCTGCCCCCACCTCGAAAAGAGAAAGAGGAAAAAAAAAAATAGAGAGAGGGAGAGAGAAAAAGATGACACAGCTATTACAGCGGAGGGCAGAAAAGTGGTGCTAGGCCCAAGTCTTCCTCCCCAAGCCTTAAGTTTTGTTCGGCCACGGCTTTCCTGCTTGCAGGTCTAGAGGGGTTTCTCAGCCACTGGGATGCTCCCGACCCTGGTGGAGGGATAGGGGAGGGGGTCTGGGCTGGGGTCCCTCAGCTCCTGCCCCACTGGCAGGTCCCCACCTTGCCCTGCTGCCATCTCCACTCTGCCTGCCCACCCAGGTCAGCAGGTACCGTCGGGGATGCGGGCAGCCCTGGAGGCGCCCTGCTCCTAGGGTGGGGCAGCGCCGAGGGAGCGCTGCGGTGTCTGAGCACCGCGTAAATCTGCGACGCCAGTTCTTCCCCGTGCGATAGAGGGATTTTTGTCCTCACAAACGCGAATAAAAGATTGGTGCTGAAGGGGGAAGGGAGAAGGAAAATGTTCTTCTCATTAACACCAGCCTGCTACACCCAGATGCTCTAATTTACAGGCTAGATATGACCGAAAGTGCCTGAGAAGAGCTCGCACGAACTGGCAGGCGACGAACCCCCGACAGCCGGTGCGGAAGGTGGCGCTCACCCGGGGGGCCGGGACCCCCTTGTGCCGGCGAACAAGGGCGCAGGGACTCCTGCGGCCCCGCCGCTGCCGTCGAGGAGGAGCGGGGGGTGTCTGCTGGGATTTCACCCCGGGGTCTTTGGTGTCTGCAGCTCACCACCTGACAGCAGAGTAGGGTAAAGTTGGTGTGGGTTGGTTTTTTGGTTTTTTTATTGTTGCTGGGGGGAGGGGGGTGGGTTTTTTTGTTTGTTTTGGGGTTTGGGGTTTTTTTTGGTAATTATTATTATTTTTAAAAGAAGACTGTATGGGCCCTTCTGGAGAACCAGTCGGGTCTGCCAGGGGAAAGTGTCTGCCTCCTGTTCTCCCTGCCTTCTGCCAGGAGCCGCTGGCGTGTAGGACCTCGTGGGAAAAAGACCTACGGGAGTGGCAAACACGGGAAAAATAAGTGACATCTTCCCTTCTCTTCCAAACCTCCAGCATCACTTTCTCCAGAGATCTTCTCTCTGCTATGGAGGGGAACGGGAGAGATCTGGGAAGGTCTGTTCAGTGTGCCCCTCTTTGCCCCCGCAGTCAGACGGCGCTGCCGGCGGGGGAAGGACTGCCACTGAGCAGGTGGGACGTGGGACAGCTCCCGCGGTGTCCCGGGTCTCCTCTCTTCCAGCAGCCCTGTCCTCTGCCCTCGGCCAGGCGGGGACCTGCTCACCCTGCACCCCGCCTAATCCCAGGATGCGTCCGAAGGACAAAACCGATCAAATATTTCCCTTAGGGACACAGAATCTCCTAGAATCTCCTTTCCCCTCCGCACCCCGCCCCCCCCCCCCCCCCTCCCCCCCCCCCTCTCCTTCAAAAGCGAGCCCAGCTCACAGGACAGATCTGCTCAGCTGCAGGGAATATATCACTCCATTATGTGTCCCCGGAGGATCTCACCCCTGCTCCACTGAGATACTTCCACCTCGGGGAGCGAGAGGGGAGCTCCCTGCACTAGGGAGGGTGGAATTTGGCCCTGAGGGAAGCAGGAGAGGGTGTCCAGCCTGCAAGGGTCGAAGGACAGCCTGACAGGTAGTAGACAATTCACTCATTTTTACTCAGTTTTAGAGTTTTCTTAATTTTAGAGAGTGCAGGGTCTTCCCATGCCACTGTCTGCATTTCTGGAGCTCTAGGGAAGACATGATGCTGGTGACCTCTCTCTTTGGGAAAACAAGTAGATGAGGGCTGACGATGCCCCATGTTCAGACCCAAGGGCAGCTGCAGCTGTGTGCCCGGTAGTCTGTCGAAATCAGCAGGTGGCTGAGCTGCTTGTCTACATGTTGCATGTTTCACATTGTTTTCCTCGTGGGTGTTATACGGCAAGTTTCCTTCTTAGCACTGGGAAACAACTTTTCTTTCTTTCTTTCTTTCTTTCTTTCTTTCTTTCTTTCTTTCTTTCTTTCTTTCTTTCTTCTTCTTTCTTTCTTTCTTTCTTTCTTTCTTTCTTTCTTTCTTTCTTTCTTTCTTTCTTTCTTTCTTTCTTTCTTTCTTTCTTTCTTTCTTTCTTTCTTTCTTTCCTTCTTTCCTTCTTTCCTTCTTTCCTTCTTTCCTTCTTTCCTTCTTTCCTTCTTTCTTTCTTTCTTTCTTTCCTTCTTTCCTTCTCTTTCTTTCTTTCTTTCTTTCTTTCTTTCTTTCTTTCTTTCTTTCTTTCTTTTCTTTCTTTCTTTCTTTCTTTCTTTCTTTCTTTCTTTCTTTCTTTCTTTCTTTCTTTCTTTCTTTCTTTCTTTCTTTCTTTCTTTCTTTTTCCTTTCTTTCTTTCTTTCTTTCTTTTCCTTTCTTTCTTTTCCTTTCTTTCTTTTCCTTTCTTTCTTTTCCTTTCTTTCTTTTCCTTTCTTTCTTTTCCTTTCTTTCTTTTCCTTTCTTTCTTTTCCTTTCTTTCTTTCTCTTCCTCTCTCTTCCCTTCTTTCTTTTCCTTTCTTTCTTTTCCTTTCTTTCTTTTCCTTTCTTTCTTTTCCTTTCTTTCTTTTCCTTTCTTTCTTTTCCTTTCTTATCCAATTTCTGCAAGTAGCATGAACATGGGTTAAGAGCTCTGGTTTGAGAGGTTTAGCTGAAATCTATGCCCCGGCACCGATCTGCTCCTCCACTCCTGCTAGTCCTGGCCGTGCCCCTGCCCCGGGGGTCCCTTTTGCCATTCACCCCGGGCTGGACAGGAAGGCAGGAGGTGGGGAACTAGATGCCGGGGGGGCGGGGCGGGGCGCGGGGGAGGCTGAAGGCAGGAGAAGATGGCTTAAGCCTCTCTGAAATCCAGTCCTCGGTGAAAACCCAGAGCGAGGTGGGGGCGCAGGATCAGAGCCGCCCCGCGGACGGGGAATTTCATCCCCGGGTCGGGGAGAACTCTCCGGGATATGTACGGGGCTGTGTTTTGTTGTTTTTTTTTTCTCCGAAAGTAACTGTACGGTGGGTTGATACAGGAGACCCTCCGCCAGCTCCCCACCCCACCATCCCCCCACCCCCCGCCGCTGTGGGACGCTGACGCGGTGGAAGTGCGGCGCGGGAGATCAGGGGCTTTGCTAAGGGGAGTTTCTGAGGGACGGAGATCTGCCCAAGCGAGGGGTTTTGCCTCGGAAATGCGTGTCTGAAAACACGCGCTCCTTGCCATCTCCCGCCAAAATACCCTTGTGATCTGTCCGTCTCAACTAGCCAGAGCAATGGCTTCCCCCAGATGTTGATGGCAGAACGAGATAAAAGGGGAATTAAAATAAATATTTATCCTTCAGGAATGGAAGTTATTAAATTAACAACCCAAAGTTTGCGCGATCTAATGAGTTTTGTCAAACATTATTTTTTAAAAAGAAAGATCAAAATATGTGAAGTTTTGCCTCTGGCCGGTGTAGTGGAGCGTAAGAAAAACCTATTAACGTACATCATCGAGCCACGCAAGCCACTGCTGGACACGTACAACAGAAGGTAAATAGATCATTGTGTTTAACAATGCTGACAGCCCGTATGGACTAGAATTGGAGAGATCTAAATATTAATAGATTCATTCGAGTGGAGCAAAAGTTACAAATCATTAGCTGAAGAAAGTTGGCTTCCAGCCGACATTCTATAGGGGCATGAGGGAAGCGTGGTAACTGTGCTGTTGCCGGCTACAAAAGGGCAATTTTTGTATATAATTTATTTAGATTAAGTGTGCAGAATGTTTTTATTTGTTCTACTTCTAGCTGTCTCACCTCTGCGTGAACTCCCCAAACCCAGATCTACTCCAAATACTTCTGCTCCCCCTTCTGCACACTTCCCTCCAACGTGTTTGTTTTGGCAACTTTCATGTTCTTGCAAACAATTCTTCCAAAGATATCAATCACTCTTGCACCCAAAGAGAAATACTGTACACTCAATGCGATGACAAAATGAAACATGTTTGAAGCAAACCATGTGTTCCAGTGTGCCAGGGATTATGCTATTTGTTCAAGAGAACATGTTCAGAATATTTTAGGCTTCTGTTACTCCTGTGATAGTAAATTTTATTGTCTGCTGTTGGGATTTATTATTTCGGAGACAACCCAAATACCTCTTTACACAGGGAGAGCTTCTAAAGTGGGAAGCCTGCGCAGTGCCGCTCTGGGGGGACTTTAGTGCCCAGGGATATTTTATTTTATTTTCTGATGCCATTTGTCCTACCAGATGTGCAGAAACCGTGGCAAGTGCTCCCGCGGGTGTCCACTGGGCCCACGCGTGCCAGCCCTGCCCTACGCGTGCCCCACGGCGCCTCGCCACGGGAGCCCTCTGCCCACAATGGCCTGAGCCAAAGACGGTGGGCCTGTCCACAGCGGTGGTGCGGGCAGCAGAGAGGAACGGTCAGGTTTCTGACCAGAAGCACATTTTCAGAGAAGAATATACACATTTCCCTGAAATTCATTGTTCTGCTTCCTCTCACAGAGCTCTTGCCCGGCCTGCGCTCAGGCTGTACAGCCATTGCTTCCAACGGAATAGCTCTGACTGGGTCCTTCGGGGAAAGGAAATAGGCTGCAGGTCATCGAAGCAATAAACAGGGTTTCAAGGGCTTGAACTGAGAGGGTGTCGCCCTGCCCCCAGGTTCGCCATGCCCGACTGGTGGGGAAAGAGTAGGGCTGCTTGGGACAGGAGCGATGGCACAGCCGGGAGGGACGTCCTCCTCCCCTGGGGGAGGGCAGGACTGCTTTCCCAGGGCACCTCGGAGCCTTAAATGCCCTCGATGGAAAAGGGCTTCTCACATGAAGGGACGGTGCTAATCTAGGGACGCCTCTTCTCCCCAGCGCCCCCCAAGCAAGTAACACTTTGCAAAAGGTTTCAACGGTGAAAGTAGAGTGGGGCGCAGTTTGGTACTGGAAACTTTTTACTTCATACACACATTTATTTTTTCCCAATGAAATCTTTAAATATCTCTGTGTGTGCCTGTGTCGGCCCCACAGGAATGAACTGGGAGGGAAATCCTGCTCTAAAATGGCTGACACCCACACACCTCGGCCTAAGGACAAGTGTCAGTGTGCTCTACTGGTGTGTCAGTGTGCTCTACTGGCATGTCAGGCTGCTTCCAGTGGCGAAGCTAAGGCATGAGCCACCACCCTTCTCATGGTGATGGAAAACATCTTCCATCATTACAGGTCAAGAGTGAGCGTCAAGGACTGCCAGCACAGAACCGAGTGCACGATTTAGGTCCTGGCCAATTCCCCCATCAATAATGAAAATGAGGACTGAGAAAAATATGTTCAGGTTTGTAAAACGAGCAAACAAACAAAATCCGCAGACCAACCGACCAACAAAAGATCAAAATGTTATAGTAAAAAAAAAAGCACCCAACAACTTTTCAGGGGAAAGTACACCACTGCAGATATCATGACAGGGCAGGAAAACCAAAAGGTGACTGTTCCGATGCTGGAAGGGAGCTGACACCAGTGAGGGTGACCACCGCCACTGCCTGCAGGTAGCGGAGAAGGAGCAAAGAACACCTTGCCTGTGCATGTTCCCGGGAGGATGGCAGACATTCGGTCCACCCGGGAGCAGCAAAGAGGGCAGAGGTTTCCCTGGGCAGCGGCAGTTATATCGTGGTGGCTCCTGGGTCTGACCCCTTTCCTCGCGATCTTATCGCCAGCAGTGCTTTAAAGAACAGAAATGAGTGCCCAGGCCTGGAGGGAAGAAAAAAACTTGGCTGGGTGGTGATTGTTCAAACCAGGGTGATCCGGATCCGAGTGCCCGGGGGGAGTGGGGGGGGGGGGGGGGGGGGGGGCACCTCCCGGGCATCCCCCACATCCTAGTTCGTGGCTTTTTCTGATTTTTGGCATGCAGCGCCCACTTGGCTGCTGTGCTTTAAACAAGGCAAGAATGGGGACACCCCGGTACTGTGTGGATGTCCTTGTTTTCTGGCTATATCGAGGGAATATATCTGTTCCCGGGACATTTTTCCTCTCGAGCAATACGCAGCTTCCTTTGGCTCTAAGGAATACATGGTGAAGCACGCCAGAAAACAGAGAGAGATGTGCTTGTGACTGTTCATTTCATCTACCAGACAAACGTCTCCCGAATGACTGAAATCCAGAGCCGAGGCACAATAATCTCAACCACATTTGGTTTTATAGTAAATTAATACTGTGGCCTATATAGTTGAACGGGAAGTCGAAAGCCAAACCAAAACCCTTGTCAAAATAAATACTCATCAGCAAATATTTTGATTATTTGAAAATGCTTTAATAAGTGTCTGGCATTTCAAAAGAACATAAAAAAAATGATGAGAGAGAAGCGGAGAGTCAGCAGGAGAGCCACATGCCTTGCAGCTCATCCCTGAGCGAGAGACAAGACGTTGATTAGTCTGCATTGTGTGGGGCTATAGGAATAGAACCATAAAGTTTTATTTGCTATTATCTCGTTTAGCGGCTCGCACGACGGTCCAAGTCTCCAGCTGGCTTTGAGCCTCTGCATCGGGAAGGGCGCAGATTGCAACTGAGGTGAAGATGTACTTGTGAAGGTGCAGGGCCGCAGGGGACTCGGGGTGCCCCCGGAGTGCAGGGGGAGGGCTCGGTTGGTGCCGCTGCCCCCTGTGCCCGGTCAGAAGCAGCACCAGGGCTGCCCCATTGTGGCCTCGGCCGCGCAGGCTGGGGCACCGGCGCTCCCCCTTCAAGGGCGGCTATAAACATCCCAGAGACTTCTCGGCTTTCTGATCCGCAGGGCTGGAAGCCTGAAATGTCCAAAGCCGGCACGGTGCACGAACTGAAACCTTTATAAACTTATTTCCCCTACAGTCTTTATTAACTACCACCAAGGACCGTGGCTGCTGCTGCTTCTGCTCTTGCACGGTGGTCGTCTGGCACCTCCGCGAAGCACACATGCTAAACAGATTAACATGCTTCGGCTGACCCATACTTCACAAACGGGGGATAGAGTTTCTCCAGCTCCATGTGGAAATTAACCTACATGTAGCAATGGTCAGCTGCAAAGAGGGAGTTCCCAAGCAATCTAAACAACCCACAGCTCTTTGTTACTTTTGGCCTTTCTCTCCCTTTCCGTGATTAAATATTTATTAAAATAGGAAATAAAATGATTAAAAAAAAAAAAAAAAAAAGTGAAACAAAAGGAGAAAACTTGTTCCTTCCCCTTGGCCCCTCTTCCCCTTTCGCTAGTCTTATGCACATACCTGCAACAGCTTTTCGTGCCGGTGATTTTTTGTTTGTTATTTTAGAAACGCAGAGCTTCTTTTAGAAAAGGCTTAAATCTCAGTTGCGTGGCTCATTAAATGTTCTTGAAGGATAGGTTAAACGCACAAGTTTGGGAGTGTTATCATTGTTGGAAGGTCTCGAGTCGCTGCTGTACCCCCTCCCGTCATTTACATGTGAAAGCACCCTGAGATAGAGCTGTTTGCAGATAGCCGGGGAAGGAGTTTTCAGCATGCTAATCCCACCACTTTCCCTCTAACAGCCTCTTCGCCTTCTGCCTTTGCGAGACCGAGCCTACGCCCTCGCCCCTCGGCTGCAAACTGCAGGTTTTCAGAGCGGATAAGAACAAGTACAAGTAACTGTTGGCTTGTGTCACACGGGGCTGTCATGGTAATAAACACACGGCTTCTCCTTCAGGAATTCCTAATCCTCCCTGTGTGGCTCTAGCCCTGTGGATAATATCATTACAGGACTAAACAAATAAACAGCCTATCCGAATCAAGCGGGAGGCGCTGGGGACCACAGTTCCCCTCTGCAAAGATGATACAAGTAAATTTACACTCAGGGCTTGGAGAGGGTCCAGTGGCTATGAATAGCTGCTCAGTTCTGTCACACTGGCTCTGGGCTGGGAAATGGTGCTGACCCTCCTGCTCTGTATTTGCTAAAGTCAATGTGAGCTATTCAGGGCTGTGTTTTCCTTACTATCCTCTGCTGGGAACATCAAGGACCACTAACACTTTTATGAACCCAGTCTCGGGGAAGACGTTTTTACTACAAAGTTGGAGTATTAAACCCAGTGACATGAATGAGAGGTTAACGTGCTTCTGTCAACCAGGAGCTGGGCGCTCTCATGCGATTTCCTGTGGTTCTGGCTGCTGCCTCGTATTTGGTAAAATCGCTCACGTGCTGGGATGCACAGCCACGTCCTATAAAAAATAATACAAAAATAAAGATGGATCCAGCTGCAATCAAGATCCAACACAACCAAGACATTTTAATAGCTGTCTATAAATTCTGGTCTCAAGTTGCAATAAATAACTTGAATGACATATTGGGAACATTAGCATTTATAACCCTCCACTCCCCACCTCTCCCCAACTACATATATCAAACTTATTTGTATGAATCTGGTTTCATGTCACAAAAATTCCAAATCCCTGGACACTTAGCACCCTCGCCCCCCACAAATATCAATTAATAAATCATATTTCAGTGCACTTGATTTTCTATGCACTTTTAGAAAGATTTAGTTATCTAAAGCACTACACTTCCTGTGAGAGAGGTGTTTAATTTCTTCCCAGACACAGAGAGGGGTACATTGTTGTTTTCTTATCTGTACAAGTCTCTTTGCAAGGATTCTTTTGAAATCTCTTTTCTACAACTGCAAATGTTTGGGATATTTAGCTCAAACGAAATCTTTCCTTTTTTATAACAACAACAATAAAAACGTCACACCCAAAGTGTACCCTAAGGTCTTTTTTTTTTTTTTTTGTCTGCGAAGGGGAAAAATCCAACAGATAGGTGATTAATAGAAGTGTGTGTGTGAGGGTAGTTGCTGAAGTGAAAAAATACACCAGATGAAGCAATATCAACTCACTGTAGATAGATAGAGTTACAATTTTTCTGAACCACGTCAAGCAGAAAGGCTTCTTACACAGACCACATGAGTTTTGAGAGCAGGAAAGTCCTGGATCTAATTTTGATCAGGCAGTTTAACAAAGATCTTGCCGAATTAAATATACTGGTTGCTAATCCTATAATCACTTAATTAACTCAGTTTGGTGTCAAAGAATAACAAGGACTTTTCTCCAGATACGCTTTGGTCACTTCAGGCCTGCCAGCTCTTGGTAACCCCTCAGAAGAGGAGGAGCATGTGGAGGTGGGCTATGGTGCTGGTGCACGTCCTGAAGCCTCCTGGCAGTTAGAGAGTTACACTGCTTGCTCCCTAGTGCAGCCATGCAGAACCCGTCGCATGCACCCAGGTTTTATTTACCAGGGCTTTTTTGTTTGTTTAGTTTTCATGGTGCTGTGCCAGTGGGCTAAAAGAGTATGCATTTTTAATTAAGTCAGATTTCTGTATCTGAAGACTTGATTATAGCTGGAATGAATACCAGACTCAGAGATGGAGGAGCTCCAGGCACTCCTGTGTCAGTGGCTTATTGTGAACAGCAGCCTTCAACACTACTAGGAGCAGTGACTAGAGGAACTGGACAGACTCTGGGAAGCTGGACTCTTGGCTTTGCTTATGTGAAATTCCCACAAGATTTTATTGCTGTTGTATGCTAGGACCTTATCGATGAATAAATACTAACACAGTAACTCCTACAGAGCTGTGCCCTTTCAGACTTTTTATTTACATTATCTTAGATTGTCCTGCAAGATTCTTCTGTGCAGGAACTTTATATCCTCTATGGCTACAGCCTCCTTGGGAGGTGCTTTCAGGAGTGTACTGCCCAGGACGTGGTTTATGTGCTTGCCTCCTTGCTGGTGCCCACCAAAAATCTATTAACAGCTGGCCAACTTGGGTGGCTACTGACTGCACTGATAGTGCCTGGCACTGAGGCTCCCATCCCAAAATGGAGAGGGAAGGAGGTCCCAGGGCTCCTGTGCTGTAGACTGTTCTGTAACTTGCTTGGTGGAGCAAGAAGGAGCCACTTAGCCCCTCTACCAGCTTCTTTCCCAATGAATTGTCATCTGCCTCTTATTTCTTACCTGCCAGCCAAGCTCTGGTCTGTCTTGCTCCTTACTTTGATTTTGCTCCTCCCTGAAGCTGGCTTGGCTACTGAAGCAGAAGACATCCCTCTGTCACTATCATTATGCAGTGGTCCATGGAATGGGGATCGTTCCTGCTTTAGAGCACAAGTTCCAGGCATTTGCTGGCAGTGATAGAGCAGGGAAGGGAGGAAGGCAACACGTAGCTGCCTTTTCCACAAAGTGGGATTCAGACTCAAAAGCCTTTTTCCTCACCACACAACCATGCTGAACCTGGGAAAAATGATGTCCTGGTAAGTGATCTGGCAAGTCCATCTCTCATTAGTGTAGCAACAGACAGAAACATAGAATTATAGAATTATAGAATGATTTGGGTTGGAAGTGACCTCAAAGGTCATCTAGTTCCAACCCCCTGCCATGGGCAGGGACACTTGCCACCAGAGGTGGGAGGTGTCTACCACACACTACCCACATCCTGAAGCGCAGCTGTGCTGAGGAGAGGGCACAACTCATTTTCTTAGAAGCTGCTGAAGATAGGAATAAAATTTGTGTTTCATTGTCCAGGGACATAATTCATCTATTAAAATCAATGGGTTGGCAGTTCAGTACCCAGGGGAGGAGAGCTCAAAGAAGAAATCAGATTTATTCCCTCAATAAGATGAGTTCAGAATATAGGGATATTTTCTTAGCATGGTTCCTCAGAGTCATCAAATCACATGGGTGGTTTTAAGATGCACTTTGCCCTCTCCAAGCTGTGCAAGTTCCTAATGTAAGTCCAGGGCTTCCTACTGAGGAGCTTATTAGCATGGGAAAGCTATCACTGCAGAGGAGGGCCTATAGTTGTCCATCTGCCAAGTGCAATGCAGGGGGACAGCAGTCAAAGGAGCAAAGTTGCCAAAGAGTTACTGGCTCCTACTGCCCTTTTCCATTAGTAAAACCCATCATGGCGTGGATCTGGCCTCCGTTCCATTGTCATAAAGCTGGAATCAAAGAATGTAACTGCTTTTATTGGCAAAACTTTCGCTCCATCTGTGACGTCAAAATGCAGGAGGCGGCTGAGGGTTCACCAGCAGCTCAGCACAGAGCGGGCTTTCTGGGTGAAAGGAGCCTTCTGTCAATGCCCCTCCTGAGACACTTAGGTTTAAGGAAATGTTTGTACTGCTCTAGAAAAAGATCTGGCCGAGTGTTTTTCTTTTGTGCTTAGGCACTCTGAAAGGAATTCCTGTGGGCACAATTATCTCACATATGGCAAGTCAGAAACAAAACAAAACAAAAAAGGCCAAAGGGAAAAAAAAAAGAGAGAAGAAAAAAAAATCAAAGGTCACTTGGATGCTTTGGCCCAGCACAGGAAAGGGGAAAATCTACCTTGGAGGATACAACTTACTCGACGAGAGCTGGAAACCCATGATCAAAGCAACAGGAAACTGAGGACAAGCAGTGGCCCAGTTAAAACCATTGAAACAAATCCCAGTCTCTGCAAACTGTAGGAACAGAGCGTCAGCTTTGCAAATGAAATGGAAAGTGTATGTGTGTGTATGTGGTGAACGTCATGGGACTGTACCTTCTGCATCCAACAGCTTGTCTGGAACAAAACACAGGAATTTGACAGAGAAAGAAATTGCTAAGGGGTAGCCAGCCTTGCCTTATCTGCACTACTACCTCTGCTGTTCACTGCCAGCTGCTTAACAGGATCCTACCTGGATCTTGTGTGATGCTGCATAAAACAGCATCTACTCCTTGCAGCATCTCTCTGGCAAAGGTTAGAGCAAATTAAACCCTGAGCACAGAAGGGAAAATAAGGCTTTACCCCCAGCCAAACAGCCAGTTATGAGCAAGAAGAAAATCTGCTGACTTTGCTCAGCCGCCTCTGATAGGGAGCAAAGCAGAATCAAGGAGAGGTGTTGCTCCAGACACTGCAGGGCAGTGGTACCAACTTGAATCCAGTAGCCAGCTGGGACTAGTTATTTTTCCTATGAAGAAGCTGTTACCTCTCTTTAAAACTCAAAGATTCCACGGTGTCTGGAAAGCATAAAACTTTTTTCAAAACTGTTTTTCGACCTTCATTTAAAAATCCATTGTAATTTGGTGATTAAGTAATTGTATATTAGGTCATAACTTGATCAATTAGCTGCTTTCACTAATACTTGTGTTCATTCTTGGAGGATGGCTTGGCTACTACACTATGTCTAGCTTGTCATATGAATGCAAGCCTCTTTCTCCACTTGAATTCGAAGTTGCTTCATGTCCAGTGTGTTTAAATACCTGCCCACATTTAAGCATTTGTGCAAACTCCAGGACTGGGAAAGATGGGAGGAAACCCTGAACTTCCATTGCCTGTCAGTGCTGGCCACTGTATCTCTTCCTCCATATGGGCAACACCATCAGGCTTTTTCCTAGAGGACATAGTGTGTCACAATGCACTGTACGGCTGGCATCAACACATGCATGGGCCAGGGACCACATCTGAGCCTGTTTCCTGGGCTGTGTTTTGAGAACAGGTATGAATGAAGCCCTTGAATCAGAGCATCAGCAGATGCATAGTGTTCTGCCAGGATATTTGGCCTCAGTGAGATCACACCAAGGATGAGGTGGTGTAAGAACAGCAGCGGGGAATCGTGGTGTATCATAAGCCTTCCTCGGCATTAACTCTGCAAAGGACATTGCCTGTTTGTGTTCCCACTCAGAGCAGCAGGGGATGGATCAGACCACCAGCTTCTAAAGCTTCCAACAGGGCTTATTAAATTTGGTGCGTGGGTATCTAGCACCTGGTAGATTATCAGTTTCTCTGGCATTTTTTCCTCCTGAGTGAGAGCAAGGGCGAATCAATAGATACAGTAGATATTTAGGCTGTTTGCATTTAAAAAAAAAAAAAAAAAAGAAGTTTAATTTGTTCTTTTCACTACAAGTAACAGAAAATCATGGATGTTTTTATTTGAAGAGAATATGAAACAAAGTGCTGACTCACTTGCTACTTCATATGTGTTAACTGCCCTTCCCCCCAAAAACCCCAACAAACCTATCCCAACCCTACATTAGCTTGTGTTCTCTAAAAACTTGATCAAGGGGCGAAATGTTGACCTGGAACGTGTGTTTGTGCAGGCTCCTCCACTTCCCTGTGTCGCCTCAACTTCAGGGTCACACTCCTGGCGTGTTGTTCCACTGCAATGTGTGCCACAACAGATTGAAGAGCCCAGCCTCTTTCCCCTGCATGCCAGCTACTGCAGCTGGGCAAGCGAAACTTCAGAGAGAAGCAAAGCTGCCATTCCTTCAGATTCCCAGGGGATCCCATGTGCAGCATAACGATGCTCTGCTTGGGCTCTCAGATGGGATAAAAGCAGTAATCATTCATAATCCTTGGTCAACTATGCCATCACAAAACTCTGAAAATATTGTCCTTAGATCCTGATTAGCTATGCCAAACTCCCTGTCACAAGGCCAAAAATCTTTGCTGTAACTCATTGACTTTGGGATGCATGTGGTCAACCCCCAGTCACTGGGCTCGAAGCTGAGATAAAAGCAGATAGCACACTTATCTTTCTGTAGCTTTCTTTTGTCTGACAGTGGTGGTGTTCTTGTTTTGTTTTAAACCATTTTAGGAGTGTGAGGATCTTGTGTCTCAGATATCCTCGGTAAAGATTAGGGAAGACATGTTCATTATTATTTTTACTAATAATGATTGATTATTTTTATTCCAGTCAGTTTCTAATCTGAGGAAAAAATCTTCTATGGGGCATTAAGGATATAAGGAGTATAAATAATTAAGATTACTTGAAAAGAAGTCTATGGACTGATTTATCTTCACTGAAGAGCTCCAATATGAAATACATAGGTTTTGCATTAGAGCCTCTCTGTTATGATCACTAAATATGTGTACATCCACTGGAGGTGCAATGGCTATGATAGATGTATACAGATGCAACGGAAAGTAGAATTTGCCTAATTTGCCTCTTCTGTAACTTTGATCCTTTCATAAATATAAATTCCTTGGCTTTTGGGAGCAGCCTCCCAGAAATCATAAGGTCGTATCCTGCACATAACTACTGCGCATGTGTAGAAAAGTTGTACTGTTTGTTTTTCTGGCACAGAACTCACTTTAAAATGAGATTATTTGATTGAAGAAAACATTTCCTGACATGTTGCAAATCAATATTTGAACCAAATCTTCTCCTCTTGCGTAAGGAGAGGATGAATGCACTCTAGCCTGTTTAATCCATATGGAGCTCAATGAATTCATTTTAACCACTGAGGCATTTGATTGGTAAAACATAATGTAGCACAGTGTGAAGCAGCTTGCCATCAGTTAAACAGTTTTGCTCAGTCAGATTGCTTTGATAATTATTTGTCTTGTGGGGGGTCTTCCGTAAATCCTTCAGACAGGCTCTAGCTCCACAGACAGAGCGACAGATCAGTATAGGCAGGAAGACTAGTTCAGACTCCACAGGTTTTTATAAAACCCTATGGACGATTGTTACCAAGTATATTGTCATTTGGGTATACTGTATATATGTTTATGCTAACTTTAAGTGTTTCCTAAGCACATATTTAAAAATATAAAAAAAATACAAATGTGCATTCATATTTATATATATTTACTAGAATCTCTTGGCAATAACATTTATACATTTGGAATTGTGTTGGGTTGTCTTCCAGACAAGAGGAGATATCAAAAGGAGCCCAATTTATTGAGCTCAGAAGTCTAAACAATATCAGTGCTACTAGTGCTAGAATTTATTTTATCCAAAATCACTCTCAGTGAGTTAGTTAGCTATCTTCTATTTTGAGTTGTAGAGTAACAGAAGTATGTCACAATTTGGAAAATATCCAGTGGTAGGAGGTGATGGAAACTGAGTCACCAAAGGGGATCTCAAGGTCCTGATTCCCAATAGCATTCCTTGTATGGGTTATTACCCCAGCCTTTCCCTGAGTGTTCTTTCTGCTGTCCTTTTTCTGCCTCATGTTCCCATTTTCCTGAAGGTCATCTTGAGGCATACTGGTGTCTGAACGACCTTCCTAGTTGGTGGGGGCATTTGACTTGTTTAACTGGTCATAAGATGGAGTCCCCAAGAAGTCACCTCTGCCATTTTGTTTGTTATGGACTCAGTTTTGAAATCTTACCATTTCTGCTTCCCTACAGGGCAACTACCACACAGATCTCAGTGAAGGATCCTGATTGCTTGATTATAATCTTTCCACTACTCTGCCACGCCGGTATCAAAAACCCCCTGACAATATGCATTATAAATTCAGCACACACCTTCTGTATTCTTCTGTTAACTGTGAAACAGAGATATCAATAGTTTTCACAACATAGTATCTCTTGTTGCTGACAATAACCTGATTTTGTGAGGACTTGATAAAGGTTTGTGCATAGATTGCTCTTATCTGCATGGAAGAGTCTAGTCAGCATTATTAAACATCTCCACCCATTTTGTTTGCAGACACTGTGCAAAGGTGAAGTCCAGAATTCAGCTACAGAAGGCAAGGTACACTGGGCATCGGAACAGATTGCTAATAGCACCAGTTTCCATTGATTAGGGTACCTAATCAATGTAGGACACCTATATCCAGATTTAGTCATCTATACAAGTTATTTCATATTCAGTTTCTAATATGTATTTAGTTAGCCCTGTATAAAACATAAAGGGTCTTTCAGTTTTGGCACAAAGGGTTGGTTTTCAGTTATCTATTTTCAACAGCTAACTTTACTTGGTAGTGTATTGTGGGTTTTTTTATTTACAGAGGTGTTCTTCCTGCCAGCTTTTGTGCACATGCACATTTTTATGTACACACATGCATGCACAAGACTTTAAGCCAGATGTATGCAGGTATGGACTGAAGAAAGTATTTTATTTGATTTCTGAGCAAACCAAGAAAGGGGAAAGGATGTTTTGCATTGAAATTTCTTTGATCTCTTCATATGGCGTCACTAGTAAATTCCTCTACATTAAGTGAATAAAATGGGTTCAGAAATGTTCTGATATTCTAGGTGCAAGAGGGAAGAAGTGGTGAAGTTACACGGTACAAAGTAGTAGAGATTTTGTCTACAACTGTACTTTATTTTTTCCTTTCTAAACTTTAAACTAGATGATTAATTTCCTTAAGCATACTTTATGTTGATAATTTCATACCATTTCTGCAGCTTAAATTTAGGGTTAAGTTTACTGACAGAGACATTAAAATGTTTTACTGTGTGAACTGTGTGAACTCACTGACTATAGTACTTGCTTTACCTGTGCACAGAACATGATTTATACGATTTCGTCATTCAAACTCTATAAATCACATCTATTGCACATTAAACCACCTCCAGCTCCCAGTAAATTAGTTTACTAAAATGTCTTTGGTTCTCTTAGTGCAGGAACAATAATTCATGTTGAATTGGCTAATATCTCTAGAAGTACTTTATACTTGACTAATCTACAACATGAAATAATCAGTCATTAGGAGGCTATAACGAAAAAAACAATCTGCCCAGTCCAGATTTGTTACACAGATACAAAAAGGAGCCTAATTAAAATATGGTTGGTTGGTTTGTTTGTTTGTTTTTGGTTTTTTTCAGTCTCCTGTAACTGGAAGAAATGTAATCACTTTTGGCTTAAAATCTTCTGAAATGCTTCAGCCCATCTTCAGAAATCTACGCTTACACTCATTAACACAGTCATCTGCTAAAGACTATCACAATCATACCTTTTTCCTCGGAGAACCGAGAACATGATGTTTCAGAAAAAGTTAAAAATTTCTGTGAGACTTCCTTTAGCTGAATAATTCTTTAAATAAGGAAGCTGGTCTTTCCCCAGAATTATGTTAAGATCATCTGGTCACCTGGTCACTGATGTTTTACATTTCTAGAGCAAAGTATATTGGCACTCAGGTAACAGGCTGAAAACCAGCTCGACTAAGGACTGTTTCACAGAAGGTATAAAGCAGTGGCAAATGTGTAGCAGGTACAAAGCCCTAGTAAGTGGCTCCAAAGACCCAGCAAGGTGGGGATGGTTCTAGGGAGAATTGCTCATGATGACTCAGATGCACCTTCTGGCTCAGGAAATCCCTGGGATGCTGATTACCAGAGGACAAAGGATACCAGAGGTGGATCACCACTTTATGCTTTCCATACTTCTTTCCTCAGTATTTTTCCCCAGCAAGAAGCAGAGAGAGACTCCTCTCTCAGCCAGAAAAAAACTGTGGGCTCATGCAGCATTGTATTTCTCGTACTCATCCAACTAAATAGCATCAAGTTCTGGACATTTTCCTGCTCTATCATAGATGTGCAACATTTCTGTGGTAACTAGAGCATTAATTTGCAAAGAAAACTTGTTTTAGGAGAGTATGTATTTGTAGCTGTTTCTAATGCAGTACATGTTTGATACTTCTCTGTATGTTTTCTTGCAGTTTAATTTTCTTTGTTTCTTAATTTGCTGCTTTAGTATTGGCTAATTTGGTTCCTCTATATATCCCTCATGCCTGCCTTGAGGAATTTCCCATCCTCCCTATGCCAGGCCTTACTTTGTGGTGTTTAGCCACCCTGCATTCACTGGCGGTTCCACTCCCAAAAGCTGGCTCCTCTCCTGCTTGTTAACAGTCCCCAAGAGACTGCGAAGCTGGATTTTGTAGAACTCCAAATTTATCTCTGCAATGATGACAGCCAAAAACACAAAAGACAGCAAGAACTGCATGTTCCACTAACCCCACACCAGCTCCTAGCAAGTGGCTGGGAGTCACACGCTTGAAAATTTTTGGACTGTTGCTTGATGCCATGGTGTAGTCATCAGACCACAAGAAAAAAGAACAAATATGTCAACTACAATCCTTGTTCTTCTACCTCTGCTGATTTTGTAATATGAGGACAGCATTTGTCTTGCTCTCTCTGATTATTTTTGGAGAGTCATTAGTTAATTAGGAACTGAAAAATACTAATTGGTAATAAAACCCTTTCACATTTGAGACTAAAGATGCTTCTGCCAATGAAGACATTTTCAGTTTCCAGCTGTGCCAAAAGCAAAATAACACAATGCCATTGAGAATCCTCTAATTACAGATATAGTTCTCAGTTTTCATGTTGTACATATTTTATAGGTTTAAGAGATGTCAGTAATTTTAAAATGCATTCCTTCCTTGTAGTTTGATGACAAAAACACATGAGCAAATTAATCAAACCCGACCATTCACTGTAATGTGTTGACTAGCAAAGCACAAATCCGATACACAAACCTGTATAGCTCCCACGCAGTCAAGCAATTATTGTTTCTCAGAGTTATGATGGTATAAACAGAAGAAGAAAATGTTTTCTGTAATTGTTTTCTCATCTTGTAAAATATCATAACTCCATTTATCTCCTTATCAATGCTTTTGCAAGGCAGCTTTTTTGTTTTTGAGAGCTTTACTGAATGAAGTGTTACATTTGCTTATTTCATTTTACCTCCATGTTATTTGTATTTTTTTTCTTTCCAGATTTGACATACAGAAAATGACTGAATATTCCATCAGTTGGCTTTCTACAGTGCCTCAAGACCTCTTAAACCTCTAGACTGGGGTCTGGAGCTTTCATCCTTTTGCTGGACATGGGCCAATGTTTGCAAAAATACTGCAGGGCTTAATTTCTACCTGAAGTGTGATGCAATTGCATCTTTTATCTGAAAGTTTGTAGTTATTCCTCCCCCTTTTCTTTCACTGTCTGTGATCATTCATCCTAATCAGTTAGCTATAATTTTTAGGGCATCAGTGGCAATACCATCAAGCTGGCTATTGCTTTCTCTTCTTGTAGGCAAAACTGATCTCACACTCTCCAACCTCTTCTGTATTTCACGGCTTGAGTTTCAAATCCAATTTCAGTGGCTACAAGAGTGATCAAGATAAGTTTGGGGGATCTTTGTACTTCAGTAGTGCTTTGTATGAGGTTCTTGCTATATGGAACACTAGCTGCAGGGAAAATAACAGACTTCACAACTTCTGTGAAACAAAAAGGCACTTGTCTGGTTATTTAGATGAGCAAAGGTAAAAGGTCAGAAACAACAACAAACTACACCTGTGGCAACATGCTACAGAGCAGATGGGTATCCCTGTTGTAGTATTAGAGGCAATGGCACATGCTACAGCTAAAGGTCTGGGATCTGAAGACAAAGGTCCCTTTCTGACTTTGTCAGGTTCTTCTCTTTCTCATGCTGCTGATGAAAGACTCATCTATTACAGCATGACATAGCTGAAACAAACACATGGTTTGCACCAAAGTACATACAAGCTGCATACTGTAATTTAGAGATGTCCGCTTCATGTTAGACAGGCTCTGTTGGATTTTCAAAGTAAACAGAAGGGAAAAATAACACTCTTTTAGAGTTACACCTAAGAAGGAGGTCTAGTACATCACTGGCTGACCAAAGCAAGCAGTTACGCTAGTGCTGCTGCAGGCACTGACCAAGTTTAGTCCTGCTAATTCATACTACCTTGCTGTATACCCACTCCTGTAGGCAGCTTGTCCGTGTGACTCAGTAATGAGACTGGAGATCTTGGTGCGCAGCAGAAAACTCTCAGTTCACTGGGATATGGGCATCGCCTTATCAGAGGTTTGCCTTTATAGCTTTTTCATTTTAACTCAAGCTATAAACATGATAATCATTAACATTTCACTGCTCAGAATACATTGACAGTCTTGTTTGTGAATTGTGTATTTGTGTAAGTCCAAGATGCTAATCAGTAATTTCAGGTCTGTAACCAGGGCTGGTTACTAGTGAGTACACACTAGTGAGTACACAGAAGGTGAGCAGAGAAGAAAGGTTTTGAGGTTTTTTCATGTTTATGAAGTATGAATTTCTAACAGCTCCTTTCAGCTGTTTTCTTTCGTTAATTCATTTAAAGAAATGTCAAATAAAAGCCCTTTGCAGACAAAGAAAGAGGACCTTCTCTCTCTTTCATTTTGTATTTCTTATTTCCTCTTACTTCAGCAGCTTCCCTTCCAGCTTCCATTTCTGTGTTAAACCATCCAACAGTTTGTGAAATCATGACATGAGGCACTTTGCTCAGAATTTTCTTATATCCATCATCAGTTGGCCAGGGAGAGGGTTAAAAAAAACCCAGGTGAGCCAGACATGTAAGCCTCAGACCAATGGGAGTGAAGGAAGCTGGAGTCCCATGCTCAGGGTGGGAGGAGGATTTGCTGCAGGTGTTGTAACTGGACAGTACAGCCCTGCTCCCAATCTAGGGAGAGGATCTGCTCTGAACACTGCATGACAGCATGTTGACCTGCCACCAGGGTGCTGGCCTTGTTGCCACAGTTAACTGGGGAAAAAAGGGAAAACACATATGTTTATGCATTCACACACATATTTAACTTGGCTTTGAAGTGTAACTTTGGCTTTAGATATGCCTGGAGAACACTGGTGTGTAGGAGGCATAAATCTAGTTTGAGAGTCACATGATTTGAAATAAAATTAATACAATGGAGGTAACTTCCAGGTCCTTTAGTTTTAGTGCCAAATAATGCTTGTAACTGAATACAGAAGCAAAGAATGGTACAGAAGAGATACATAGAGGCTGCTGTGCCTAAGCCATGTTCAAAATAGTTGACTGTGCCTTCTTCCCAAAGACACCCACAGGTCACTCAGGAGTCCAGTGCAACTCAAAGTTGAGACTGGCTGTGAAGGAGAGGGAGCTCAAGCTGAGACATGCTTGATACCCCTCTTTCCTTCTATAGGAGTGCTGACAGTGTTGCTTATGAATAGCAGCTCAGCCTTGGGTCAGTCTAGGAAAAAAGTTAAATGATAGATTAGTCAGATGTGAACATGACTTTGATTTCAGAAATTACTTAGGATATGAAAATAAAATTAAAAGAGCAGGAAAGCCATGGTTTTAGAGGCAGGAAGACACATTTAGCTGTTTTGTTGTCACTGCCCAGGAGGAGGGATCTGCCACAGTTTGTCTTTCCTAGAGTATATGCCACATTTTTAGTCCTCAACCAAATCTGTCTAGTGCACTTGGAATAAAGTCATGAGAACGTAAAAACAAGTTTTACCCAGTTGGACCAAAGTCCATATAGTTTCAATGGTTTCAGATCTTACAACGGATGCTATAGGAAGGATAGGAGAACAAGGCAATACTCCCACATGCAGCTCCTGCCACAGAGTTATCTGTGGAGGACCTAATGCGAGCCAGATTGATCTGTGCAGCACTCAGCTAGGCAGCTCACTTGCCAGTCTACATTGATCATAGCTTGCCCTGTGTTCAAAGGGTCCTGTCTCTGTGGTCTTTACAAGCAACTCAGCCTCAAGTTTTATAGTTGCTCTAATCCTTTCCTTACTCCAGTGCTGTGGGTCCCTTGGTCATCGAGAGCTTTGGCATGCTGTTCAGGATGGTCCCTGAGCTGTCTCACCCCTGCAGGTTGCCAACATTTACATGAGCCCAAGCTCCTAGTTTTATAAGGGCCACCTGTTGGGGTTCACACACTACTCTTTCTGGCTTTAATCTTGTTTTAATTCAGGATTAATAAGTAACCAGGTAATTAGGGGCTTTCTCACAATGTATCCAAGGGGCAGAGTTAAGGTTGTGTGACCATTTCAGTTTGGAGTTCTAGGGTTAGAAACATTCTTTTAGTATGACTATACTATTCATTACTGCTGGGTCCTTTCTCTTATTTACTGTATGAGACACCACAGGGTCCATTGTCTCTAATACTAAGAAAGTTGGAAAAAGGAGGCTTCATCATAACATTTTTCCCTTCCTTTTTCTGAACTGCTTTCACAAAATGATGGTTGTAAGAATGGAATTTGTTTCTTGTGGGTTTCCAATAACAAGCGGATGCACAGTGAGGAAGGCATGGGAAAAAACCTGCCTCCAGGCCAACCGTCTTCAGCTGTTCAGTGTTTTGCTCAGTACAGCTTCCACAGCATCTGAAGAGCCAATTCAAATGAGAAAACCCCTGCACAAGAGCTAATAATCCTACATATGACTTTTGACTGAACTTGTCTGACTAATGTGATTTAAAGCAAAACCCCGTGCTTACCAAATCCAAATTGGAATAGTTTCTTTGGCTCCTAGTTTCCTGGCATTCAAGCACTGCTGCTTAAGTATCACACCAAAGAACTCGAGTAATGCTAACTTGCAGCATTTCTAGCTTCCAATGACAACATTGGTTTGCATTGATTATTTTTCTTAAAGACTTGTTTCTCTAAGATATATTGAGGCCAACACTTCTTTGGATTCAATCAGCACAGCACAGCTCTGTGATCAATCATCACTGAACTCAGTGATGCAGAGCTAGTTTGCCTCAGCTGATAATCTGGCACATTTGTACTCCTGCCTACTTTTTATGGGATTAAAGCAAATCTAGCTGCTCAGGTTATGGCTGAATGCCTGTAGATGTCAAGCCAGTTGATCATGCTAGTCTAGGTCCAAAGGAACTAATTGAGGTAGTTTCAGAGCTGCTCTGGACAGTGGTCAAGGGCACAAGGTGAGGGATAATATACCCATTAAGTGAAAAAATACAATATAATAGACAGTTCTTCACTGACTTTGAGTATGAGCTTTTATCATTAGAAATATATTTGCCTTTTAAGAGTTCCACCTGTAACTTTCTAAGTCAAGATTTTGTTCCTATTGGATAAGCGACTAGTCTAAAATTCAACTGCACAGAAAGAAGTGTTTTGTCACATCAACAGGCCCATCTTGTGAATGACATCATCAGCATGAGCAAGGCCCTTGGCTTCAAATGAAGAAAATGTCAGTCTTCCACCAAACATTTTACAACATAGATCTGGCTGTGGTTTTTTGGGTTTGTTTTTGTTTGGTTTTTTTACCTCCAGAAATTCTTGCTTTAACTCTTTAAGGAGTTACAGATCTCAGCTGCTCACTCAGCTGTCATGCTGGAGGTTAATGCCCCCCTGGAACAGTCAACAAAATGGAGCATGTGCCCCACCTTGGAAGGTCCCCTACAAAGCCCAGTTATGCCACTGGACAACACAGAAAGCTGTTATCAAAGCAGCGGTCTAATTTTCTTTGATGTCAAATTATATCAAGGTTATTTGGTGTAGATACTGCTGCAGTATCTCAGTATCTCCATGGTCAATCCCAGGCATCTCTCTGAGGCTGATTTTGTCTCTTTTCTGAGCGGCCCACCTCTGCCCTCCCTAACTCCCATTCCCCTCCACAGATGATGATAATTTGGAACTGATAGGTGAGGCTGCACTTCCAGGTGAATGGGATCATGAATAAATGTGTTAAATCAAATCTGTTAGTATCTGCCTAGAGGAAAACAAATGTAGTACGTATTTTTTTAGGAAAAAGTAAAGTGGTAATCTGAAAAATTAGTCCTTTTAGTCTGACCTCAGCAGTATGCCAGTTTTGCAACACTAAGACAAGAGTAGTTACACATATGGAAGTTAGGGAAAAGTAGGATTTGAATAATTGAAAGGCAAAACATGCCAGAATAAAATAATTACTTTTTCTTGAAAACTACATTTCTAAGGGAAATAAGAGTGCCCTATTTTATTTCAACTTCAGTAAATCATGTCACATAGTGTGACATAAGAAATTATCAGTTTATGTGAAGAAGATACAAGAACTAGCAGAAGATCAACAAGGAGTTATATGAGAAGGTGAAGCATCTGGCTGGCTGAAGGTTACTGAGAGAGCTCTTCCAGGATTAATCTTGAGCTAAACTTGTTTAAACATTTAATTAATGACAGCAGTAATGACTTGGTAGGAAGCATGGGAATGTGCTAATGCCATTTGTTATCAACACAGAAGAAAGGGCTATGGTGGTGAGCCAGAAAATATGACAAGAAAACCAGAATTACTTTGGGTTTGTAGTGATAGAAATAGGATAACAGTCATTAGTGCAAATTGCAAGATCATGCGTTTACTGTCAAGTAACAGTGTTTTTGTGTTAAAATTTAAGCTTATCAGTTGAAAATACAGGAATACAAAATAGATACGGGCATGACATAGCAATGAATAAGTCAAGTGTGGTTATAGTATATGTGAGAAGAGGCATTTCCACTAGACAAAAGATGACCAATGCTAATCTTTCAGGTACCAGTGAGGCCCCTGAAATAAAATGTACCTTTCTGGGCACCTGTGTTTCAGGAAGAAGAATCCAAGCAGAAACAAAGGCCAAGGAGGGCTGATCAGTAGCACTTTTAGGGGAACAGAGAATTGATCTTGCAAGAGAAAACTAGAATTGCTCAGCTTGCTTAGTGCAGCAAAACAAAAGATGAGAGATAACCTTCTTGCTGCTCAAGCAACCACTAGGGCTAGCATGTAAGAAGGAAAAAGATAGCTTAATGACAGCTTAATGGTATTCTTATCAGAAATACACAAGTGTCCGAACCAGCTAGAAATAAGGCTAGGCTGGGATCTGGAAGAGGTTTCCTCGGTTTCAGAGGAGTGTGGTGCTGTGATGGGCTCCTGGCTGGAGCAGGAGAACACTACCATACCTGCTTTTGGGGTAAGCTTGCTCAGATCAAGAAAAGGATGATCTGGTATGCACCCAAAGACAGCCAGGGTAGCCTGGGGAACTTTTTCTTTACTCCTAAATCTTTTTGTTCCTACCAGCTGATGCCAGCTGTTCACCTCCACACATAGGGAACAGGCCTGGGGAAGAATATTTCTTAGACAGGCTCAATCTCTTTGGTTCTTCCTGTGTGGCCTTGAACTGCTCTCTATTTAGGGCATGTGGTGGAGCACCACAATCTAACCCAGGGCCTGTAAATGGTTTGCAAGAGGTTCCGTGAGAAAATTCTGTGTTTAAAATGTGAAATGTGTTTCAAATTTTGGATGGGCACAGAGGTCACGTGACAACTGTTCTGCTTCCCTGTTGGAAGAATGCACCTCCTGGAATTGAGTTTCTTTGCAAATACTCATATTTACAGCTCTAGTATTCATAGTCCGAGAATATTCTGACCTGTATTCTTCAAATCTGCTGCATCCACAAATATTCCTGCTAGCAAATTAATTCTCTACTCTTGGACCAAAAGGGTGTGAATGCTGCATGCAGTAAAAACATTTTCGTTCAAATGAATAGTCCTGAAAAATTTTCAAGGAATACACTGATGTCCTGGAGGGACACAGGAAACAGAATGCTAGACAATCAGAAAGAGGAAGAAGAGGAGCAGAGAGAGACAAATTGCATGAGAGAGCCTGAGGATGTCTGAGGTGGGCTTTAAAAAAACAAGGGCAAATTTGAGTTGAATAGGGAACCAGGGAGGCTACCTGAGCGTAATGTGAAGTGGATCCCTGGCACTTGTGAAGGAGAGAGTCCTGTGCATCCAGGTGAGGCCACAAGCAAGAAAATTCAACAGCTGAATTTAGAGAAGCCAAGACACTTCCAAGGTAGAAGCCCAGGCTGTGTAGTAGAAGGGTGAAGTCCACAGGTGCTGAGAAATAGAGACAGAAGAGATGGAAGAAGAATTAAGAATGAGGAAACATGCCAGTACAGCAGTCAGGAGAAGGTAAACCACAGGAGGGAGATAAGCGAGATGGGGAAGAGCAAAGCTGCTCAAAATTTCAAAGTCAAACTGAAAAACTGCCAATATTTGTGTGGTTTCAGATTGAAAGCATGTAAAGCATGCACAGGACGTGTATCAATGAAGGGTTGAAGCAGAAAGCTTTTCAACTCTGAACTGAGTTTTGGGGTTTTGATCAAACCACAGACCAAGAGAACAGTTTTGAGAGTGGGGGTGAGAAGCTAGGTTTCATTGAGAAAGTTTCTCTTGTCTCTAAATGATGTAAGGGAGTGGAAAATGACACTGTGCTTGCCTCCAGGCATTTTTCCAGATAGGATTCCCTTTAACACAATCCCTTTTTACACGAAAGCTTCGTTTTGCTTCTGTCCCCTCCAGTCATGAAACACTTGTACTTTTCCCATATTCCCTTACCGTGAGCTGGGGAGCTCAGCTGACCACTCAGATTCCTTTAGTTTTTGTGCGAATTGTGAGTGCAGGTTGCATTTTAGTTCTCTTTGACTCTCTCGCACTGAGCCATCGGCACTTATTTTCTCTGGCCAGCCTCTTTTGCACAGTGAGGGGGTTCTTTAGAGGCTCTGAAAAAAGCAATGGGAGGAAAGGGAACGATGATTAGAGAATTCTGAAAGGGGCAGTGAGGAATTAGGGTCTATACTCTTTGAAAATTTGCGTGACACTCCTTAACGGTCCTTGCCTCATTTTCCACTTGGCTGCTTTATGACTGAACTGTAAACTAAAAATGACATGGGCTCATTAATTTGGCAGCAACTGGCAAGATGTGGCCATTTAGCATACCCACAAAGCTATTGTTTAAGGCTGGGTCATGTCAAAGGGCAAGCTAAATATGGATGAACTTCTGAAAGGCTGAGTCTAGGAGTCCTAGAGCCTAAACCTTCTCCCTAACCTCTGCTTGTCTTCAGCAGTGTGATCAGCTTGGGTTTTCTGGGGAAGGCTTTACATAAAGCTGTCAGGTTACTAGCAATATTATGTCAGTTTGATTTTTTTTTAAAGCAGGCTCAATTATATCATCCTCTCTTCACATCTGACAAGCGGTGCAAAAAGTGTTTGCAATAGCAGCTTCAAGGGCATGAAAATGCTTTGGTTGTGGGTTGCTGCTGCAAGTCCAGAATATAAAGAGAATCTAAGCCCAAATGCTTTAAAATGTCAGATGTCACAGAATCACTGAAAAACCCTTCAGAACACTGGTCTGACTGCATTTGTTTGGTTTAGAGAGTAGGTGGTTAATCCCTACACTGTCAAGGAATCAAAGTGCACAGCAATTGGGCAGATCTCGTGTGAGCAGGCTGAAGGAGCCCATCTGAGTTCAGTATTAAAAAGCCACACTGCAAACTGCAGGCTAGTAAAAAAGCAGCTTTTCTCCTTCATTTCTCCCATTCCTTTGCACTACTGACTCTCAGGTGTAGTGGAAGAGATTTTCTTTGTGTCTTTGGTGTGATAGCTTGCTCCCACTTTCCCCTGAGCTAACTCTGATTGAAAAGGATGACATCCCAGCCCACACTCTCCCTAGCCAAAAGCTGTCATTTATTCAGGGGACTTGGAAGAAAGCCTTTCCACAGCTGGTCCATTCCTGCTTGGGACGTCTACATCTGAAAATAATACCTCTACTATTTATGCACGTGGTCCTGTCATGACCTCGTCTACTAGGATAGATTAACCGAATTTCTCCAATGTTTTCTTTACTTCCTGATGGCCACCATTGACTCTGCTGTGTGATGAAGGCTTTTGAAGGAGCTAAACATGCACCAGTGCAGGAAACTTGGCATGTCTGAACTTTGGAGTGGCTTGCTATTCTGTGGGCTTTCAAATGTGATTTCTTACCTTTTAAAAAGAAGTCACACTAAAGCAGAAGGGACAAATAACTTAGACTGGCATTTCCTCCTTGGTCATCTTAATGAATTTCACAGAAGGCAAATCACAGTTCTCAGGTGTCAAAATTTAAGTTTGCCCCATAAGTGGAAAAAAAAAAAGGAAAACAGTTTGAAATTTAAATGTTGCAGACTGATTTTGCCATGAAAAAATATCTCAGCCTGGCTTCTAATTATTGCATTTAAACTTAAAAGACTGTAGTAATAATAAAACAGCCCCTTTTTTTTATCAGCTTCATATTCTGCTAAGATTAACAAGCAAATCTGTTTTCATGCTGATTGCTTAAGTCATCTTGAGGAAAAGTTCTTACTCATTTAAGGACTGTGTGACTCAAAATCTCTTTTTTTCCACTTATTTGTTTCCAGTGATATTCCCTTATATATTACTACATTTTTTGTTGTTTTGTTTTGGTTAAAAGTTCATGTAGGGTTGATTAATTTTAGCAAGTTTCCAAAAATGAACTGGTCTTTTATGCCTCAAGGATTATTTTTTTTTTTTTTTTGACATTTAACAGAAAAGAAAACTATTTCCTCTCCCATTCAAAGCTAACCATGTTTAATTGGCCTAGAAGTCTGTTGTAGTTTGGAAAATGTTTGTGATATCCCATCTGTTTTTTCATCCAGCCATTTGAGTGGGCCTGTGTTTACTGTCTTGTTGGGTTTACATGTACAATGATGTTGATATGGCAAGGTATTCCCTTGAAACAATGCTAGATCTTACAGGCTGGTGTGACTCTTGAAAAAGCTTTGTTACATAGGGAAAACCAACAGTTCTGGTAATGGTTTCATAAGATCTCAATTTTATTTTAACTGCTTGGACACATCAGCCGCACGAACAATACATACAACATAGAGACATGCAGTCACACACAGCTGTACTTTGGGGACCATTTGGAGTAATTAACAGGATCTATTTTGTTGGCTTCAGTGGATTCAAATTAATAGTTTTGTATCTTTTGACCTTTAGTTGAAATGAAATGTTTTAATGCAACAAAAAACCTCTAAATTCATAGGCTACCATTTGCATCTCCCCCTGCAGATCATTAAGAGACTTCAGACTCAGGGTGACAAGCAATATATTTTGTAAAACAACAGGGATTTAAGATGCAGACATGTACAGATGTTGCGTTTTCCATACATTTTTGTGGTCAGATAGCAATGTTTGAAGATGTATGTGTGAGGTCATTTGAATTCACTTGGAGATGGGAGCTTCATAGGCACAGAGACCATCTGGCAATCAGATGTGGACTGCAGGTAGACTTATTTGTTTTTAGCTGGAGTCACTGAGGAATGAAAACGTCAAGTACCCTAACACTGCAGAAAAATGATAATCACTAACCATCCAGCACAGCATCTGTTTAACCAGTCTCAAAAAAGTAGCCCAGTCAATGAAGTAGGAAATTGCAAGCATTACAGTACTTTTTCTTTTCTGTGTGTGCATGCACACGCTTATGTATATATGCAAGCGTGTATATTATGCCAAGTCCTTAATGGAGTGGTGAGATTTCTGGTTGTCTGCTCACGGTGGTCCACACAAACAAAAAGACTGGTAATTGGAGAAATTGCCCTAGAATCACTTAGCCTGGAGTGTCTGACAAGCTGCAATCAGTCTCTGACATGTGCGTAAATCCCAATTTTTTTGATGTTATTTGACTCTCGTAAAGCTTTCTGGCTAACTGCTGTGCTGTTGGTTTCAGAATTGGAAGTTAGGCTGTGCAGGGATGTAATTCAGGATGTCCCTCACACCCCTCTGTCTACTCTTCAACCCCAGCTTTCATCTTTAGGTACTGGCATGGTGGCTGGGTGTGTTCAACTGCTGGCACACAAGAGCTGAGATAGGCTTACTTTCTTTCAAGGTGCCAGAGACCACATCAAAAACAGAAGAGTGAAACCACTGTGGAAAATGGGAATGAAGACAGCACCATGTTGCCTGAAGACAGGGACTTCCTCCCCCAGCTTTGGATGCATTTTCAAATATAAAAATGAGCTTTTCAGACTTTCTTTGAAAGCCAAAAAAGAAGGAACCACACAGATTTCTAAAAAATATTCCAAATGATGAATAATGTATGGCTTGGTGTGAGCACTTTCTGTACAAAAGTATAATTCAAAGCACAGATTCTGGCAGCGTGTCTTGTATCTACAATTACTTTAAACTCCTCAATATCTTGAGAGCTGCTTGAAATTTGTGCCAATTCACTAAATAAGGGTCACATATTGAACCCCCAGGCCTTGTGCCACTTGATGTAAGAGTTTTGGTATTTCTGGACAAAGATTTCATAGTTACACTCCAGCTGCGCATGGAACAGTGTATATCCAGCAAAACCTGCAAGTGGCACCCTGGTGATCAACTGGGCAAAGTTCAAAGTTTAGATGAGCACAGAGAATAAACAGAGCTCTCAGATCTTAGATACCTCTGCAAGACTTGGTGGGAGATGCCTGAAGAGCGGAGCAAATGATGGGCAAAGTCTAAGGTATGCTTTCTGTCCCCTTGGGCAAGACACAAGTTGTCTTGTCCCTTGGGACAAAAATCTTACTCTCTTCTTTCTCACTCTCCCAGACTTCCTTCCTTCCTTCCTTCCTTCCTTCCTTCCTTCCTTCCTTCCTTCCTTCCTTCCTTCCTTCCTTCCTTCCTTCCTTCCTTCCTTCCTTCCTTCCTTCCTTCCTTCCTTCCTTCCTTCCTTCCTTCCTTCCTTCCTTCCTTCCTTCCTTCCTTCCTTCCTTCCTTCCTTCCTTCCTTCCTTCCTTCCTTCCTTCCTTCCTTCCTTCCTTCCTTCCTTCCTTCCTTCCTTCCTTCCTTCCTTCCTTCCTTCCTTCCTTCCTTCCTTCCTTCCTTCCTTCCTTCCTTCCTTCCTTCCTTCCTTCCTTCCTTCCTTCCTTCCTTCCTTCCTTCCTTCCTTCCTCCCTTCCTTCCTCCCTTCCTTCCTTCCTTCCTTCCTTCCTTCCTTCCTTCCTTCCTTCCTTCCTTCCTTCCTTCCTTCCTTCCTTCCTTCCTTCCTTCCTTCCTTCCTTCCTTCCTTCCTTCCTTCCTTCCTTCCTTCCTTCCTTCCTTCCTTCCTTCCTTCCTTCCCTCCCAGAAGCTAATGAGGGTGTTTCCCCTACTCCCTTTCCTTCCCTTAGTCTAGCTCCCTGATTCTGATTAGGGATGCAACTTTTGAGGATTATTTTTGGCTCCAGGAAGATACAGACAGGGCACTGCACCCCTCCTTATCTCTAAGGTGCATGTAGGTGCATGAGGGTACAGAATGTATCCTCTGCAAGTTTGCTGATGACACCAAACTGGGAGGAATGGCTGACACACCAGAGGGTTGTGCTGCCATTCAACGAGACCTTGATAGGCTGGAGAGTTGGGCGGGGAGAAACGTAATGAAATTCAACAAGGGCAAGTGTAGAGTTTTGCATATGGGGAAGAACAACCCCATGTACCAGTACAGGTTGGGGGCTGACCTGCTGGAGAGCAGTGTAGGGGAAAGGGACCTGGGGGTCCTGGTGGACAGCAGGATGACCATGAGCCAGCAATGTGCCCTTGTGGCCAAGAAGGCCAATGGCATCATGGGGTGTATTAGAAAGGGAGTGGTTAGTAGGTCAAGAGAGGTTCTCCTTCCCCTCTATTCTGCCTTGGTGAGGCCACATCTGGAGTATTGTGTCCAGTTCTGGGCCCCCCAGTTCAAGAAGGACAGGGAACTGCTTGAGAGAGTCCAGCGCAGAGCCACAAAGATGATGAAGGGAGTGGAACATCTCCCTTATGAGGAAAGGCTGAGGGAGCTGGGTCTCTTTAGCTTGGAGAAGAGGAGACTGAGGGGTGACCTCATTAATGTTTATAAATATGTCAAGGGTGAGTGTCATGAGGATAGAGCCAGGCTCTTCTCAGTGACATCCAATGATAGGACAAGGGGCAATGGGTGTAAGCTGGAACATAGGAGGTTCCACATAAATGTGAGGAAGCAATTTCTTCACAGTGAGGGTGACAGAGCACTGGCACAGGCTGCCCAGAGAGGTTGTGGAGTCTCCTTCTCTGGAGACATTCAAAACCCACCTGGACATGTTCCTGTGTGACCTGATCTAGGTATTCCTGCTCTGGCAGGGGGATTGGACTAGATGATCTTTTGAGGTCCCTTCCAATCCCTAACATTCTGTGATTCTGTAACCTACCTTCAGGTTCCATGTTTAAGTGAAGACTGTGTAAGCTTCCTCTGTCTTGGTGATTTCAGTGAGATTCATTTGTTAATTATTGATTTCTTCTCCAACTGATCCTTTGAGCAGCATGAGGTTACCTCCAACCTAAACTAGAAATTTAACATCTTGGCACCTCTGTGTCTTTTGGTTTTGGAGCTGTCTTGATGGCACTCATGCACCCTGAAATACCTGACAGCTGCAATTCCAAAAAAATATATTAAGACTCATATTATCATTTGGTGATAGATAACCAGGTGGATTATCAATGTACAAAACCCGTGATATTTTACCATAAAAGTGTTGGTACAAAAAAATTAAAATTATCTACAAATGTTTTGTGAAAAATGTTTTAAAAAGTGACTATGAAGCGAAAGAAAGATTATAGAGTTGGTAAGGATCTAGGTGTTATGTGGCTGTTACACTAATAAAAATCTGTTGAAACTCCAAGCTCTTAATAAATATTTTTATTCTCAGAAGCTTTTGAGTCTGATTTTCAGGTGTAACTAGTTCTCATGCACTTAATGTTATTACTAGTTTTAAATAACATTTTTTTGATGTGTGGTTGGCTAGTAACTGCTTCATCAGGAGCAGACAGTAAATAAATGGGGAGTCTGACATGCTCTCTCGCTCTCTCTTCTTCCAAGTAAGGCCCCATGCAGCAGAAGCCTAGATCACTTTCCAGAGATGCAAATCTAGGCTGACCCAGTAACACAGTAATGGAGTTATTCCAGATTTATATCAGCACGATGACAAATGGCAGAAAGTCTGAAAACCATAACCAACATGATGTCAGGCAGCCATCTCCCTAGCTTGTGTACTGTGGTCTTGGGGCCTCCTTGCAGCACAGAGTTATGAGAGTTGCAATGAAGTTTACAAGGTCTCCAGGCAGACTATCAGACTTGCTGATCTCTAGCTAGAGCACAGCTACTGATCTGTCAGCCTAATCATCTATATCTAATCTTTGTCAGATAAAACTGACAAGAGAAGTATAAATTTGTAATGAACATTGGAACTTTTCCTAAGTCTAGATCAAGAATTACTTGGGTTTGATTCTGAGTTCTTTGTAGAAAGGGTGTATTACAAAAATTCAACACTTCAGTACATGCTTAAGGAGACAACTCCATCTAGATGCAATAGAGATTATGTATAGATCTCTCAGGACACATTAACAACAGTCACAGTATATAAAAACATGCTCTCCTCACAGGAAGACATGAATATTATTTCTTTGTGATGATTTCTGTCTTGCTGAGGTTCAACTTTTATCAGTGTGTCAAATTGGCTGATGCAGGACAACACGATTTACTTGAGACCTTCCCTTTGCTGTTGTGATGATCTGTGTTGGTGTACTTGGCTGGAGGCGGGCTTTCTATCTCTGTGTTTGGCTTCTATGCCTGGCCTTATATAGTAATGCTCTCATCTGGTACACTTATTTGTGCAGTGTGTCTTGTTATGGCTTTTTAATAAAGAACAAGTTTCCTGGCATTTTCTTTGCTGTCCTTAGGGTAGGAACAATGGACTGATCCTGAGTTTTCTCTCATAATTTTTTTGTCCACAGAAGGCTACTTTAGATGAGTTGATATCTGGCTTTCACTAGAGTAAATCAACTGGAACTACAGTCCCAATCCTTTAATTTCCATGTACACTTATGACGATTTTTACATTTATTTTTTTTTAAGCATTTGGCCATTTTACTTAGTAAGGACACTGAGTTGATGTATAAGCTAATCTGAAAGAAAGTATTGGCTTAAATAAACTGAAGATTAATAGCAAATGACACATGCTCATTTTTTCATGTTTTCTACAGTAATGAACTTTAGGACTGGGTAGTAAAGCAACGATGCTTGATTGCATAAAATGTGTTGATGTTATTCATGGAAAGATGATCAGTGTATTTTCAGCTGAAGTTTTGTCTCGTTAAATATTATTTGATGAGTAGTACAGAAGAGCAGGAGAAACATCAGAAGCATCATTTTCATTAACTGGGAACAGAAGCATTAACATGATCCACTTCTGCAATTCCTTTGAAAATGATATGCATCTAAGCAAACATAGCCATTATTGCAACATTTCCTCTAGGTATATTCCACTCTTATTGATGTGTTTTGGGACTTTACCAGCATCCACTATTATTTCACCACGCTTTTTTCCCTCTCTTTCACACAGTCTGTACACCGGGCTGCCTTTCTTTTCTTGACAAAGTGAGATGGACAGCCTGTTTTTGAAGCCTGTTCTGCTATCTGGGTTTGTCAGTGTAGGTTTGGGGGGATTGTGAGACGAGGCCCTTCCTCTGCCTGACCTGGGAGTTAGTCTTGGAAGCAGGGTGTTGTTATATTAAGACACAAAAGTGGACACTGTCTCCTTCCTCTCTGGCTGTGCTGTTTGCCTTCCAGCTCAGAAGAAAGCTCCAATGAAAAGAATGGCTATGCTCCTCTGGTGCAGTCTGTAGGAAAGCATGGGATGCGTGGCAGGCCGTTGAGTGTGGACTGCCCCAGGCTGAGGAGGGAATGCAGCCTGTCTCTCTTCTTTCTCGGGAGATTCATCAACCATCAGCTATCATAGGAAAGATGGGTGTCAATTCTTCCTCTTAGGCAGATTCAGACCAGTTAAGGTGAAGGTTCCTAGTCACCACAAGAGTAGAGCTTATGGGATTTGTGTTACATGGCTGCTGCATACTTAGGCATCTATAGCTGCTCAACAGCAAAGCAGTTGGATTTGCTTTTGTGGTTAGCTCACTTTCTCTTCAGTGCCTAAATTCCACCTAAACTACCCTTTCAGCTCTCTTCCAGGAAGCTCATCGTGACCTCCAAGTTTGACCCCTGGTCTTGTGTGAGCATTTACTGAGAGAGATATCCCACTGTAACTTGATGACTTGTTTGAGCCACCTATCAGTCCCTTCCAGATAAATACTGGGTTGCTCTACAAATACCCATGAACTCCACAACGCATTGTCTAGAAGGCACTCATAGAAGGTTATCCTTCAAGGAAGGTTTTGCTATATTTGGCAGAGGACCAGCCTTATTGCTAGGGAAAATTAGGTATTTGAAACCAGTTTTACTGAAAGTTGTATATCTGGAATTTTGAGGAACAAAGCTGCAGAGAGGTAAAATGTGAAACACACTATAACAGTAGGGATCCTTCTCAACTGCTCCAATGTCTTAGCAACACCATGTGGATGGCTAGTTCTCTTCTGCAAACAGACCAGAGCCATTATGTGCTCCTGTTGTTAGAGATGACTACCAGACCAACTGTTCTTCATTGCCGTGTCCCTTACTGGTCTAGGTGGAATGACCCAGCCTTGTTTTTGCCTCTCTCAGAATTTCTTTTCCTGTCATGACTGTGCATTAGAACTCCACACAGGACTGCACAGCGTTAGGTCATTTCCTCCCCCTCCCTCAGTGAAGTTCCTTGATTAATATTTCAGTTGTAAATCTCAATGGGGACATCCCTGGTTGTACTCCTTTGTTATATCACCTTAAAATGTAGTAGTATAATGTTGTAAATTATACATCATGAGAAATATTAATTGTATAAGCACCTTCTAAAGACTGATAATATTCAGCTTGCTCCAAGCTTTCCGTAAAGTCTACACGTGACCTGGAGGACAAAAGACAGTTTTAAAGATGTGCTTGCCAAGGCTGCACATTTCCATCCTTCCCCTCCTGCACATACCCACATATGCATATACACACATTGTTAGATGAAAAGAAGCCCTGGGGGATGCTGTTACAGCTGCCTACATCCTTTTCTTGTATCTAGCCTTCAGACATAAATATGATAATACTTTGCACAACTCCTGCCATACCTAGAGAAACTCAGACCAAAGGTTCTGTTTTTTCCAGTACAAGCCATTGTTGAAGACACTGGAGTTACATGGCAAGAGCATGAAATCAGAATCAGGCCCAAACTTTCAAGGTTTGCTCTGAATTTCCTGGGTTTTGTGGTTAGATTCCAGACCCTTAACATTATTTTAACATAGGTTTTGCATTTATATTTATAAACACAGAGTACTGCTGCCTATTTGAGTTTAGAATAGATTGTGGTATAAACAGATTTCCTCTTTACACATTATAATCAGTGCACAATGGCCTGCTTTATGTAAAACATATCACAGTCTTTGCTTCTCTGCATGTGCTCGCATGCACATATAGCTTAAATTAACTAACTTAATATTCTCATGATGTGTTCAAAGAGGAGATCTATGAATGAGGTAGGGAAAGATGGTCTTGCAGTTCCTATTTTGGAGTGTGAGATTAAACACTGTATTTAGAGAAACATTTAATGATGATTCATTTTAACAGACTTTTGGTTGATGACTTATTTATAATTTCATCAACCAAACACTTCCCTTGACAGGGTGTGTTTTGGCTCAGTGTTGCTCCTGACAGCTATGTAGAACAATCCATAGTAAATGTGTCCTTTGGAAAATTAGCTAAACATCATTCCACTGCAATCACTCTGTAGGCCATAAGATGAAAATTATTAGTTACAGTTCATTTAATATTGCCCCAAACCTGTTCAAAACTACCGCTTGGCATAATCCCTGAGAAGGTGTTTTGGCTTCTTTCACAGCATCACTGAAAAGCAGTTGAAATCAAAGTTGAGTTTTGATTAAAGGATGAATCAATAAAAAATTGGGGGCTGAATTTTGCAAGGGTTGTCTGCACAGTCTGATCTAATTCTGCAAGATACTTCGCTTATCTTGGAGTGTGTGAATTTACTTTTTTGGGATTAATCACACATTCGTGTTTCTGTAGTAAGACTTTTTTGGTTGATGGCCTTGCACAGTAACTTTGCTTTCAGTGCAAATGCACAAAGAGCAGCAGTAATAACAACAAAAGCCACCTAATTCCCATATGGCATTTTCATATGTAGATCTCACAGCATTTGGGAAGGGAAATCTATATCATTACACCCATTTTAAGGAGAGAATGTGGAGATAGAAATTTCCGAGACACTGTGAAGTGTATTGCCCAAGAGCTCCTTTCCAACTGGAGACAGAGAATCTAGATCCCTTTAACTTCAGGACATTTCAAGGCACTTTTACTCCAGTCTTGCTTCACCTGAGGTTCCTGTAAGGTGTACCAACAGGGATTTTGGAACAGTGAAATCAGTAGCTGGGGCATCACCTAAAACACACAAATGATGGCAGGATTGTGCAGTGCTCATGTCAGGCACTGTGGTGCTCTCAGGCAGAGCAGTTGAAGAACAAAAATGCAGTAACATTTTGCTCTCTTTCAAAAAAAATAATAAAATTCCAGACGTTTAGGACAAAGTGTTTATTTATGATCTCTGCTGGGTGCCTGTTCCCAGCCTTATCTATCTACAGACTATTTGTAAGCCGAACAAAGAACTGCATACTCTTTCTATTTTGCTAAGGACCAAAGAGAGAACTGCAATGATGGATGCTGGGCACACAGGCAGCTTCCCACTCAGCTACGCTTTCCCCCTGCCCAGTCCCCTGAGTCCAGGTCACCACCCGTGGCAGCTCAGCACGACCACAGGCTGCGAGGCTGATTTTGTGGTGCCCTGGGTTGCAGTCTAACCTGACAGAGGCTGCCATAGGCACTCATACTCTCTGCTGCTGCTTTCAGCATCATTAATCTTGCTTCTTGCACCTGCAGATTGGCAGCAAAGTGAAGGGATCAGGACTGTGTTTTTCTCCCTGCACCTTTCCCACCCAACCCTGTGTGCTCTGGGTTGCCTCAGGGACACAGTGCTACTTTGAGTAGAGTGTGAAGTCACAGAGGACATCACTACTCCTCTTCACCTTCATCCAGCAGGATAGCACCACACTGTTGTGTTTATCTGCACAAGACTGTAAGGATATGTAATTTTTTGTTTAAAATGTGGGAAAGATGTGATTTCCCAAGCAGTGGCTGACATGAAAGTTTGCATTATTATACTTACTTACATATGCTTTTGAAAAGTATTTACTTTATTATAAACAACAGTATATATTTTTACAAAACACTCCATGCTTGTAAAAGCTCCCAGTTTATAAAACTTGCAGTACGGATTAGGAATATATAGGTCCATCTGCTCAGATTCTGAATCATTAGACAAGAGAATTTAATTCAGTTCACTTACAATACTACACTATTTCTTCATGGAGGTTTTTCTGAAGAGATACCAGACTACTTTGGAGCTACGTATGTGCTATTAACCTCACTTTTCATATCCCAAACTGATGGGATTTGTCTGAAACCACTGCCTAAATCAACTGAAGAGCTGCAGTGAAACCTCTGTCTTCTCACTTCTGGTACAAAAAACTATCCTCAAGTCAGCTTTCAAACTCAAACTGGTTTTAATGAAGACAAATGGAAGCCTTAAACACTCTTAATACATTTCATTATATCAGCCGTAAGTCTCAATAGTAAACTTCCACCTGGGAAACTGCTGCATACAAAAAAAGTGCAAGACGATCCCTCTCTGTCCTCTCTATGTCTGAAAATAAAAGGGTACATATAGATCTAGTCAGATGCAATGTACCCTGCAGATAAAACATTTTATTAGCAAAAGATACGTAATTCTCTCTGAGTAACTGACAAATACAATGAACATCTCATGTTTTGTACTTGACTTTCCTTTTCTAAGGCAAGTTGCAAAACAACATGTGAAGAATTTATGGGGTTTTTGACTTTCATATACAGGGAGCTAAATTCTGTTCTCTGAGCTGTGCTCCGTGCTGGTCCCCACTGATCCAGAGAAGGACAGGATTTGATTTCCCTTGCCTTCTGAAATTTAATCAGGGATTTCAGCATTATATGCAGACCTGCCAAATTGTATCCCTGCTGAAAAATGTGATTAGCTTCTGACTAGTCCCCTGCAACTCTTGGGTCCCCATCAATTGTGTGCTGAAGGTGGGGATCTGTACCCTGCCAGGTATTGGAGGGCTGACAGTGGAACATCTCAGTCTGTCTGATGGAATGGAGCATGGGATAAGTATGGATTTGCTGGGGATGTGAGAGGAGGCCTGCATCCTCTTCCTCCAAGGATGACACATGGTATCTCACACTATCAAACAGCTGTGGCTGTGCAGCCTCTTTAGTTAGAACGGGGTAGAAAAAGCAGGCTAAGTGGAAAACTTTAAAAGTTGCACTCTCTTACCTCTTCCTTCTCATCAGAGATAAAAGGCATGTGTAACACATGCATTGTATGTACCTGTATTGGTTCCTACCCTTGCCCTGAGCAGCAGTTAATTTAAATGAAGGATGAAAGCTGAGTGAAATATAGTTTCTCTGAATTGTGCCAAAGAGGCTCGAAACAGATGCCTGCTGTATTTGTATAATAATTTAAACAAAATATCATAAAAACTCAATATGAGGTTGATCGCTCAGGTGCTTAGTGCAGTCTGCTAGGATGCTGAAGGCCACAGAATATCACAAATTTGGCACTGGTGAATGTAATAAATAGGATCTAATATTGTAAGAAGAGACCATACCTGTGCCACTTAATGATACAGAGCTGTTTCACAAAGGTAGAAAGTAACAGGAATTTAAGGGAGTCCTTAATATGGTGAAATGCACTAATTACTCTCAGCTGGATTCTTAAACACTCAGCTGCATGGAAATAACTGGTCTGAAAGAGATCAATGTTACCTCTTCATCTAGATTTTCCCCCAGTTTGCCCATAAAAGGCAGCCCAAGACTTCTCGGTAGTGTAGGCAGGATTGAACTGTTGCCCATGGATGAAGAATTGGACCTGCCTGGGCAGAGGTTGCTTCTGCCACAGCAAAGTTGAGGAGAGAGGTAAGGGAAACAAGCCCTGGAGACCTCGGACTGCTGCTTTTGCTGTGCTTGAGGGAGGAGAGGAGGGAAGGGAGCAGGGAAAAGTGCTTTTTCAAGGAGCTTACCACCACCCCTGGCTCATGCAACAACTGCAGCAGGAAGCCCACCTTCCCAGGGCTCTTGCATCACTAGTGTAAACACCTTAGCAGAGGATGCTTTCTTTCCTAAAGGAGTCTTCTGAGTTCAGCAACTGCCTTGTTACCTGTGCCAAGCCAGTGCCATAATGAATTAACGTTTCTCTACAGAAGCACCACTTTTTTTTTTTTTTTTTTTTTTTTTTTTCAGGGAATAAATGGGACAGAGTGACTCCTGTTTAGTTTCTATCTCTGTGCCAGTTCTGTCATTCCTCTGCTGGTAAAATATACCAAAACCTGCTATTGAACATAGCCTTTCAAACAGATACAAGGAGAGAAGGCTTGATTATTTCATTAGCACTAGGATGAGTTACATGAAAATGTTTTTCCATCAGTAAGTTAAAGTCTTGCCACTATATATCAAAGAACCATTATGGGTCACATAAAGACCATATGCGTCATTAAAAACTTGTTTTGTGAGCCTTGAAAAACAGTGTTTCACATTTTATTTTGGGGTCATTGTAGTTTATTTACTTAGCTGTAGACCTGGGTGGTTGGTTTTTTTTTGGACAGGCATTCATCTGGAGAGCCAGCCTTGTGCTGAACGTGACTGATTTGTGTAGAAACATTTAAGTTGGTTTCTTATGCAGAAATCGACCACTCATTTGTGTTGGCTTTTTGCACATTGATTTAGCAAAGGCAGGTCTTGGCTTTGTTTTCTGCAGAGTCCTAGGCTTTTCTTTTTATCTGGCTTATCTTTGCATACTTGTCTTTTTGAGCTGCAAGCTCCTTGAGGCAGGGGTTGCATTCACAGTGTTTAATGTGCCTTGCACAACCAGAGTCCTGAGCTCAGGCTCATAAGTATCAGCTGAAAGCTAATAAGAAGAATGAATTCCATCTGATCCAGCACATTGCAGAAGCTGATCCTTAAACTCTAATCTAGCCCATTTTGCCTAGAGAGTTGCATGTTTAGTGACCATTATGGAATGAAAAGGGGAACGTGATTTGAAGAAAACAAAATGTCAATAGGTAGCATTTGGTTCTCTGCAGAAAATGCGCTGCTTAAAGCAATCTATCTTTTTTTTTTATTATAGTTCTACAATAGGTGCTAGTGTTTGTTAGGACAATAAACTTGTCACATTGAATTATGGTAGTAAAAGAGCACAGATGCACACAGAGCCAAAACCAAACCTCAGAATGTTTTAATTCATTAGCTCAACAACTCATGTTTTAGGAAATAAGGAAGATGGAAAATTAGGAAATGGAACGGGGTCTTACGTGAGTGGAAGCTACATGAATCTGAGTGAATCCAAATATCATTTACAGGGCAAGAAAAAAACCTCGTGTTCTTTGCCAGATATTAAATCTTGTTTATCCTTCCTTAAACTAACCAGAAACACATTGTGTTCAAGTACTGTTAAACAACTGAGATGCTGTGGTTGTGCTGTAACTCTCCTCTGCTGCTTTTATCTTCTCTGAAAAGGGAGCTTGACTGCCAGGCTCAGAGCCTGGCTCCCCCTGCTTCAAACCCTTCAATGTGGGAAGCCCAGAGTGGTTCTGTCCATGGCTCTCACTCAGGAGAGCGTCAGCTTTCAGGCGGAAGGACATCTCAAAGTGCAACCAGTGGCATCTGAACAGATGTGCAATTAGGGTATCTCTGAGATGGGTGCAGCATGGCCCTTTTTTTTATAAGAAAGTTATGAGTCCTAGTCTACAAGATCTGATTACTTCTGTTTGTGTTGCAGATATCTATATCACAAGTAAAGATTACATTTTTATGAGGAAGGATCTGCAGGTTTTCCTTTCATTGCTATACAGGGCTATCTGTATATATTTTCTTGCATTATGGTAGAAAATTGCAGGTAAACATCTGCTTTTGGATGCCAGCTGATAAGGAGGTAGCTCAAACCTATAGACTGTGATCATTGAGACTAAAGCATATGGATTCATATATTGCAATAAAGTTTTATCAGAGGTAGTGCTAGCTGCATTAAAAGAGATACTCATCTCCTTGATTGACTTCGGAGTATCAATAAATAGAATGTGCAAAGATGACTGATAACCAGTCTGTGAATAAGGAAGCAGACAACTATCTCTAAACAAAGAAAATCTGAGCTGGTTCAGGAACCTGGAGGAGCCTTTAATATTTAGGTGAAAAGCTAGAGGCTCCAAAAGGGAAGTGAACAGAATGCATGCCTGCAAAGATAGGAACATGAGGGGCATAAAGCTTGTTTTGTATTCTCTTGGTTTTGAGGCTAGCTTACACAGTCACAGCTCCTATAAATCAGAGCAGCTGGTGGGAGACTCTGTTTTACAACAGTGGATATAATGGCTACCTCTCCTCCAGCACCAGCTCGCATCCTGTGCCTTTGGAAATGCCATGACCTTGTAGCCCTTTTGTTGGCTGTGTGCCAGAGGCATTAAACTAGCACCTTCCATGATAGTCTTGGTCTGTTTGCCATGACACGTGTAGAAATGCTCCTGTTTACATTAGTCGTGTTTCTAAAGCAGACAAACTGACAATGGTACAACAAAGGTATTTCCTCATATTCCCCAGGCATTTCTTCATTAGTGCTTCCCTGCAGGCTGCAGTCAGCCTATGGGCAGGTCCTAACGGCAGTGGTTTTATCTGCAGAAACCTAATGGAAAATGGGCTGCCTGATTAGAAGAGGACTGCCCATCTCTTCTTTCTTCTGCTCCAAGCCACAAATAAGTTTCAGTAAAGGCTTGGGGAAAAAACTCATCTTCATAAAAGCTCACAAAGCCCTTTAGCAGGCTAAGTGAAAAGACCAAATCCATTGACAACATGAGAGGAGAGGCTTAATACCTGAAAAAGTATTTAAAAAAAATCTCTTCCCAAAAATTTCCTTCTGGATTATCAGATCTCAGCCAAAATGGTTCAGTGCTTACCCTTTCTTTCATGTTCAGACTCCCTAATATTCTAATAAACTGCACATTAGAAAAAGAGATTTTATTCTATCAAAATAAATATTACTGTTGAAGCCTAAGATTTTCAAGCTCTGCTTGACTGCAAGTTTGCAAAAGATTTTAGATCACTAGCTCATGTTTACCGAATATAGTTCCTACCAACAGCATATGGGAAGATCTGCATTCCTTTTGTGCTAGCTTTGCAAGCTTGGGAGTCCTACTGAACCACATGAGAGACATATCACTGTGATTTGACTAGGAAGCAGAAATCAAAATAGGAACAGAGAACAGCAGATTCACAGCTCAGTAACAGGCAGCCCCTGTGGTCACGTTTTACCATCTTACATTCCTGCTATCATTCTAAACAGCAAAGATATTAAGTGTGGACAAATGTGAATAGTCCTTACACAAGCATTCTTTTCCACTAGAACAGAAATATATCTTGAAATAACTGTGCAAACAGGTTTTGTGGTGTGGGTACCCCTTTGTGTACTTCGACAACTACTTTAATTACTTCTGAAATACAGCCAGCAGTGCGGTGGAATGTGGCAGCTTTTTTAACAAAATAAACTTAGGGCAGGAAATGAAGAAATAGATCATATTTATGTATAAATTTTTGAAAAATTATACATGGGCAAGTTGCAATTGTTTTAACAGGGAAATTGAGTTAACAGCCTAGTTTTGGGACATTGTGTTCCAAGGAGTTAAATGATCACAAGCAGTTTGCATTTCATGTTCATGGCTTGTCAGACTGACAGTCCATCCTAATCAGCATCATGAATATCCCTTTTTATCCTATCGAAGTATTAACTCATTACTGTTTTTGAAGGATTTTATTTTCTGAAGAATTAGACCGGGTTGGAATCAAGTTTTCAGGGAGTATTTAGAACGGTGCAGTTATAAGAATGATGCTGAAATCATTAGAGATGGAGACCGGCACTCTCAGCCTAGGCTGACTGAGCTGTAGTTTAGTGACTGCAGTACTTTACAAATGACTGATTGATAATCTAACTACGTCTGGTTGTAACAGATCTAAATACCAGAGCACTTGCCTGTAGCAGCTGTAAAGTTCTGTGAACACTTTTAAATATTAATATATTTACACATTTTCAAGACTGTGTTATGCCCAACTGTTGGGATTTCAGTCTGCTCCTTCCAAGGTGGAAATTTTCAGTGAAGAGCTTGCTGAAAAATGGACTTTTTTTGGTTTTATCCTTCCAGCAACAACCACTGACTGTGTCATGCTAAAGAATATTTTATTGTATTTATTTTGCCTTTTCTCCAATTATCACTCTGTAACTTCTCAAAAGTGAAAAAGGTTATTTTGGTTGAACTCCTTCAAACAAAACTGTCTGTCTCAGTGGCATACTTTAGTTTTGTACTGAAGACAGACCCAGAGAGAAGAGTGTTGCAAACTGAATTACAGTTACCTTCTGCTTATGCCAGGCATTTTTCTTTTACAGGTGGTTTCCAATTAGTAACCAAAACTACTCCTACTGAGCATGCCAGTGTGTCAGCATTAAATCAAGACATCCTAAAACATGACAAAGGGAGCATATCATCACCTTTACATATTTCCGTATGACACTACAAGGCATAACTGGAATTCTGATTGATATACTATTTCCTGTACATTGTAATCCTACTGTCTGCTCCCTACAGTTTTTAAGGAAAGTTATTCTGGCGAATTAAATACAAAAATTTGCAGTTGCTCCTTTCAGAATCCAGAAATTCAGACAAGTAGTTAGAAACCAGTGGGAACTGGGACATGTGAGGATACAGGGAGTCACCAGGACTTTGAGATAAGCACATTACCTGAGTGCTTACAAAAGGACAATCCATGGAGAAGTAATTAATACTGAAAGATGAATGGTTATGGATAATTGTAATATTCAGCTACTCGTTCAGATGAAGGAGGCTGATCCATACCTCTGACCTGTTCCTTCAGCATTGTATTTACAGGTTCAGGATCCTAATCTGTCAAGACTGTACACAACACACCAGTTTTTAAAGCTTTCTTAACAATTATGACTCCTTAAAAAACCCTTGCCTTCCGGAGACTACCTCCACAGCTAGTGCCATGGGTAGACAATCACAGTATATATGGCACTCCAAAATATGGGCTGATATAATTCATGCCAACTCACCTTTCACTTAAAGCCTCAAACGTGAAGCACCCACATAAAGAAAAAAAAGAGAAGAAAATGTCAAGTAATATGTCAAACCTTTACCCACTCTCAAGGATTGCCACAAACTCCTGTTTGTTGGTTTTGTGATATTCAGTGAGATTTTTCAAGCCCCAGATGCCAGAATTGGGAAATTTGCAAGAATCTGTCCTTCCTTTCTCCTTCTTTTAAGAAGAGACTGATCGCGCCATCCTCAATCCCCTTCTCAACTGTTCATTGCACCAGCAGGTTACATCTAGTTTTAATTAGATTGCAAGCAGCTTCAGACTGCAACTATAGTCTTACCCTGTGCTATGTACTGGGGCCCAAGCATCAGTGAGGCTGCTGAGGGCGTCTGCAATGCAAACATATAATTATTTTTCTTTGTTCATAGGTGTCTTTTCTCTCTAGCTCTTATATAAACACTTTTTTGTGGAGTTGAAACTGTAACTTGGCTGTCAGTGTGGGGAGCCAAGGGCTGACTGAGCATCCCATGAGATGAACAAATCTCTACCTTATGTGGAGGAAGAGAAAACAGCAGGGTTAACTGGTTCAGAGGTGCTCAGAGTAATAAAAAAGCTCAGTATGGGTTGCAGACTCGACTAGGGATGATCAGGAATTTTTTGAAACTGTTTATTGACAGAAAATTGGTGTGCAGCTAAAAGAATTATTTAAGTATCACCTTACTGTGAATAGTTTCAGTTTTTCAGTAAGTTTTTCCATACCCTATCCTACCCCCTAATGCCTGAAAATGGAAATATTTCCACACTGAAATACTGCCACAGAGTTTCATGGGAGCTCTAGTTGGAAGCAGTATGCACCAACTCTCCTCTCTCAGTCAGAATATCTGGGTATGCTTAATCTGCCAAAATGTGCTGCTGCCTGACTGACCTAACCCGCTGCCCTCTCCACCCCACGGAGTGGGACATGGTGGACCATTTCCCCATCTCACTCGGAAGAGCAGGAGAGAGAGGCTTTGATGGCCCATGCTCTGCCATGGACTGTGGCAACAGTGTTTCCAGGTACAAAGAAGGATCTGCCAATATTTTGGTTTCCAGCTCAGTTTTCAGGGTGGGGGGAGGGAGGGGTAGGAACACAATGCTGCCCTTTGACCAGTGCTAATTTCTGCCTGTGGACAAAGCATGGGTGTGTGTGGTGGTGTGAGTGCTCAGCCCCTGGGGGACCAGAGTGACAACCTTCTAGCAGCCAGCTCATAAATGAGAGACTAAAATATCTCAACTGAGAAAGATCAGACAGCACATATGTCTCAATCATAGTCCTAAACAGCACACTTGCATTGATTTTCACTTATTATTTTTTTTTTCTTTTTAATTCAAGCTGTATCTTGTAACATAGCTTACATTTTATCCTGCAAGTGCCCTGCCACTTTGTCTGTCTTTTTCTCCTCCATAAGTTGATTCCTGTGAAGATTATGCGCAGATACTTGTCAAGAATCTCAGTAGTAGCTCACCCCATAAACTCTCCCAGTCTTTGTATAGGATGTTTCACATAACAATGTCATTTAAAAGGTGATATATAACTCCAGTGTCAGAGTCGGGCCCCCTGTCAGGAAAAGCAAGAACTGGTTGTCCTGGCCACTTACAGTCAGTATTATGAGACAGATTTCTGAGTTTATTGGTTACATTGTTTAGTCATAAGCACAAAAATGAAATAATTAAAAAAAAGAATTTGTGAGCATTGTGTTTTCTTGCTTGACACACGAAATGACTCCTGCCTCTTTGAGTTTTTTGATTGTCAGTGGGTGTTTGTGAAAACTGCACTAAATCTGAAAGGTCACAGTGATCAATACAAATGATCAATGGACCAGAGACAAGTGAAAGAAATATGCAACTTTGTGCTAAGACTAACAAGATTTCCTGAATCCACATACATTCAGCAAAATTCCTTGGCATCTCCCTGTAGTGCACTGGAGCAAACCTTCATTGAGGTGGTATAAACTTGGATTTGGACACTTGCAGGGGAACAGAGAAGGTTTAATTTAGGCTCAGTGATATAAAGGCTAGTCAGGATAATCATGAACACCTGTGGAAGTGCAGAGGACCACAGTGGGAAGGAATGGGAAGAAACCAGGTGAAGAGCTGGTGTAATTTCATAGCACTGCCTGTTCGCGCCCCATGGCCCACAGCAGAGTCTGCACCGTGCTGACCGCTCTTCATGCTGGTGCCATGAGCTTTGTGGTCTAGTTCAGAGGAGCACAGGTCATTAAACAGTGGAGCTAACTCCACTGATCTTGGGCCAGCTTGAGGCCCCCTGTGTTGCTGGATGGGATAGCATGCCTAGCACAAGAATGAAGGGAAAGCTCTCAGATCTCATCTCTTTCACTAACACTTGACTGTGCAACTTGCTCAGGAGGATACTACTTGGAAAAAGTGAAAGAAAGAAAAGTGAGTGGAGAGTATGGACTTTCTGATACTTGGTTTCCCACTGGAAATTAAAACAAAACATTAAGCAACAGGGGTTTCCTCTACTCAGTTGACTTAGAACAGCTGCTCACCAATTTCTGCAGCACAGAGAGGAAAAGCAGAACTTTGCCCTGGGTCTGAGCAGCTTTTCAGAAGCAATCCAAGTCAAACTTCCACTCAATGACTTCATTCAAAGCTGGTTTACATCATGAAGAGAAACTCTGTTTATTTATTTGTAATAACTTCAGGATTTTATGGACCTGCAAGACGATGTAATTTAAGAAAACATCAGCAAGCTGTTTCAAATAGCAAGGTTTCAAAATGGGCTGTGCCAAAAACTCATCAATGGAAAGAGTTCATTATTAAAAATTAAAAAAAAAAAAGAAGGGAAATGTCTTTTGTAGATGGCTTTGAAATAAAAGGTTCTAAAATTTGAATTTCAGTCTGCAATAAATACATCTTTTTTATATGACTGAAGTCATATGAAGCAGTGGACATGCTTCTTCCAAGGGCACTGAACCAGCCGGTGAACAAAGTTGATACTTGTAAAGCCTATTACCTCAAAGAAATGGCACAGAAACAATGTTTTAAAATACCTCATCTCATGCAAACCAAGCCATAAAAAACCCATAAGAGAGGTAACTTAACAACTTTAAACCTGGAAAGTAGCAGAGCCTAGTCTGATAATGCTTAGGAGCAATGGAAATTTTCTGCTGAGTGATCCAGGACAAATCACTCGGACTATCCATGCCAAGAGTATAAAACAGGCTTAATAATATTTCCTGATCTGCAGGAGAATTAGGAGACCCAACAGACCTCTGCGGATGTTCCATGTCTCAGATACAACTGGAGGCTGCTGACTAGAATAAGGTCACAGGTTTTATTTCTAATTCAGCCCTTAATTCACCAGGTCACATAGAATTAATTACATCACTGGTTTGCCTCTTGGTATCACCTGTCACTGGAAAAACTCTGCAATGCCTTCTGAGGTCTTCAGGCAGGAGACACGCAAGTGGACAGGCTGCTGCAGGCTTGCATGGGGGAAGCAGAAGGTGGTAGGGTGAAATGGTAGAGAGACAAGCTTGACAGCTGAGCCATGGATGTGCAGGGGCAGCATCTGCTGCCAAAAGGACATTGGGAGGCCCCCCCGCCCAGGCACAGCAGAGGAGTGGCGAAAGTGGGCAGCAGTGGAGCGGGGAAGAAAGGTGGCTTGAAATAAGACAGAACCAGGCTGAGGGAAGCTGGAGGATGGGAGAGGAAAGACCTTTGGTGGGTTTACTGGATCCACAGGACCAGCAGCTTCTCAGTGCTGGGAAGTTAAGAACAGAGGCTTTGAACATGATCCCAGAGATTATAATGGCCTGGACTGAATGAGAATGCTTGGCTGCACAGAAGGTGTTGAAAGAAGGATTTTGGCTTCTTTAGCCACCAGACAGGATGTTACAAGGGAGAACTGCTAGGCAGAAATGGGATCCCTCTGGTGAAAAGCTTTCTGTGGGCCCAGGGCCTGCACTGTCTTTGAGGGAAACTGCTGACAGGATCCTCAAATGAGCAAAAAACAGAAATAGAGATCCAGGAAAAAGGTTGGAAGTAGGTAGTGAACAGGGGAAATCAAACTTTAAGAGGAGAGAGATAAAGGAAGACAGCAAAACGCTTTGCTGATGCATCTGCAGGCAAGTGCCAGGAACTTGAGGAGCACACCAAAGCAGGTTTTAACCTTAACACACCATCAGGTTCATGACAGCTTGGTTCACAGAGATGCAACAGAACATGGCAGACAAGCAAAGAGGAGTTTGTATGGCTAAGGAAGGACACAGGGAGTGAGTGCTCAAAAATGGACCTGTACTTTGGTGATTTATTTTAATTTTTATCTCTGCTTTAATTTTAAATTTGTAGACTTATTTATATTATTTTGTAGATTTACTTTAGGAATGCAAGTATTAATCCTATCAAGTATTGATATAAGAATTCAAATACTGGATATGTAATTATTTTGAAATTCAGAGAGATGCATGAGGCATCACTGTTGACTGTGTCAGGGGCTAGAAAAGATAAAAAGGTAAAGGGAAGTTGTAGCAGAGCTGGACTACAAAACATCCTGCTGGATGGTGAGGAGGAAGTTGTAAAGTATATAAACCCAAAATCCTCCAGTACAGAAATACCTGAAAGACAGTTTCTACCACTGGTTTGCTTCTCTCTTGCAAAAGTGAAAAATGGTCCATCATGTTCCTAGAATGTGTTGGAAATGGCAAGTTGTCTTTGGAAAATGCTTCAAGAAAAGGGACATTTATGGGGGGAAAGCCACTGGTTCAAGGAAAAAAGTCATTGAGGATCTGAAGGTAGAGGAAAATTGACCATAGAATGAAGAGGAAGATTGAACAGATGGAAAGAAGTAGCAAGAGAGGCAGAATAAGGATACTAAATTTCAAAAAAGTAGATGATTAAACTGAAAGAACTGGTGCATCAGGTTTCAGAAGAAAATGAAGTACGAGGCAAAGCAGTCCAGACTGATGAAGTAATCTTAAAAGCCGACTATGCTAATTCACAGAAAATATCTACATAGAATGCATTTGATTCATACTTGGTGGTGTATAGAATGTACTTGAGCAGAGCAGCTGCGTGCTTACTTCCCTCTCTGTATGTATGGTTTGCTCCTAGGACCGATGACTGGCACAAAGGTCATTGCTACTAAAGACATGACATGGCCATATGGCCATGGGACTGTAACAGGTCATGGATCACAGCATACAACACCCCAGCTCTTACCTCTTTGAACTATGGTAAATGGTAATATATAAGCATCCTTTGAAGGATATGATCAGAATACAAAATAATCTTGACAAATCAGAGAGGTAGTCTGGAGTCTTCAAGATGAAATGCAATGAAGACCAGAGAAATGTGTTAGACTTGCTAAGAAGAATCTAAACACACAGGAAAAAATGCTAAGAAAGATTATGACTCTGCAGCTGTATTGTAGAAAGTGATCTGGATGTCACAGTCCATCACAGGAGCATGACTCACTCATGATTAGGATAAATGCAAATCTCGTTCTTCAATGCTTCACCTGGAATGCCTTAAAAGTGAAAAAAGTACTAAGTGTTCTGCTTTACGTGGTAGGGCTTCAGCTGAGGTACTGTGTCCAGCTTTGGGAACCACACTTCAAGAAAGATGTAGACAAATTGAAGAGAGTGCAAAGGAGAACAACAAGAATGATCAGAGGTTTAGAAAACATGACCTACAAGAAAAGGTTGAAAGAACTGGGTTTGTTTAGTCTAGAAAAGTGAAGACTAAGCATGAGGCTCAAGGGGAGGGGGAGGAAGGGATAACAATTTCCCAGTATATAAAAGGTTGTTATGAAGAAGACAGTGATCAATCGTTTTCTATGTCCACTGGGGATAGAATGTGAAAAAGTGCACTAACTTGAGCAAAGATAGATTAGACAATTTATAACTCCAAGGCTAGTGACCAGGCTACCTAGAAAGGTTCACCAAAGAATCGTCATTTTTAAAAGGGATTATCCAAACACCTGTCAGGTATGGTCTTTATGTCCTTGAGCCTGCCTGCTTCATTTCAGCTACATGGAGTCCTGAAGTCCTTTCCAAATATTCAGTTCAATCTTTTTATAAGTAATTTGCATGCTAATCTTCTAATTTGTTCAGACAGTGCATGCTGAGCACCTTTCACATGGAAAGCAGGGCTGTCCCTAGCATTGTCATTGCACAATCCTTGGGGCTTTATCACCAAAGATCCATGTAGTAGCCATGAGAACTATCTGTTGTTTGAAGCAGGTGAAAACTCCAAAGGTGGTGTATCATGATAATCTACCATTAAAGCTTTTTGTGGCAATGCTTCAGCATCCTATACTTATCAGTATATTGTGACCTTGCTTCTTGGGAATACCAGTGTATACTCTAATTTCTTTTTTAAATACTTGGACATCGTTTAAGGATGCTTCCACATTTGGTGCTTTTAAGTACGTTTGGTTTGACATAACTTGGACAAGACCCTACTTCCTCCAACCCTATTTTGTATCAACAGTGTGTTGGGTTTTTTTATACCCTGCTATTTGATCCGCTCTTCACCTTTCAAATGAATCACCCCTGTCTTCCTACTTGTGTCTTTTTTGGCTTCTCTAGTGTGGTTGCCCACAGGGTCACCAGTACAATGGATATCTCCTGTCTAGAAAAGAATAAGATGACCAGTAATTTCACATGATCACTGAGGTCTGTAAATGTTAACACTAGACCATGAATGACTTGACCGGTAGTCCAACTGTCTGCCCAAACCTGGAAAAATTTATGACAATTTTCAAGTCCACCTGGTCTTCTGAAAGTGTCCTACCCTTATATAAATTCACAAGTGATATAAATAGCTGGCTGCAGCTACTGTAGCTCAGTTAACTCAGACCAGGCAATAAGCTCGTTTCCTGTTACCAGATCAAGAAAATTTTGTGAATCAAATTTAGGTTTCTTGGTAATAAGGGAAAAGTAAAGGGGAATTTGGTTGCAGAATCAAAATAGCAACATTTGTACATAGGAAGACTGTATATGACATAAGCAGTAAACAGAGTAGACTCTTAATTAATCTTATCCACTGCACAAAATAAAATCTTTAAGCATGATGGCAACCCTAAGCCACCACAATGTAAGTTAGAGTACCAGGCAGAGACCACTTGCAGAATGAGATACACATAGCAAAATTTCTAAAGTTAAAACAGATTTTTTATCTTCGTTGCACAATTCTAAATCTGCTATAAATCATTTCACCAATAGATTTCCTTTTACTAATTTTGGTAGACATCTCCCCATCATTTACCTTTATTGGTCAATTAAATTAGCTGAAAATCCTCTTATTTGTCACCATGGCCTTTTATGGTGGCTCTTACAATTCTGCAAGTGATTCACTTCTTCAAATAATTAACTGCATTTCACCATTTTTGTGACAAAAATATCTGAAACAATTTCTTAATTTTAGACAAAATAAACATTAATTCTTGAAGTTATTAACATAACTCCAGTATCAGCTTAGCGAGGTCTTAGTGAGAGTCTTACTGGCTGCATGGTATGTGACCTTCATGTGATAAATATTTCAGTAGTATAGTTGCAATCCATCTTAAGTAAAAGGCAATATTGCTAATTTCATATTTGTTTTAGAATTGCTTCTAAAGTCAGCCTGAGGTTTAGCTGGAGAAACTCCATCTTTTCTTGTTGCAATGCACAACTTTGCACAAAATGGTAAATGTAACCAGGATCCTGACAGTTGTAATTATACCCAAGGACTACCAGACACTGAAGTGTTTCCTCTCCTGCATCCTTTAAGTTACAGAATTGATCCTGTCTCATCTTTTAAACTGTATGCTTGACTGTTCTCTTCCTAAACAGGTTTTAGGCAGTCTAGGACTTCTTTTCCCCTGTGATGACAGCCAGAGCAATGATGGCACACTGCAGGAACATGCGCAGGTTGGGCAAAGCCATCTGAGGGGCTTTGTCCATCCAACACCTAGCAGTGGTCATGTACCCTGCCTGCCTGCTTCTACGCCGACCTGCGAACAGGACCAGAAGTAACGCTGGGGATGTTTTCCTTTCCTGGCTATGGCAGTCCTGATGCATCTCAGATACTCTTGCTGTGAATGACAGGAACTACGGTATTTTATAAGGCTTATTAGAGTTCTTCAAGGCAGGCAACAGATGGGAAATGAACGGGTTCAGAAGCACTGGGAGAGATGAGTGGCGATACAGGCAGGGAGGCAGGTGTTAGAAAATAAACACTGCTAAACAGCAGGCTATATTTTCTTCTGCTTTGTGATGGGAGGGAAAACCCCAGGACGAGCAGAAGGATGATTATCTTCTTGCAAATTACTCCCTTAAATCTGGTCAGAAGCTTTACCATAGTAATTTGCACAGCATCATCAGATTTATCAAATGTTGGTGCAGAAACCCTCTCCAGTCCTCCCCGCGGGTGCTTGCAGATCTGCAAAAACACACTTTCCAAACAGGAATGGGAGTACCTGCTCTACACCATCCTGTGTGCTCTGCCAGGCTGTGGGCAGATGCTCCTGCACCTTAGTTCCCAAGCTCCTCCCCTGCTGCATTGGGGCAGAGCATGCAGACTTCCCATTGGGATCGACAAGGAAGCTTCCTCGTTTGGGTTCACAGGCAGGATTGTTTCCTCAGCAAAGCCTCCGCTTGGTTAAGGCAGTCACATTACTCTTGAGTTTTCCGAGGCTTTTATTTATTCATGCAAGCATCCCCCCGCCCTTGAAGAGCACCTCACCTAGTGTCTGTGAGGCTTCTGCTTCTTATTTGACATTCCTTATTTACAAAGCAAACAGAATGTTCCTTTTAACACACATCATGCTAAGTTTATTAATGAAGAAAACAATCCCAGGGGGTCAACCTAGGGGACCCTTGAAACCTGCCAGCAAAAGCTCTTCAAACGCTCAACACGTCAGATCCTCCAAAACGATATTTCACACAATGAAGTAAAAATAATATTTTTCTTTCGGCCTTTCCAGCCGCTTTAGTGGAGAGCAGACAGAAATTATTTTCTTACTCTGCTCCCAGAGCAGAGATCTGTACGAAGCTGCGTTTATTTGTTTAACATGATGATTTCATCCTAAATGTTTCGACAGCAAATAGTTGGTGGTTTAATAAAGGCTCTTTGAAAGAAGGGATGAAGCAGTTATTTGTACAGGGAAAATGTGAAGTATGTAGCTATCAGGAGGAGAGATAGAAATGCCTGTTGTGATTAGGGGGTGCGGGGAGGACCCTAAAATCCTCTCTGACTGCCAGGGTAAGAAGCCTGACTCTTGTGGCTCCGTTTCCCCGAAGACACCAAGCTGAGCTGCTGCAGCAGACTGTGGGAATGAAAGTGATGTGACCTTGTTATTAACAAGTGACCGATATGCCCTTCATTCTCCAAAGAAAATGCTCTTACAGAAGATAAAAGATCTGCTGTTTGTACAGAACAGTTTGATTATGAAAGCAATAAACTAATGACAAACAGACTTGGAAAGGGCTGGTGAGGCCTGTATGGTGGTCAGCAGAGAAAAATGTGTATTGAGATGGCTAAAACTAAACCTTGAGGGGACCTTTTCTTCATTAGCTGGATTTCCCAGAGGTCCAAGAGTCCCTGAAATGTCCAACTGCACCTGCTGTCTCTGCAGAGGCATCTCTCTGGGAAAGCTTGGTGCGATGTGGATCTCACACACACCATGTTGGCGTACATGTGTAGGTGTCCATACCAACTGTAGGGAAGCAGTCAACACAGTTTTGGAAATGTGTGGTGCAAGGTACCAAACGGGGAGCTTTTCTCCAAAAGGTGTGTCGTTGCTAAATCTCAGATGTATGTGACCTGGATTCTTCAGCTTGTAAAATGTTTCACATTTGTTGTTTTGTTTTCAACAGAATGAATCATTATTTAACTGGTGCTTAATTTAGCATCTCTGCTGTTGAGCAAACATATGTCTAGCCACAGCAACAGGGCCAAGTTCAAATCCAAATCAGGGCTTTGGGATAGGCTCTGGTTTTTATTTACATATGCACTTTTAAGAGTGACAGATCCAGTGTAATTTGATTTTGGTCAATATTTCTAGATTCTGTTGGGATTTACTAGATATAGACTAAGAAGTATAAACCATACTATATGTAGACTAAGACTGTGGACACTATTCTCTAAGGTTAATAGGTTTTAAAAATATTCCATGCGATGTATTTGCAGTTTCCAGTAGCTGGCAGTAACACTTACAGAGCCATATGGTTGTGCTCTGTTACATATGTGTAAGCATGTAGTAATTCTGTTGAAGGTGGAGCCATAGTAGTGAAACTTGGACTAATTCATCAGATGTGAGAACAGAGTTGTCCCACAGGTATTGCCTTTCTAACATGGTTTATTAATAAGTGCAAATATTTTTATAATATAAAAGGAAAAAAGCTTGTCTTCACAAAGCCATTTGTGAGTATTTTAATTGCCTTTTCTCATTCTACTAATGATATTACTTACACTGACTGTCACTGAAATTTGAAACACAAAGTTAACTGGGGGCTTCAGTGGATTCAAGCTTTTATCCAAGGATCACTGGAGCACTTTGAAGTGAAAAATAGTTGTGGGCTGTCATTTATCTTCCTCAATCTGGTCACATTGTGCAATGTAGTAAAGCAGGATGGATGGAAGCAGGGAAGTTGCAAAATTCAATACTGGCTATGTAATATTCATCAAAACATATTACTACTTATAATTAATTAGTTATGATCTGTACAATAATTGCAAACAGAAAACCAGATAATTAAAAGAAGATACCCAAACAATGTGATTGCATTTAACTTTTAAAATGTGGAAAAATGCATGATACATGAAATAAAACTGGAAATGGGAGGTGGAAAAAAAGTTTAAAAGATGGCACAGCTAGAGTGCAAAATTACTGCAAGTTCTTTCTGAAGTAGACTGTGGGCTGCCTTCATGCTTTGCACAAAACCAGTGCAGCAGCACTCAGAATCTGGTCTCTTAATCTGTAATGTTTTGCAACATGAGCTATGTACTCCTTCCTCTGCAGATGCAAATTAAAATCAGAGTTTGCTGAACACTACTAATTGGGCACTCAGATCAGCAAACACTAGGGAGGTGAACTGACTTGAAGAGACGTTCAGCAATGTCTGTCTGGTGTTGAGAAATCCAGAGTGTAGCAGAAGGGAGGCACCAGCCGCCAAATCTCCCAGCCACATGCTCTGGCTCCCAGCCTGAGCTGGACACGCTGAGCTTGGTAAAGAAGAAGCAGCAGCTCTGAACATCACTGAGACTCTGGTTGCTCAGGTAGTGTCCAGGGAAGAGGCATTTTGCACCTTTGCCTGGACCCACTGACAGACAAACAGCATCCTGAGGTTACTGTCATCTGTAGGCAATTTTTCACTGTCCCTTTCCAGCTTATTTCCCACACTGCTAGTAGCTGACTGTGTTTGCCCAAATCATTCAGACTACCTCTGAAGGTCTATGAGTTGATGAATCTCAGTGAGGCAGAATGTCACGGAATTGCAGAATGCAAATCTGTTGAACATCCACATCCCCTTCTCCCCCCAATTCCAGGTGTTTCTAATGTCAGCATTTCAAGCATCTAGAAAAAAAATCCCTGCCTGGTGATTTCTGTAACTTTATGTTATTAGAGTGATCATCCATGCATAACTGACACAAATCATAGGGAAAGATAGTATTTTTATTAGAGAAGTTGGCATTTGGGGCACACCACCCCTTTATCAGACAGTTATTTAAGTTATAACACGTATGACTTCACATAGCCAAACTGGCCTTTTTATTTAGCTTGTTAGCATGATGTAAAAAGAAATCCTACAAAACAAGGCCGAGTTGTAGGAAGGCAAGACCACATATCCGAGAAAGCTAACCTGGTTGGCAGCATGCCCTGTATCTACTTCATGCTGCATGAAACTGCGGCTGATCTGAGGAGCAGCTGAGAAACCCCATCATCATCATCCCAAACACACACACATAAGTGCACAATTTGGACCATTCAGAAATAGTAAAATTTTGAATAACCCTTTGCTATTTCCTAGTTGTAAGCCCAGCTCAAATCAAAGTTGTTTCAGACAGGAGTGTTTCAAACATCTTCAATTTTTCTATCTGTAGATAAAGACTGCATAAAAATAGATTTACGAGTTTTTAATGTGAGAGCTATATTGATGGGGCCTTTGTGGCTCAGAAACTTTCCTTAGAAGCTAAATTACTTTTCTTTTTCAAATGTAACCTCTGTGGTGACTTTCATGGGACTTGCTTGTCTGTTTTCAGCTCACTTTATGTCAGAGAACCAGAAATCTTGCTTTTCTGCCCACCTCTGTTTTCCTGAAACCTTTTATGTCACACCGAAAGGGAGAAAGGCAAAAGACGTCCTCAAATCTCCACTTCTTGATTCCTTAACAAGACATGCCCTATGCCAGGAGAAGACACTCTTATCTTCTTGCAAGGAAGAATGTTGCCCATCAGATACCACTTTAAATATCACTCAGTTTAGCACATAGACTAACTGATAAGTACAGTTGAAATAGCAATCAGGAAAGTCAGCTCTAAAACTGAAAAAATCTGGTAGTTCCTCATTTCTGTTACACCCATGCATTTGGTGAGATTTTTGCTCAGAGCACTGGGATTTGGCTTTGCATCTTTAACTTTACATAAAGTGAAACCGATATATAAGTTCCATCTCTAATACAGGGATGAACAAATCAGTGCTAGTGGTTGAAAAGCTGTAATACATCATTTGGATGTGTGGCACATTTCTTCACATGTTGATTGCACAGTCCTACCTAAGAATAGCATGACTTTCTCAGTAAAACCACAGAAGGATAAGTACTTACAGCACAATCCAAAAATTTTTATTGTAATCAACACATTTAATTATTTACAGAGTTTTATGCTGAAACAAATGCTGAAGGACTCAGAAATCTGTTAAGAAGACAGAAGATAATTTGAGCATGTGGGCTATATTTAGCTGGACTAGGTTGCCTGACATGTTAAATTTGCTTTGCACCACCCTGAAATTAAAGGGATGCCTGGTGGCCTGAGGACAAGAGAGTCATAGAGCTGTCGTGATTCTCATTCCACTGCCAGGCTAGCCCTGAGGATCTGGCATCCAGTGCTGAGGAAAAGGAGACTCCCTTTTCTATTGAATGGTGAACGTTAGTCTGCAAAATGATGTCCTACTGTCAGCGTCATGACAGCTTGAGACTTCCTAGGCCACAATATCTGTGGTTGATAGAATAAACATACCTCCAGCTGAACAGATATGAAGACGATGTTAAGTTCATGGCATCTTAGCTGAGTTTCACTGGGTTGTAATTTTTTTCTGATGAAGTCATAATGTCTATTTTTGAATTATGATTTGAATCTTATAACATGCCTTGAATTTTGCTGCGTGTCTCACTGCTAGGCCTACCTAACCACAGCCCAATGAATTGCTCTTCAGAAAGTAACTCTGACTAGGTAAAGTATTCAGCATTTGTTTGACAACTGCTGTTGAGAAACCATCAAGAAAGCACTCAAAGATTTACAGCCTTGGAAAAAGTATGTCTCACAATTTCTGTTGGGTTTTGTTGCTGTTTGATTCTGCCCCCCCCACCATACTGTAACTTCCAGCTGTTCCACAGAGCGAAACCACTCTGGTCAAGAGATTCCTCTGCTGAGACTATGTTCCTTGCTTTTCTGAGACTTTCCAAAGTCAAGTGAATCTTGAAGAATGGCCTTGTGAAAATGACAGAAATCTGGAAAGTCTCAGAAATTAGCTTAGGAACATAAAAGCATTTGGACAGCAATGATGCATGCCCCAGGGAAAGGATCCAACAGAAGTTCTAAGCCTAAAGTGTATCCTCAGAACTTGAGACTGCAAGTAGTGACCAAAGCTTACTCAAATTCAGGTGTCTTGGGTCTGATGTTTGGGATGACTTGCAAATTGCTCAGAGGACTGTTGACTATGCTGTGTGCTAAGAGTGCAAACAAACCGTATCCAGGATAAATAGCATTAGAAGGTAGCACTACCATATCTACAGAGGCATCACATCCACCTATAATTATCTCTGTAGTGATGATTATATTTGAATTCTTATGAGTTTAATTAGTGCTTGATATATGAAAAAAAAAATTAAGAAAGTGAACAGTAATTGAACTCATAGCACCCCTTTAAAATTACTGATTATTAAAATTATATTCTTTTGGTCCTGAGGAGGAGTTTTGGGCAGTCAACACAAAGGAAGATCATTCATACAAGTTATTGAGAGATTAGTTAACTCCAGGGACCAAAGACTAACACATCCCCCACAGAATATTCAGGCTCCAACTCTATACTTTCAAAATATTGCTTTTACATAGATATATCAACACTGACCCTTTCAAATCTCCTGCTGCATCCAGCAGCATTCCATCCACACACACAAAGGTGAAGTGTGCAATCCCAATGGACTTCTGAGTCCTTAATGTATTTGGAGCAATGTATTTATGTAACAAAAGACATGATTCTCATCAAAAGCCAGCTCCATATTAAACAGACAGGCAGACAAGACAGGAAAACCAAACTTCTCTTTAGCCAAGCACTTAGATAGAAATGTATCTGCCCAACTTTTGCCATCCATGTCGGAGACCGTCTTAGTCTAATCATTCTCTTCAAGGTCCCCAGAGTAGTATCAGAGCAAAATTCAGACACAGAGATCCCTGGCTTACATTCCTAAACTGATACTACCATACCCTGCCACACATGAAAAATTAAAAGAGTAAATAGAATATGATAAAAAAGTACAATTTTAAAGTGCGACAACTGGAAAAAGTATATGGTAGTGTGTATGGCAGTCATTAATACATTCTCAAATAGCAATCCAAATGTTTACTATTTGTAGCTTGTGTAACATTCTCTATTAGGTACATGAAAACGACTTTGGTTTACAACATGTTTTTGATTGAGGTTTGTATTGTCAGTTAGCCTGATTTTTTGGCTCTCATGTAATAATAATATAAGATTCCAAAAGCAATTTCACTGCTCTAGCAATGATCATAGTATAATAGACATAGTATCTGAAAAAAACCCCGACATATGCTAGTCTAAACAAAAAGGAAAATCATCATTCAGCCTTGAACAATTCATAAGAACACCTTTCAATTTAATATATTAATGCAGTTAAAGTAAGAAAGAAAGTTGGATTCTCTTCATTGCCTTGGCATGGTGGTAAACTAGCTCTGATACTATCATCTATGCTGCATGTCTCTTGATTTCATAGGCTGCCCTCTGATTTAACTGACTTTGTAATACAAGAGACAGGGAAGTGATCTTATCCCTGTACTCAGCACTGGTGAGGCTGCACATTGAGTACTGTGTTCAGTTTTGGGCCCTTCACTACAAAAAGGACATCAAAATATTTGAACGCGTCCAAAGAAAGGCAACGAAGCTGGTGAAGGGCACAAGTCTTATGAGGAGCAGCTGAGGGTACTGGGGTTGTTTAGTCTGGAGAAGAGAAGGCTGAGGGGAGATGTCATTGCCCTCTACAGCTACCTGAAAGGAAAACTCCTTAGAGTGGAGTGGAGAGGGATGAGTCTCTTCAGCCAAGTAACAAGCGATAGGACAAGGGTTAATGGCTCAAAGTTGCGTCAGGGGAAGTTTAGACTGGATATTAGGAAGTATTTCTTTCCAGAATGGGTTGTCAGACATTGGAATGGGCTTCCTAGGGCAGTGGTGGAGTCCCCATCCCTGGAGGTGTTTAAGAGTTGGGTTGACATAGTGCTCAGGGATATGGTGTAGTTGAGGACTGTCAGTGTTAGGTTGATGGTTGGACTCGGTGATCTTCAAGATCTTTTCCAACCTAGATGATTCTGTGATTCTGTGAAAAGGATCAGTGTCCTAGCAATCATTGCACAGGAATTTATTAAGAACACTTCTGAAAAAAAAAATTACAACATTGTTTTGAGAAACTGTCCTTCAGCAGTGCATATACATAAGCTGTTAGCAAACACCTTGATATAAACAATAACACTTTAGAGAGAGAGAAGCAATCATTCACACAGGTGGTTATAGTTAGGAAGGACATATTCATAGATGGCTGTGTAGAAGTGAAAGCAGGCTCTTGTCTCATTTTAAAAAAGACCTTCAAAGCAGCTACTAGTCAACTGCATAAGAATCAATGGCTTATTCCACCAAGGATGCCTCTCTATATTACATGTGGATTAAACTCCAGTAAATGAAAGTTTTCACTTTTAGATCACAAGTCCATACAAGAACAGACTCGTGTGAAGGATCTGTAGTGCCTTCTCCTGTCATTGTTGAACTCTTACAAACATCATAGACAAAGTGCATCCTCTATGCTCTCATTTCAATGGCTTCAAGAATAGACAAGCTAAAAATTTATTGTATTTGAAACACCATCGTAGTCCATTTTTTGTTCATTGTGAAAATTAATGCAAAGCACTTAATGACTTAAACAATCAAATAGTCCATTAAGTCCATAGTGCAATTTACTATTGTTGTTTCTGCTGTGGTTGGTGTTGTGGTAGTGCTGAGGGACAAAACAGAGGGGCGAATGAGTCATTGAATCAAGCACTGTAATGACAATAAAGGGAAAGGAAAGTTGTGAAAAAGGTCAGGGGTGTCTAGTTCCTAGAAACCTAGAAATCCCTGACAAAGGTTGAAGACTTGAATTTGCTGATGTATATGTAACCCATCACTAGAAGTCCTTCATGGTAATATGCTGCTGGACTAACAGATCTGCTTGAGCTTCTTGATTTATGTTAATCTGGGATTGCTACAATTTCAAACATCACAGGGAAAAAGACCTCTCTCAGTATTTGAAACCATGTTTTGAATTTCTCCTCACTAGATGCACCTCGTCTGCAATCCTTGCTCCCTTCTCCTGGATTGCTTGTACTCTACAGCTGAGCCATTGATTAGAACATCTTTGCTCTTATTTTCTCTGTGTTTTCACAGAAAAAAAAGACTAAACATTAGCTGGACTGTGGGGGTCAACACTCAGGAAGGTAAAAACACAGGAGTGAGGGACAGGTGAAAGAAGAAGTAGAATAAAGATGTGAAATAATATTCCTTTCCCTAAAATCAATCAATTGCTTGAGTGTGTGGCAAAATGTGGCAGAAGCAGGCAAAAAAGAGTGGTTTAAGTCTTGTCATAGAGCACCATAGGCATGGCTCTATTTAATTACATCTTTTCTCACTTTTGGCTGCTTGAAAACTGTTCCAGCAATTTTTTCTTGGTGTTTCTGTGGCTTTTTAATCATTGAGGGCTTTCTGACTTCTCTTTTTTTCTAGCTGTAAGGCATTTTGTGGGAGTAATATATGTTGTTTTCCTTGCCGGTTTTCCTGTTAGGCAATTCTGAAGGGCCTCTTTGGTTTGGCAGCTTAGCACTGATTTTGTGGCCTATAAATGATTGCTTGTTTGCTTAGTTCTGACTTCACCAGTCTTTGGACTTCTTGTCCTCTTCTGCTCTTAACACACAGTTCTTTTTTCTCTTTCCCTGATACAGGCAATATCCATGTTACCACAGAAGTCTAGTGAGCCAGAATGACCTCACCTGCCATGAGGTGGTATCCAGGCTCACGTGCGTGCCGGGGTAGGCGGACCTAACGCTGCTGTGGGAACAAGCGATTGCTTGGCTGGGATGCCTCAGCCACAGGCAGCAGGCACTGGCTGCTGTGTTGAGCCCAACTCAAATGGAGTTGTAGAGCCAGACAGCTGCCTGATGCCAAAACAACGTCTGTGTGGCTGTGTGAGAGGCTCCCTCTGGACATGCAGGCTGCCTTCAGTTCTATTCTTTGCTTTGGATCCTGCTCTCATTTCTGCAAGCTGGTTGTCTGGTTTTGGCTTGTTGTACAAACCACCAGTTCATATCACTTCATTGATATGAGACTGGTGATGAGTGGTGTCCCTCAGAGATCTGTACATGGACCAGTGCTATTTAACATCTTTGTCAGCGACATGGACAGTGGCATTGAGTGCATCCTCAGCAAGTTTGCCAACGACACCAAGCTGTGTGGTATGGTGACATGCTGGAGGGAAGGGATGCCATTCAGAAGGACCTTGACAGGCTGGACAGGTGGGCCCAGACCAATCTCATGAAATTTAACATGGCCAAGTGTAAGGTCCTGCACCTGGGTCAAGGCAATCCCAAGCACAGACACAGGCTGGGCAATGAGTGGATCGAGAACAGTCCTGGGGAGAAGGACTTGGACATGTTGGTGAATGATAAGATCAATATGAGCCAACAGTGTGTGCTTGCAGCCCAAAAAGCCAGCCGTGTCCTGGGATGCATCAAAAGATGTGTGACCAGCAGGACGAGGCAGGTGATTCTGCCCCTTTACTCTGCCCTCATGAGACCCCACCTGGAGTACTGTGTCCAGCTCTGGAGCCCCCAACACAAGAAAGATATGGAGCTGTTTGAGTGAGTCCAGAGGAGGGCTACCAAGATGGTCAGAGGGCTGGAACACCTCTCCTATGAGGACAGGCTGAGAGAGTTGGGATTGTACAGCCTGGAGAAGAGAAGGCTCTGGGGAGACCTCATAGCAGCCTTCCAGTACCTGAAGGGGGCCCACAAGAAAGCTGGGGAGGGACTTCTTACAAGGGACTGTAGTGAAAGGATGAGGGGTAATGGCTGGAAGCTGAGAGAGGGTAAGTTTAGACCAGATACAAGGAAGAAGTTCTTTACCCTGAGGGTGGTGAGGCACTAGAACAGGTTGCCCAAGGAAGTCGTGGATGCTCCATCCCTGGAAGTGTTCAAAGCCAGGTTGGATGGAGCCTTGAGTAACCTGGTCTAGTGGAAGGTGTCCCTGCCCATGGTAGGGGGGCTGGAACTAAATGATCTTTGAGGTCCCTTCCAACCCAAGCCATTCTATGATTCCATGATTCTATGATTGATGATCTTAGACGTCTCTTCCAACCAAGGGTGTTCTGTGATTCTGTGATTTAAGTGACTTGCCTATTGTCACAGAGGAATTTCGTGGGACAGAGATGAGCAACAGTTCATCAGTTACAAGCTTTTTCAACTACCTTAACCTTGAGAACGTCTCTTTATAACTTGCCTCCTTCACTCCTTGCATGCTTTACAACTTCTGCAATAAAAGAGGAAAGGGACCTGCAGACAGCAGGTTTCTTCATTAAACAAACCTGTTTTATCCCCCCAACTATCATATCCTGTGCTCTGGCTGATGCAGTACTCCTGTGGGGGAAAAAACCCAGCATGGAAACATGCAATCGGACTACCTCATCATACCAACACACGAGGAGGGTGAATTAAGTTGCACAAGCTTCTTTCTTCCCTATATTTTGAGTGCTTGGCTCAGCAATTTGTTTTATCAAAAATGTAATTCCCTTTGTCTTTGAAATTAAGATGACTCCTTCCAGACTGAAAGATTAATGGGGCCGGACACTTGAAATTCTCATCACAGAATCTTGACCACACACCTAACATAGCAAGCATAACATCAGGCTGTCACCCTTTCATACAGACTGTGCTATTGCAAGAACTGAGACACACATTTTCCAAGGCCTTCACAGCTATTCTGCTGTGTGTGGAATAAAACGGGTGTTTGGGATTTCATAACTCCCTTGTGGGTTCTCAAGGAGAGCTTTTTTCCAGTGCTCATAACTCATCTACTCTTTTCCTTCCTTTTCTAATCTACTCCTTCATCCAACCCGTCACACACTAGTTTTCCCACTATCCTCTTCCATTTCCTTTACATAAGTGGAATGACTTAGTCTGTTTTGCAAGTGAGCCCTGTCACATGTATGACCTAAATTTTGACAATCCTGATACTTTTAAATCAGCAGTAAATTCCAGGAAGAAATAAAATAAAATCAGCTTTACAGTGAGGAAGCCCGATCATAAAGTCATCTCTTTTTACATCTCGGCATCATTAGCCTGCACGCATCATCTGACTTGTTGCTGTTGTGGATGTCTGCCAAGTGGGAGAGAATGAAAAGAAACATTAAGAAGCCTGCACACCTATATCAGCGTCTGTATGGCACAAAAATCAGTGCATGCCTACCTAGAAGTTTTTCATTTCACTTGTTGCCTCACAAATGGCCTTCAAAATTTTAAGAGGTGGATGCATGATTTTAGGACTAATGGTAACTGATTTATTGTTTTATAGGGCAGGAACCACAAAGCCCTTTTACATCCCAAATGGCAGCAACATGGAAGACGAGTCAGCAGGTAGGAAAGTGCCCTATTTCCAGAAGCGGTACCATTGTTATGTCACTAAAACGTCACACTGCTAAGTGTCTGAGCAGCTGAAAAAAGACTTCCTTGAAAATATAAAAAAAGTTTACAATTATTTGTTGCCAGGTCATGTCAGGAGGAAGCTGCTTCGCCACCACACTGTCTTCTGAAGGTGTGAGGAAAATTGGACAGAGCTGCTGCAAGGGGTCCGTCACCCTTACAGTTTCCCAGCCACAGCTAGGTGCCTTCTCTGACCTCGTGGTTGCAGTCTATGCAGTAAAAATATCACTGGATTTGGTGGAATAGCCTAATTTTTAAAGCAATTGTGATGCTGTGCAATCCAGAGTCACTGCTGAAGTCAGTGTTCAGTGCCAGGCAAGAGTCCAGTTCTGAGGGTCTCTGTCAAAGGCAGAGCTGCACTAAATGAACATCTCTATAGCACTTACATTCTTGCAAGCCCTCCACAAAAATTAAACTGTTTGCCTTATCAGTAAGCATGGCAATTAATAGAATGATAATATAGATGGCTTTTTCCATACAATTGACAGCTAGCAGGGAAGCTATGGTCAGCACTATTCAATTAGTAGGTCCTACAACTCATCAGCAAGTTCTCTGTGGGTCACCTCTGGCCATGACCAGTTCTGCCAGAATCTGTGCTCTGCCTTGCACATGGGGTGGGAAGATCCCTGTGTAGTTCCAGCTGCTCAGACGAGTGGGTGCTTAAGGGAGGAAGAGAGACAGGCTCAAACACAGACTTGGCAGAGCATCGGCTTGGTGCAGATCCTCCAGGCTTACTCTTGAGGATATAGGCCTTGGTCACCACCAGCTTTCTCTATTTATTTCTTGATAGACTACCTCTCTTACAGCAAAGGATACTGTTTAATGGCCTGCCTTCCTCCTTGAAACTGCTAGTGCTCATGACCACTTCCCTACTTCTCTGCCTTCCCCACCACTCTCCTAGGTAGCTACATACTTTTTCCTTCCCCAGATGTTGTCTAAGGTGGATCCCTCTTGATCCTGTGTCTTTCACTGGTAACCAGCCACATTTTCTCCATCCCAGGATCCTTTATTTGCTCTTCTCATTTGGAGTTTAACTTGATTGATTTTACATAACATTCCAAATGACGTTTTTATTGCAGTATTTGCACGGCCCAGCATAATTTGCCAAGGGAGGTGTTTTACAAATAATATTATTACTTTGAAGACTTAGTCCTGTGGAATCACAGAACATGTGGTTATGTTTAAATACATTTATTTTCACTGTGTGTCCTCTATTATGATTTTGCCCTGCTGTGTGATATTGGTGCAGTAAGTGCTATTTTTCTGTAAGACGCCAACAACATGATCTGCTTCAAGTACAACATGTTGGCTTGTCTCTCTCTGAGAGATGGAAGTGACTTCAGCATGACCTTGTCTGACCTTCTGGAGGGTCTTCTAAATCCAAGGCAGAACTAGTGATAGTACTGATTCCAGACAGAAGCCTGAGAAGGTCCTCATTATGTTTTCAGAACCACCACTGACCAAGTCAGCCGGATCAGCTCCTACTTAAGGGTCCAGTTTCTGAAGCTTCGTGCTTAGGCCAGATTGTTCTGTTTCAGCACCATGCATCCGCAGGTATTTTCTGTGTGCAATAAAAGAGCAAGTCACAGCAACATGAGCAGGGAGGCTGGCATATCTCTGCCCAAGTTCTCTCTGCAGGCTGTGTATCTAGGTCAACAGGTTTGGGGCTGCCAACATGAAGAAAATAGTAATGATGTTAACACACAGCAAAGATTCATCATTTCTGTCTTCATTGGACTGATTTTAATCATGTCACATCAAAGAACCATTACAGAGATAATTAGAATTAAATAATGCACAAAAGCTGGCATTGGCAATGGGCTAACTGCAGCTGAGAACCCAGGCCAGCCAGAAGCAGGGAGGAGGATATAGAAACAGTCTGAAGGAGGCTCCGCTGGGAAACAGTGAGAAACTTGTCTTCAGCTTATGCAAGTGCCTCAGATAAGAAAAGACAATGAGTCTGAAAAGTTTTCAAAGGCAGAAGACACTCACTTAAACAGAAGGTTTATTTCTCTAGAACCAAATGCTCCCATAAAGAGGAATCTAAAAGGGGTGGTCTGTCAAGATCTTCATTGCTCAGTTAAGTGTGCTTGGTACTCTCATCCAGAATTTCGGTAATAGGCTTGAATCGATCAATTTTATTTATCAGCTTGTGGTCCACAGACCTATAGGTTTCTCTGCTCTATTAAAGCATCTGTGAAAGATGACTAAGAAAAGCAGTTGTGGGGGATGCAAGGCTACATATAGGGTTTAGTTATTGGCAGCTCCAGTGGAAATATCTTTTTAGCACCACAGACTGAAAAAGGTCAAAATCTGTAAGGGTATGTGGAAGGTAATAAAAAACTATTTAATGAGTTATGTGCATGTCCTTCTAAGGATATCATGTTGACCAGAGCAAGAGGAGTATTTCAGCAAGGGGCTCTGTGTTCTCTGTGCAGCAAATCCGTGCCTCCAAGTATTTAAAACTTTCTAGCATGCATGCTATTTTAGATTTGTTCAATGCTGTTGAAAATGATCACACTCCAGAGATCTAGGCTTTGAGCCACACAGAGCTCTAGATCCATCGAGACACTTTGAAGGAAAAAAGCTGATGCCTGGATATAATTTACAGCTCTCTCCTAAAAGTTCTCTAGGCCAAACAAAATGTATTTATCTGGTGGATAGTTACTTTGACCATGTTTGGGCAGAGCTTCTTCCTGTTCCAGTCTTATGAATAGAGGAACAATTCTTATTTAAATATCTTAAGCTTAAAGAAAACTAGGTTTCTCTACTGTGGTGCAATATTCAAGGTTGTTTTCATTTCACTTCATCGTGTCTAAAGGCAAAGAAATAAATAAGCATGTGTCTGGACTTCCAGGTACCTATAGCTTCAATCAAAGGACAGTCAGTTTCCTTCCTCCACTTCTGTATTTACAAAACCCCAGACAGAAAATTGCCTGCATCCAAAGCAGAGATTAATAGCTCCTAAGGCTCATCTGCAAAGGATGCTCAGTGGTTCCAGTGACACTACTGAAATAAAACTCCAGAAAACCATCCATGTGCATGTCCTCATGCCAGAGTAAAATGGCTTCTTCAGTTTTTCTCAAACAGCTTCCTACATATTATAAGGTTAAAAGAAGTATATCAGAATACAAATATCTACATAAGGCCTAATACCAATATAACAGTATTCCCAGCCCTCGCTTACATCTGGATAATTTCATTTTAGACAAGTTCTCACTCCTGGGAGTTGTCTATTTTCTTTTATACCAAAGAACTTCAGAATGGATGGACTGCTCTCTGGTAGCAGATTGGTAATGAAAAGGAACAAACTATCTGTCTTCTCTGGAAGGTTTTACTTCCAGATATTCTGGACACACTGATGAAATTACAGACCTGCTCCCCTGGGCTTTGCAAAACCTGGCAAACAGTTTTTCGTGAATTAATGGATACCTGTGACTATCAAAAGGATATTTTAAAATGTCCTGTCTTTTGAGAAGGAAAAAATGTTTCCTGGTTCCCTTACCTTCCTTTTCTTTTCTTTTTTTTTTTTTTTTTTTTTTTTTTGGTCTTGTTGATTCTTGTACATCAGTCAACATCCTTGAAACAGGAGATTTTGATAATTTCAATATGCACAGTAGGAGGAACAGTCATTGCACTGACTTATTAAGCTCTTTTTTCTAGTTCAGCACCCTGCAATCTCTTTGTAACTAGACCGCACACAAGAAAAATCAGTGATATGACAGTGCTCTACTCTCACTGCTTAAACTGCTGTCTCTCCTCCTTCATTTTCATGACTTTTAAAGTCCGTCGATAGGTTCCAGAGTCCATAAATGTGCTCAGGTAGTTCCATCAATTGCAAGAGGTGCATTGCACTCATTTTGAAATATTTTGGTTTCACGAATCATAGAATCATAGAACCATAGAATCATAGAACCATAGAATGATAGAAAGGTTTGGGTTGGAAGGGACCTCAAAGATCATCTAGTTCCAACCCCCCTGACATGGGCAGAGACACCTCACACTAGACCGCATTGCTCAAAGCCCCATCCAACCTGACCTTGAACACATCCAGGGAGAGGACAGCCACAACTTCCCTGGGTAACCCGTTCCAGTGTCTCACCACCCTCACAGTAAAGAATTTCTTCCTAATGTCTAATCTAAATCTACCCTCGTCCAGTTTAAAATCAATACCCCTCATCCTATCACTACATGCTCTTGTAAAAAGTCCCCTTGTCAGCCCCCTTCAGGTACTGGAAGGCCACTATAAGGTCTCCCAGAGCCTTCTCTTTTCCAGTCTGAACAACCCCAACTCTCTCAGCCTGTCCTCATGGCTGTTCCAGCCTTCTGATCATCTTGGTAGCCCTCCTCTGGACTTGCTCCAACAGCTCCATATCTTTTTTGTGTTGGGGGCCCCAGAACTGGACACAGTACTCTAGGTGAGGTCTCATAAGAGTGGACTAGAGGGGGAGAATCACTTCCTTCGACCTACTGGCCACGTTTCTTTTGATGCATCCCAGGACACGGTTGGCCTTCCAGGCTGCAATCACACATTGCTGGCTCATGTTGAGTTTTTCATCAACAGACACCCTGAAGTCCTTCTCCTCAGAGCTGCTCTCTATCCATTCTCTGCCCAACATGTACTTGTGCTTGGGATTGCCTCGACCCAGGTGCAGGATCTTGCACTTGGCCTTGTTGAACTTAATGAGGTTGGCATGGGCCCATCTCTCCAGCCTGTCAAGGTCCCTCTGGATGGCATCCCTTCCCTTCAGCATGTCAACCACACCACACAGCTTGGTATCATCTGCAAACTTGCTGAGGGTGCACTCAATGCCACTGTCCATGTTGCTGACAAAGATGTTAAACAGCACTAGTCCTACTACTGATCTCTGAGGAACACCACTCGTCACTGATCTCCGTGTGGACATTGAGTCTCTGAGTGCGACCATCCAGCCAATTCCCTACCCACTGGATGGTCCAAACAGGGACATCTGAGACTTCTACCCATGTTCCCTTTTCTGTGATTCTGCCAAGGTTTATGTGAAAAACATCCTTGCCTCAACAGTGACTGGAACCTTTCTCTTGCTTTCCACAGGATGATCATGGGCATTTAGGGCCTTACTGAGCTTCTGTTCCACTGCCTGTGTATTGTGAATGCAAACCAGGGCTGCATTAACATCAATGTGTGGGAAATGTGTCTTCTCTCAGATCTGGTCATCTTACACCTGTGAGAGAGCCTTGCGCATGTCCTGGTTGTCCAGACCAAAAAGAGCAAGCCCTGGCAGGTAAGAGAAGCCTTTAGAGAAGACAGATACACTAGCTGTTTCCATCAGGTTTTTGCTAGATGCTTGCTGAAGCAATAACATTATTTTTTCTTAAGTCAAATAAAAAACTGTGGATGGACATGTCATCTCGAAGTAACTTATTTCACTGTAAGCTAAACAATTCGTATTAAATTTAAATGAACCTGATATAAACCTGCACTATATCAAACTAAAAATACCCAGCCCACTAAGTTGTGTTTATTTATAACATACCCTTATAGTTTCCCAGGGTAGTTTTCATGTCAGTTTCCTTTGCTTTTCAAACTGCCACTGAGATTTTTGCAACACACTGTATTTAGGGAAGAACTTCCACTGGGGGAAAGTCTATTTAAACAATTTTGTCACATCTTTCCAACTGTTGGTCCAAGTGTGCACACAGTTTTTACTAAATATGAAGCAAACAAACTGCAGCATCCATCCAAGGTTATTTTGCAGCCTAACCAATGTCTGAGCAGGGTTCTGAGGTACTTGGATGAAATAAGCTATTTAAGTATGAATTGTTATATTATCATTGTTATCGAGATGTTCCAAAACAATCTGGTTTATACAGAGAGTAAAATGTGCCAGAATGGGAGGAAAAAAAAAGCATGAGGGCCAAGTGAGCTGAGAGTGGTACTGCCCTGCAACATCCCAGCCTCCAACAACCTGCACTTTAGAAACTTACCACAGGGACAAATCCCATGATCTGCCCTGTCATGAACTAAGATGGATTTACCTCTATGGTTTTTAACTCATTTGCACTTCTGGACTCCACTTCTGTGGTGAGGAGTGCCACATCTGCACAGTGGAGAACAGACTTGCGGGTGCTTCAAGCCCTGTTACTGCTCTGTTGCCCTTTAGCTCCTGAATGTTTCCCTGTTTCCCTCACCTTGCTACCTGTGGTTTGCAGGTGCCAATGACTGACTCTGGACTCAAGACTATTCTCTCCTCTTTCTGGTAGATGCTCCATACATCACTCTGTTCTTTAGTTCTCCCTCCCGAGATGAAAACAACAAGACTCCTGGCAATTCCACAGCTGGCATTACACCGTGATGAGCACAGAAAGCAGATTAATTTCTGACCAAACCACCCGTATTGCACTTGCCCTTTGGCCAGTCCAGGATGCTGACTGGACAACTTTGGAGTCACCACCCTCCACCAAAAACCTGCCCCCATCTTCTCTCCCTCTCTTTGTGACCAGCTTCTCTCTTATTTTGTGATAGCTTCTCATAAGACTTTTGATGAGGCCTGTTTTACACACTCACGTCCACTCTTGAGAGCCTCATCACTGCCATCTGGTACTTGGTCCTCCAGGGACTCCTGTAGACTTGTGAGGCACCATGATCTCTCTCACACATTTAACAGAATGCATCCTTCCGCCTTAATTACTATGACATCTGGAGGAAAAATAAATGTTTTCATATGAAAAAATTATATTCCTGAGACTCTATGACCACACAGCTAGCATCTGGGGAAATGACTATCTCTGGGACAGTCTCTTGGGTATGCGGTTAGCATCTGCATGTGCTTGTAAGCTGCTTCACTGAAAATGAACTGGGGGTTTTGGGCTGGTCTGTGAGGAACTGTGGGGAACCGTGGGGAGCCAGCTGGTCTGCCCAGGTCCGGAGTCGCTTGATGAGGCTCCCGTACACAGTTTGGCTTTCCGTGCTGTCAGCAAGCAGTCTCCTGCCTTTGTGCTTTCCAGGCCAGCCATGTGGCAGTATGTTGGAGTTGCAGCTCTCAGAAAAAGGGTGACCCTGGACTTCAGGGACAAAATAAAAGCCTGATAGATGGGCTGGGGCTGGGGAGACCTGAGACTCTCTGGACTGAAGCATGGAGTTCCCTGCCCCCTGAATGCCAGTTTGCTCTGTTCTCTGCAGGTGGGAGCCAGGTCAAGCTGCACCAAGCAGAGTGCCTGTGCTTGCCTGTCCACAAGTCAGCTCTTTGCAGGACCTGTCTGCGCTTGCAGAGATCTCCTCTGAGCACTGGATTTGCTGGAAGCACACCCAAATGGAGGTCATCTCCATGTCTCAGAAGGGGAGAAGACAGACCTACAGCTCTCCTGTGCAGCACAAAGCCATGTGGGGCAGTCCAAGCCCTTCCTATGGTGCAGGGCACCAGTGCTGCTGTGGTTCCCCTTCACCTCCCAGAAAATGAGATGTCCTGATGGGGTGGAAATACATAGTGCAGACTCAAAGACCAGGCATGTTCTTGATGGGAGCATCCCATTCTGTGTCAAGAGTAGCTCACTGGTAGTGTGGCAAGGGCTGAGTCTGATCTGCCCAGAGATCCAAGCTGATCCCCAATAAACTACAGGAAATGAGGGGGAAGTGTCATTCCCCGATGTGGCTCAGACGTGTCTGTGCAAAGCACAGGGACCCTTGCGCTTCGTTAAACGGGCCTGAATTTCACCCTGCTTCGAGGATCCATCCACCGCCCCCAGGCCTTTGCCCTCTCGGCAGTGAGTGGGCACAGTCCCTTCCTCCCCTCGGGGCTTCTTGCGCTCTCGGTGGGCTCCCCGCGGCCAGGCCCCCTCCCCGGCAGCGCCGGTGGCTGGCTGGGTCCGGGTGGCAGAGGGAGGCCGGCAGAGCTGCCGCCGTGTCGGGAGGACAGGGGGCAACGCGCCGCCGGTCGGACTGCAAAGGCGGTGGCAGCCCCGACGGTGGAGGAGGGGGCGGGGCGCGGCGGGACAGGGAGGGTCCCCAGGACCCTGCCCCGCGCCTGTCCAGCGCTTAAAAAAAACACCCAAAACCCTAAAACCCAACCCAAAGAAACAAAAATACCCCACCAAATAAACAGCTTTAAAAAAAAAAACAAACCCACAAAAACCAAACCTAAAAAGTGGAACAGAACTTTCTCTCCCCGTCCCTGCGGAGGGACCGGAGGGGGACAGGGCAGCGCGCGGCGGCTGGGTGCTGTGGCCGCGGCCGCCCCACACGGGTCCGGGGGGTACTGGTCCCTCCCCAGGCCCGGGGGCTGCGGCCAGCCCAGAGCGTTGGGGCTTCGTGCAGAGCCTGCGGATGCAAAATTAAACCCCGATAGGCAACGGAGGGCCCCGAGAGGCGCTGCCGGCGATGGGCGACCGATGGGGGGGCGATAGAGGAGCCCTCCGCCCCGCCACCAGCGTGTGCGGAGCTCGCCGAGAGGAGGGGAGGGCGGCTAATTCCCCTTTTAAAAACAGATTTGTCCCTGCCTGGCTCTTTTGTGGGGCGGAATATGGATGGGGCGGCAGCGACCGCCCCCCAGGTGACAGTCCTCTTAGCACCGGAGGCGCGGAACGATGCGGAGGGGCCAGGAAGCAAACGTCGCCGGCTGTCGGAGGGGACATCTTTTTGTCGCCCCTGACGAAAGGCAAATAAATGCCATATCCCGAATTTATCAAGCGGTGCCCGTGACCGAGCATTTCTCATTGTGTGTTCGGTTTGTTTTTCCAGGACCTAAGCAATTTTTAATGTACTATATACTTCCCGCTTAATCTCACTCGTTTATTATATAATTACAGTTTCAAAGTGATTATGTAATTAAAATCATGTTTCACTGCAGCATACTTCAAAAGGAAGACAACCTTCCCCAGCATTATTTGGAGCTGATGTCATAATTTCCCTGTGATATTTAAAATAAACACATTAGTCCAAGAATTCTAAACATGTCTGAAAGTATATAATGGAATTGATTGGCATAAAGCAACGGTGAAACCTATCACTAGTTTAATACATTTCTATGCTCCCATGCAGTGTAAATTATAGGATAATGGGGTGCAGGCAATGGTAAGCTCTGTTTATATAATCCATTTCTTCACACAAGTTCCCATTGCTTTTCCTTCCCTTTGCTGTATGTGGTGGTTCTCTGATCCTACTGACCTCAGCCATGTGTTTTCACTTTTTCTTCTGATCTCAATTCCATGACCAGCGGGGAATAAAATACAAATTGAATAGTAACCATTCACAGGCCACTCTTTTCAAACTGTTGTTAAGCCTTCTTTGTCTTGTCTAGCAATTGATAGATAAATGTGTCGTATTTTACCCGAGTCTTTCTTCTCTCCTTGTAAAGCTTTGTTGCCCCAAGTTCCTTAGTCCATCTTTCTCTTCTTTTCCTTTTTAAAGAAAATAATTTCAACGGGGCTTGTCACCGAAAGGGACCGTTCCCTTCTTTGGCAGTACAAGGGGTGATGGTTAAGCGGCGGAATTAGACAAAAATATCAGAAGGGGCGAATAAAGGAATTCCCCCAACGTTTGGTCCCATCTATTCCCAGCACGACTCGAGGTTAACTTTAAATTTGACTTGTTTCTTCTGTACACGATAAATAAAGTGCTCAGGGGGCTGCACGCAGCAACTTTTTGAAAAGGGGAAAGTTAAGTACTCGAAAAGGGAAGAAAAAAACCCTCCTCTTTTCCTTCTGCATGCCTTTTTCATTGCAAACCTGCTTTCTGCGCTGTCAGGCAGGGCCGACGCTGTTTATTCAGCTTTTCTTGAAAATGAAAAGCAACTAAGAGAAGTTTAAACAATCTCTTGTTATTTTTGGGCTTGTTTTTCCAGCGCTCTCCTTCCCGGCTTCTTCTTTGGGGATATAATGAGAAAAAAAATAATTTTGGAAACCCATTATTCCAAAGAGAAAAACATGTCACCAATCCCATGCCCTTTATTTGATCAAAAAACAATTGTCGTGAAGGTTTCTTTCGTGATGATCTAAACTACAGAACAGCAATGGTTATAATTATTACCAAACTGCCAACGTGCTGAAGGCAGTTTAAGATAATTTAGCGTAGATATTTTAAATAGCTTGTTTTAAATCTCTCCTATAAATATATATATATATATTTTTTTTTTAGAAAAGCTTAGTCGATCCCTAAACAAACCGGTTTCTAGCTGTTAGTAACGAGTTTAAAAGCGGTGGCTGAAACGAGAGATCTTTTGTTGTGCCCCTCTTCGAAGAACTCTTGCACATAAGCAAACATTTTGAAGAGCGCATCGGTCTCTAATCAAAATAATCCAGATTCTTGTGTGAAAGGTAAATATTTTGCAACCACATTACTGGAGCTGAAATAACTAAACAAGTAAGACACCAAAATTAGCAAGGCGGTGAGTCGTGGGCAGTGAGGGAGAGCTGCGGGACGGCAGAAGAGCGCTCCTCTTAACCTGCCAAAAGCCGCCGAGGGTTTCCTCAGCAGAAATCGCTGCCATGTGATTTCGGAGGAAACGCAGAAAAATAATTTTCGAAATTTTGCGGGGGACAAGGACCGTCCGAGGCGAAGCCACGTACCTGTAAAACGAGCCCCTGCGTATCACATGCTTCGTATTAAACTTTCATGCAGTTTTCCTTCGCTGTTTTTTTTCCAGCTAAAGGGTTCTTATAAACTTTCCTTCGTTTATTTAAGCCTGGTTTTCATTGCAGCAGTTTTGCATGGTTTGCCTTTGTTTAGTTTATTAACCCACAGGGTTACTTTAACTAAATATTTGGGCTGAATACTTTGGGGTTGGATTTCAACGTTTTCTAACAAAATTACTGAGTTTTTTGAAGCCACACAGAGAACTCTGTGTTGACTTTATTAGTCAATTTAACAGGCTATAAGGAAAATAAAAATAAGAAACATACTAGTGTATCCCCTCCAGTGAGGAATGGGGTTGAAACTGGTCTCTTGTTTAGTATTTCGGATGCCATGGAGGCTGCGTTAACTTTACTAACGTTTTAATAGAAATGGCAAATGTACAACGCCTCTGCTTTGCCACGTCCTCGCCCGATGCCTGGTGCGGAGCTATTTTTAAGCGCCCCCCCCCCCCCCCCCGTATAAAAAAAAAATAAAATGGTGAGGAACCCCAAAACAACAGCAAAAAAAACCCCTCTCCTTGTGCTTGTTGCCGTACACAAGAGGCGGGGGGTGAGGAATGGCCTGGCCGCGGGGGCGGCTCGGGGGTGGACGTCTCGCCCGGTCCCGGAGGGCGCCCGCGGGCCCCGCGCCGCTCCGCGCCCGCGTGTACCGGCGCGACCCTGCTGCGGCACCGCACAGGAGCTAGGGGCTGGGGCTGAGCCCGGCCGCGTGTGCCGCCAGGGGAACCTTCCGCACCCCACAACCTCTCAGCTACTCCTGCAGCCTCCTGTTAGGGTTGGCGTGCTTTTTTTGGGGTGGTTTCATGGTTGTTTTTGTTTTTTAATGTAAGCGCCCTGCTGCCCGTCTGGGACAGAAAGTAAAACGTCAGCCAGGGAGGTACCAGCACTTAGAGAGAGAGAGACTTGTCAGTGGTGGGTATTGGGAAGCAGAAGCTCGGCTGCAGAAAGAAACCAAAATCCTACACACACTTGCCTGGGTTGTGGGACCACTGCGGTGTTGCCCCCCTGAGCAAAAGCAGGGTAGCAACAAGGCCAGCTGCTTAATCCAATGCACTGTCAGAAAGAAACCAGGGGACTCCTCCAGTGTGCTGCTGTGGATACCAGTCACCAGTCCCTACAGGAACCCTCCCAGGGCTGTGAGTCTTCATTAGGGCTCACATCTCTCCGAGTGAGTGAGTGTGCCAGTGCTGGGCTGGGCACATCATGGGCTGCTATATTAGATGGGTCCATTGGGGAGTACTTAGGCTGGAGATGACTCAGTGCTTGAATGATGCACTTTTACTATTTAGAAGTTAATACCGTCTCCTGGGCCTCTGCTGTGGAGGAAGTGATAAGACCTTCAGTATTGACAGGTTCCATGTCCAGTGGTGATCCGCAGAAGTGGATCGTCTCAAACCCCAAGAAAGAGAGAGGAAGAGTAGCAAGGTGCAGAGACGCTACGATAGCAATGAGACACAAAGACCAGGCTGGCAGTCTTTGGTGCCTTAGAGAAACAGGAGCCAACAGAGAGATGTAAAGAGGGAAGAAGAGAGGGCTGAAGTGAGAAGGAGCTTTGCAGGACCCCTCTGAAGGCATAGATAGACACAAAAGCTGCATTTGTCACCACTACAGAAAAAAAAACATTGCAGCTTTCAAAATGTGAAACACTACAAACCAAAATGAGAGATATGTCTGTGTGCGTGAATGAGAAAACCTCTATGTAAAACATGGGTAGACAAAACCAGGGAGTGAAAGTTTATAGAAAAGCCCAGTCAGTGCTACAGCCAGGTTACAAGCCTGGGAGAGACCCACTGGGTCTGTGGACAGATATCAGAGACACAGCACAAAATTTTAGAAAAAGCACCAAAGTGTAGTGTTAATTCTCACTAACTACTCCAATAACTTTCCAAGTCTCAGGCTGAGATATTACAGGGGTGTGAACCCCAAGACAGACATGTATGTGCATCCAGCAGGAAGATGTGCCTTCACTTGCTTTAGGCAGTTCTTAACAAGACCTTAGAACAAAAATGCAGCACTCTTGCAATCCCTCTCAATCATAAATCAGTCTATCAGTGACAATCAACAATAACCCAGCAGCAAAAGTATGTCATGTCTGTCAACAGAATTAATTCAGTGCAAAAATGAAGTAGCCATTTGTGATAGAGCAGCTTACTGCCAGTACAAAACAGTGAGACAGTCCACTGCTAACCTGATAATAAAACATAAATATCTAACTCCCTAAAGCATGTCCAATCACATCCTATTAACATGACATTGCTATGCTTTTTCTGATACCAGTATGAGAGGGTAAAAGAGCAAGTTCTACCATTTTACATATTTTTGTTATAATTACTAGACATTGCATCTTGCAAAATACTTTGTGGTCTCTTGAGCATAAAAGGGCAGTGTAGAAAATCCGTGTTAGAGTTAGGCTTAGTTTTTGGAAGAAATAAAAGCTTGGAGCTTAGTTATTAGTGAAGAAATAAGATAACTCTACAATAAGGGGCTAATAATTGTTTACTCTGCTAAGTATTGCTATTATTTCTCCATCTCACAAGTAATCTTGCAGTTCTATTATGTCAAAAAATTAGGGTTGCTTTATTAAAACCAGATTGTTTAGAGCTCATTCAGAATTTCCAGCAGCAGTCTTTTATTTCATTAAGTAATAAGAAGACACAAACTGTTACTTTGCTGTGAGAAGTTCCATGTTTTCCTTCACACAAAAAACCAAAATCTGAATAACATAAATGATTGCTAGTACCTCTGTCTGAGGTCTGGTGAAGTGTGGCAGCAATAACCAGTCAGAAGAGCAAACGAGCTAGAGAAACATTGACATACTGTGGAAAAGGGAAAGAAACAGGAGAGGAATGGAACAGGTTAGAAGATGAAATGGAGAAAAAAAAGACACAACAAGAAAGACACCAAAGATTAAAGTTTTATGCAGTAGCTGTGCAGCTTGATAAATTCTTCCATCACTATTTTATTCCCTGTTGGACATGGGGTTGAGGAAAACACTACTAAATCTCCACCTCAGATTTGATCTCCTTGTTAAGGATGTGATACTGCAAAAGTCTCAGTTCCAGCTCTCGGCCCCAGCTCCCTGCTTTGCAGAGTCTCAAAACATGTACTTCAGCTCTGACTTTGTTCAGTGTGTTAACTCCAGTTGCAGCCAACACCAATTAAGAAAGAAAGGCTGAATCAGTTATTAGTTGACTGATCTCCCTGCTAGCCATGTTTGAAACCACCCTTAACAGCTATAGAAGAATAGGACTGAAGATAGGTCTTCATAATACTGTGCATGAATTATTCCTTTTGATTTCAAAGATGGCCATTCACACTCCTTGGCACTGTAATCAGTATTTAAAAGAAAGATCCTAACACGAAGAACCACCCTGCAGCAGAACAAAACCCACACACAATAATAATAAATTACATAATCATCCAGTAATTTGAAGCAGCAATATATAGCCCACAAAACAAAAATCATTCCCACACCCACACTCTTATTTCCGTATGGGTAAGATGTGTGTGTGAAGGGGTGATAGATAGGGGCTGTGTATATCCAACATGACAGAGCACTTACTGTCAGGCACAGAACTGAGTAAGATATCAAACTTTAATGCTGTGAGTCTTTTCCTACAGAAAATTCCTGGTTTGGAGATGAGAATTCAGGCCTAGACTAGTTAAATATATGGTGCTGTACAGAGTTTCACCAGTGCATTTTTTTCTAGTGAATGTTTTAGAGTGTTGAATATCTGTAATATTAAAGCTTAAGTATTTGTTACTTGTAGCTTTTTGGTCCAAACACAATGAGAAATAGGTAATATATGGTAACAATGGTGGTGGGATGCAGTATAAAAGGTTGATGTGGTTGACTGTCAGATGATCTGTGTACGGTGACTTGTGATGGTTATTTCGGAACAAGGCGGTTGTTTCATATGTGTGCCACATCATCACTGCTACTTACTATACTTTATGTGCTAGTGGCCTTGATCTTGCTTAGAGGTTTTCATTGTTGTGGGCACTTGAGGATGTGGAGTAAGAGACAACTTCTACAATTTAAATAGAGAAGTCAGATGATGAGTAAGACAGGACACCAGGGCACAGAGAGGCAAGCAGACTTTCCCAGGAGCAGGCAGCAGCTCAGTGCTGCCTTCCACCATGGGTATTTCTTCATTTGCCCTCACAGTAAAACCCTAGTGAAAGCCATAATGACCTATTTAAGTGGTGCAACACAAGAGGAAAAACTGCATGATTTCTGCAACTGGCCTAACGGATGCAGAAGCAGAGGTAGTTCACTAGACAGTTGCAAATATTGTCTATTGTGAGGGTATGCCAGAGCATTGAGCACTCTATTTCATATATATGACACCAGTGTAACCATGTTTATGCAAAGCATATATGCACATTGATATTGTGGTTTCTTGCATAGTATAGTTCTTGCATAGTCAGGCGGGGTTTTTATCTATTTGTGTAAACACATATACATTCACAAATACACAATGTATTGCCATCAACAGGGTAAGTGCATACTGTTGTAGTTCCCCCAAACTTCTCTGGGTTGTAACACTGAGAGATGTTTTGGGGGAGTGGAATTAAAGGATAAACAGTTGTTTCTATGTATGTTCCATTAACTGGATAGGAAATGATGACAGCACCATGTTTGGAGACATTAGTGCTGCCTGTGAGAGAATATTTCATTTTCCTATGTTGTAGACATTCTGTATAAGAAATTACTGCGTAAGAAATACTCTGGACACATTTTTTATTTTCCCTTTTCTGTGTGCAAAAGGGCTATATTCATTGTTTTACACACAATCAGAGAGGGCTCTGTGCTCCTGTAATACAGCATTGGTACTCTGATCACTTTAAAAAAAACAATCACTGAACTTTCAGAAAAGCACCATCAGTACAAATGTGGATCTAGGTGGTTCAGAAGTTTTGCAAAGTAATTTAAACTACTGATTGCAGGTTTTTATCTGCTGTACACTAGCAATTGGTACTGATTTGAACCAGTATTTTGTAATATATCTCACTGGTATTTTCCTATTGGTACTACTAGAGTTCTGCAAAAGTCCTCCTTCATAAATAAGGTTTTCATTTAGGAGAAAAAAAAAAAAAATGGTTTTCAAAATAACTTTCCTGCATGCGAGTGTTGAGATGTGAATAACAGGCCTAGTTTTGCTCTGTTATACCTGTGTGAAATGCAGTCACTTCCCAGTGTAATGACATAATTGTGAGTACAGTGCAGTTCAGAACCCTGTGAGCATATATGAAATATTCCTCCTAATCTGTTAAATCTGCAACATAAGGAAAGACAGAATAAAAGCTGTCTTTATCTGTGTCAGCTCATGACCATTTGGGAGGTCCTCTCCAGCCTCCCTGGTTTCTAAGTTAACTTTATGAATACAGGTAAAATTAGGTACCACCACATTTTCTGAGCCCAGATACTAACAAAAGGCAACATTATCCCTTGCTTCTTTCAGGACCCGGTGGTGAAAATCATCGTCATCCTGACTGACAGAACAATTAGTGTTGTCAGCAGAGAAAATAGTCAGTGAACCAACTGAAGGCCAATGTGTTTATTTTCCCACTCAGAGACGTAGTCTTCCCAGGTGGAGACTCTGAAAACATTCCTGCTAAAGCTGACATGGGTTTTACTTTGGTGAGGGATTGGTCTACTCTAAGCAGGAAATTAATCCAAATGTTTAAGAGAAAGCAATACAAGCTGCACCAAGTGCAAGGGGATACACAGCCATACCACTGTCTCCACACAGAGACAGTTCTCTCTTTTTGAGACCATTCACTTTTTCTGGTTATTTATTTTCCAAGCCGAACACATGTAAATGATAAAACAGGGTGGTGGCTGTAAGGTTAGAAAAGCTGCATAAGGCAGCGTGTGGTAATAGCCTGTTGGAGAAGATTCACAAATGGCATCACACAACCCTTTAATTAAGTTACAAGATGAACTCAGGGTTATTACACTATCTAAACATCCTCTCATGCTTTTCCTCAGTTTCCAAATGCTGCTTTGGATAAACTATATACGACAAGTAACAGCACTGAGCCTTCTTTCTGTTTATGAAATATACCATTTCAATTGAAAAATAACGTACAAATCTTCTGAAAATTAGTTCAGCTAACTAAGCCAGTTCTCTTTCTGCCACTGAATGAACACACTATTTCTGAAGTTATTTCTGTTAGATGATACCACTAGATGCGATCAGAGAAGCAGCACAGGGCACTGCAAATAGAAGATTCAATCTTCTTTTTTACACTTTTCATTGGGATACTGCATTCATTGGGATGCTCCGTGGTGGAGTGGCTTTATTTTTAGAAGCGCTATCAAACACTAGAAGGTCCTCCTTTTGTCATCTGTATCTGTAAGGATGAAGTAATTTTCCCTAGGGGAATCTGTAAGAAAGAACTAGCTAGGAGCTAGGAAGGCACCCATGTATGAAAACGTAACCTGTTAAACCTGCAAAACAGTCTCATTTCACAATAGGTTGTATTTATCATTTGTCAAGATAGGCCCATATAACAATGGAAAGGCAGGGTGTACAGAAAAGACAAGGACTTCCACAGGCACAGCTCCCTTCTAGGGTTCATATCTGGTGGAAATCCTGGATATCAGACCTCACAGGTAGCCAGATAGCATCTGTGGGTACATGAAAATACACACATTCTTAGCTGAGGGAATTTTACCCCCGCCACAGTAAAGTATGAGTGCTCGGGCAGGAAATGAAAGGGCAGTTGAAGATGTCATCAGAAGCCACTGGTGGCCCTGTGTTCCAAAAAAACCCCCTTCTTTAACAACTTCGGTAGAAAAACCTTCTTTTTGTGAAAAAAAACCTGCTCTAGGGTGTCTCCCAGTCTGAAAGCACTTTCTGAAATGTGTTGCTAGGAGTGGATTGGAAAAAAGAACATTTTTTTTTCTTCTCTCTTGTGACAGATGTCACAAATATTTTGTGTCAATGTTATGTTTTGAGACCCAAAATACTGATAAAAAAGATAATGTTATATATGGGGTGGTTCTCATGTTTTAAGATTGATGTGGGACAACTAGAAAGGATTAGGGAGAACACTGATAAGGAAAGTAAAATAAACAGTGTTTATTATCTTTTAGCTGCTCGAAAGCAAGACAGCAGTCCCTCACCATTAGGCCCGGGGCTGTTCCTTGCTAGATTACTGCATGCCAGCTGCCCTTGGTACGGTGCTGCTGAGAGTTGGGGCCAGGGAGGGCAGGATACCTGGGGAGGGGAAGGCGCCCAGAATGGTATGCTGAGTGCTCATACAGCTTTTTTCACTTTGCTGGCAGAGCAAAACCAGAAAGGGCACATTGGCAAACTGTGTGGAAATCCTCAGGGCTTGTGTTGTTACCCCATTGTGTGTTTTCCTTTGCAAGCAATAAAACATCTCTTGGTTTCAAATGTTGCCTTCCACAGCTTGCCCACACCCTCAGCCCATAGTCTTAACAGCACTGGCCACTATCCCCTGCAGCCTATACCCTTAGGCCTTCACCCTCCTAGAGATGCCAATGAAAACTAGTCAGCTGAATGAAGGAAAAATACGTTTGCCAAAAATGAAAAAGTGAAAAAAACCACCCAAAACAAAACTCCTCTTGTTTGTAGAGAACCCACGTGTAAAGCTATTAAGAGATGTGTGCAAACATGCAGAGGTTTAAAATTAAGAAGCCTGGGGTTAGAGTCTGAGATCAGTGTGAATCTCAGCAAGACCTCTATGCCATGCCATAAAGTACTTCATGCACTCCACCAGTGGCATGTCAGAGGGCAATTGCAAGGGTCTAAGGGATATACAGAGAACTCTTTTTGTAAGATGAGTGAAAAGAGCACGTGTATTTGTTTTTAAAAATTGTTTGTGTGACCAGATGCATAAATTTCAATTATGTGGGCATGCAGAAGTGACTATAGGTACAGTTCACCATTGCTTCTCCTCTCCCCCTAGATGCAAGATTGCATCAGCGTCATGGGTATTTGTGAGCTTGCCTGTTCTCTGCAGCCTATGACTCTGAGCATTTACTGTCTCTCTCCTGTTGTTGCTGTCCCTCCATTCCACCCTTCTGTACTTGCCAGCAGATGTTCACCCTCCTCTGTGCTCCAGAGTGTGGCTATATCCTTGGGTGGTCCAGCTTCCCCCAAGGAAACCAAAACTCCTTGAACAAGAAAACGGGAGCTGCAGGAAGGCAGATAAAGCATCTTTCCTTCCCCTTACTTAAAGTACAGCAGCACCAGCACATTTTCCTTTCTTTAAACAATTTGAGGCTGGTGATCTAGTCTGTTTACTGCAGCAACTGAGTCTTTCTCTCTGATGCTGGTCTGGGTACCTGTATCTGAAAAGTGCAGACCAGCAATATGTCAGGAGCAGTGAGTAAAGTAGCAGCAGAAGAGTCTGTGTGCTGGTGATGGCATGTCACATCTGCATGTTTTTAGGGGACAGCAGGTGTTTGAATGAGGAGAGAAGGGCATTAAGTGCAGGTCAATGGGAAAAGACCCCACAGCCTGGGAGATGATGGAGCTGGGTGATGGATGGTCCATCCTGCTGGGGACCGCTCCGATGGTAAGCAGGTAACAGTCACACTGGATGACATGCAGTGAGTCATGCCACTTCGGACCACCAAAAGTGTCATCTTCACCAAAGCCCAGGGAAACACTGTGAGATATGCTTACACAAGTCCTTAACTCCAGAACAGGAGCAATGATCTGTGTAGGGTTAGTGGAGAACCTGCTGTCCCAGGAAATGAATTTGCTGTCCTGGGAACTGGGGGATGCTGCCCCACTCTTATGAGCTAAAGTTCAGTTTGGTAAACCTTGATGTGTTAGCTGAAGCTTAGCAATGTGGCTGGTGACTACACATCAGGTAGGGACACAAGCTCCTGCAGTACCGATGGCATTCCCCATGGAAAATGAAATGTCTGGGTCAGTGACTGTGCCTGTGTTTGCTTTCTTGAGACTGCGCTATGTGGCCTCAGAGTGGAAAGCTCAGGAAGCAAGGAATAGAGGGATGGAAGGGAATGGGGCAGTTCTCCACCTCAGGTCCAGTTTCGGCTTTGGAGTGTGGTAAAGTGCCCAGAAACTGCTGCCATGTCCAGAACAAACCAAACAAAATCTAAACTGGAAGCAGCAAGTGACCTGAGAGACATCTGGGGTAGAGACTAGGTCAGAACAGAATGACAAAACGGTTCGGGTTGGAAGGGACCTCAAAGATCATCTAGTTCCAACCCCCCTGCCATGGGCAGGGACACCTCCCACCAGACCAGGTTGCTCAAAGTCCCGTTCAGCCTGGCCGTGTACACTTCCAGGGATGGGCCATCCACAACTTCATGAGCAACTTGTTCCAGTGACTCATTACCCTCAGGGTAAAGAATTTCTTCTTAATGTCTAACTTAAATCTACCCTGTTTCAGTTTAAAACTGTTACTCCTTGTCCTATCTCTACAAGCCCTTGTAAAAAGTCCCCAGCTTTCTTGTAGGCCCCTTCAGGTACTGGAAGGCGCTATAAGGTCTCCCCAGAGCCTTCTTCAGGCTGTACAATCCCAACTCTCTCAGCCTGTCCTCATAGCAGAGGTGCTCCAGCCCTCTGATCATCTTTGTGGCCCTCCTCTGGACTCACTCCAACAGGTCCACGTCCTTCTTATGTTGGGGGCCCCAGAGCTGAACACAGTACTGCAGGAAGGGGTCTCATGAGAACAGAGTAGAGGGGGAGAATCACCTCCCTTGACCTGCTGGTCATGTTTCTTTTGATGTAGCCCAGGATACAGTTGGGTTTCTGGGCTGCAAGTCCATATTGCTAGGTCATGTTGCGCTTCTCACCAACCAGCACCCCCAAGTCCTCCTCAGGACTACTTTTAAGCCATTCTCCACCCAGCCTGTATTTTTGTTCTTTGGATTGCCCCGAACCAGGAGCAGGACCTTGTACTTGGCCTTGTTGAACTTCATGCAGTTTGCATGGGCCCACCTCTCCAGCCTGTCAAGGTCCCTCTGGGTGGTGTTCCTTTCTTCCATCACATTGACCACACTGCACAGCTCGGTGGTGTTGACAAACTTGCTGAGGGTGCAGTTGATCCCACTGTCCATGTCGCCGACAAAGATGTTAAACAGCACCAATCCCAGCACTGAGCCTTGAGGAACACTACTTGTCACTGATCTCCACTTGGACATCAAGTCGTTGACCACAACTCTTTGAGTGCAACCATCCAGCCAGTTCCTTATCCACCTAGCGGTCCATCGGTCAAGTCCATGTCTCTCCAATTTAGAGACATGGATGTTGTGTGGGACAGTGTCAAATGCTTTGCCCAAGTCCAGGTAGATGACATCAGTTGTTCTTCCTCTATCCACCAACACTGTAACCCCATTGTAGACGGCCACCAGATTTGTCAGGCACTATTTGCCTTTAGTGAAGCCATGTTGGCTGTCATCAGTCACCTCCTTATTTTCCCTATGCCTTAGCATAGTTTCTAGAAGCATCTGCTCCACGATCTTGCCAGGCACAGAGGTGAGACTGACTGGTCTGCAGATTGTAGGATATCCTCTCCTGACCCTTCCATTGGCCTTCACTGCTGGAGTGCCCTGACCCCTCCTCTTCTTGCTTAAAAGTAGAAAATTATTTTCAAATCTCCAGTACTTGGAAAGCCAAAATTCCCCAGAGGACCCAAGTTGTATGATTATCATTCATGTCCTGTTTGAAATGCAGTCAAGGTCCTGACAGAAGGTTTCTGTCACTCTGGTGCCTCGGGGCTGTCTCTTGTCTGCTGCAGCTCCACTTCAGATGTTCAGTTTTAGTCTGGTGCCATTCCTGGCCTTTGCCATGACTGTGGCGAGGCATATGCAGCAGAATGACATTGTGGGTGGCTCTTGCCTACAGCTCCCAGGGATGGCTACCAACATGAACAGTTGATCCAAGGAGGCTCCTGCACCTCTTCTGGACATTGCAGTGGCAGTGCCTGGGACTACGATGGCCAAGGGCATGGTCTCTCTTGTGGCTCATTTGTGTGCAGGGTGAGCCTGGTCCCTGTGGGTGTTAGCCTGATGCTGTCTTTAGTGGCTGGATGTTGATGTGACTGGAGATCATGTGAAGCATTTTGCAGCAGATAAAGAGAAGTCCAAATCTAGTAAGCATCAAAGTAAATGAAAAAGTACATGAGCTTAAGCCACTTTATATCAGGGAGCAGAAGCTTCTGGGGCGCATCCACAAACCATGGTTTTCAAGTACTACAGCAGGCTAGGTGTGAAAGCATCTGATGTAGAGATCCACAGACTACAGGGGAAGGTGGAGAAGTGATGAGGACACAGGAAACACAGCAATTCTGCCATTTCCCATTCAAAATATTCTGAGCAACACCAATGGGCAAAACTCACCGAAGTAAGTGGGAGCAAGACCTCCGCAAGACCTCTGAGTCCAGTCAAATTTCAAGACCCCCATCCTCCTCATGCTCTCCCACAGCTAAAATTGTCTTTCTCACATTAGTGCAGTGCAGTCCCACTGTCTCCCTCTCTGTCTCCCACACCAGCTTTGCTGATCTAGCTGTGACCATCCAGCTGTGTCTCGCAGTGCAGTCCCAGGCAGGGGCAGTCTGCAGTACTGTGCCACCACCATGGGTAAGCCACTGAACCAGGCACTGCCCTCCACACTGCTCTGCTAAACAGAGCTTCTGCCAGTGGCAGAGTGTGCCAGGACCTCTTCGCCATGATTTATCATGATGTGTCAGATAGCACTCTGGGCTACAACATCATCTCATGCTCTTTGAAGGATGGTAGCACTGGAGAGGTCTGCTTTGGGGACCTGGGATGTAGAGTTTCCCAATAATTAGCTCTGCAAATGTATAGTGGAGTGCATTGTCACTAAAGAGGCGATACATCCTCTGTGGCAGGCTTTTGTAGATCAGCATAAAAAACACCAGCTCTGTGCCTGTCTGAGATACGAACATGTTATAAGCATAACCCAGGGTTGTGCTTCTTGTTTGTGGAATTTGCTGTGACATTCAGCTCTCATGCAAGAAATGTGATGCAGAATCTAGAGTTTCGCTTCTATGTATAACACACATTTTTAGTCATGAGGGGTATGAAAACAAATTATTAAAAGCAGGAACCAAGTGTAAATCTTTGTCATGCTGAGTTTGAGGGCAGCCTGGGAAAGAGCTCTGAAGTGGATGAACTGTCTCATTCATCTCAACAGGTTATGAACTTCGAAGGTTTCTGCCTAAAAGCATAAAAGCCAGTGCTATTAATGGCTTACTCCCTGCTCATGTTAGCAGGAGGCATAGTGAACACAGACTGAAATCATCCTTTTTCATTGCTCAGAGAGCAGTCAAGGTGCTAGTTAGGCCTGTCTCCATATCTGAGCTTTTGCCTTAATTTGTGGGCCATCCAGTCAGTTAGTGCACGGTTTTCCATTCCAGTGTCCACTGAGCACGGGCAGATGCCTTCTGAGACCAGATCACCAGCAGAGAGCCCACTTTCCTCCAAGAAGTTGTGTTGCCTCTGTTAGGTGGGCTGGGTGGTTAGCTGTGTGGAAACGCCAGAAGCCAGCTGCTGAGGGGTGGCAAGAAGGACTCGGGGCTAAGCTAGCCGTCTTTGGGTTTATGCTGGGTCAGAGAAGGAACACTCACACCTTCAAGGCTGTTGAAGATGTAAATGGAGATGCTTTTCCTCACTGCCTCTTGGTGGCTGCCTAAGTGCATACCTAACCAACCTGAACACCGCAGCAGGAAGAGAGGAGACATGCCAGGACAGGGACCTGACTCCAACATGTAACATGGAGGTTTCTCTAGAAATACTGCACTGGCTCTCTCCCAAGCAGTTGTCATGTCTCCCCTGACAACATTTTTGATGCTGCAGTGCAGTTCCTACATTCAGACCTCCAACACTTTGATCTTCAGATGAAGACTGATAGAGGAATTGAATGTTAGCTCATTGGCTGGGATGCTGCTGTTTATGTTCCTAGTATAATTCACCCCTCCCCACTCCCCCTATTTTGAGCTGTGAAGCTGCTGTGACATTTCTGATCCGCCTCCTCACAATGCCACAGACTCCTGGGTCTGTGCAGGAACTTTAATGCCGCTTTTGGCAGCAGTGAGAGAGGGGTGAGTGCAGGATATCAGAGCAGCAGGGTGCGGAGTGAGGCTACACTCTGGAGAGGAGCTATGAGGAAAATGGAAACTATTAAAGAACAAGCTAGTTCATCTCAAGGAGAGTCCATAGAGTACAGGAGAGTGGCGGAGCAAACTGAGAAGAGTCAGAAGGGCATACATAGCTTGGATTTGCTTAATACTTTACTTGCCATCCCAACCACAGGTATAATTAAAAGCACAGTTTAGTCCTGGCTTCTTTTTGCTAATTTTATTTTTCTAGACCTGTTACATAAATTACACATGCAAAGCATTTGAAATAACAAGGGAAGAGAGCATCAAAGGGGTTCATGCATCTGAGGGGTTGCACAGGCTTTCAGCCGAGCCATTCCCTGCCACCAGGAAGCCCTGCGTTAAGGATTGGCCTCTACTGTGTGTGAGGCCCCAAGCAAAGAGTAGCTTTTGCAGACATCTGGGGACTGGAATCAAGCTGCGATCGGCCTCCCCCTGTGCTTGCACTGCTGGAGACAGGAACAGCCTGTGAAGAGCAGGGTTTTCACAGGATGCTAGACCCTGAGGATCTGCTGCTTTTTAGGGACTCTCTGTCTGTCATTTATGTTGCGGGATTAGACCATGGTGGATAATCATCATGCACAAAAAAATAGTCATGCCGTGACTTATCAAACACACATGCAAGACCAAGTATGAAGCACTCAGCAGAGGAATGGATGTTGTTTGAAATGTAGGTGCTTGGGTAAGGAAGCACATGAACACCAAGGAGCAATACCAACTGCTGTTTAATTCCAGTGGAAGATCCACATTCAGGCAGGAGACAAGGCAACAAAACTGCTCAGAGGTTGAGGCAATGATTTGCTTCCACTCTTTCTGAATCCACAGAGGGTGCCTACATCATTCGAGCAATGGTGATAGATACAGGAAAGCTCTGGAGGTTCTTGCTGCATGAGAAGCTGTTACTGGTAATGGTACGAGTGAAATTGAGAATGTCAACCTTAGAATTCCTGTAGGGCTTATCATCCTTCCTCCAGTGCAAAGATGCTGACTAAAATCCGGAAAAAGAGCAGGTGAAGAAATGACATGTGCTATTGCCAAAGTCTGAACAAACTGTAATTTTCTATTTTTCTGCATCTTGCAATGACATGATTTCTCACCAGAGGACCATAGTGTTTTTTTCCTATTTCAAATAATTGTGGAGCCATTCCCAGCGACTTGTATTAGCTGAGCTTAGGGCTAGTCAAATAATTTGCTCAACAGAGACATCCACTTTTCTGCTTATTGAGCACATCCTTGTTACGGACAGCATTAAGGCAGTCTTTCTCTGGATCCTAGTATCCAATCTCTTGAGACCAAACAGGCTTTTATTTATTTGTTCCAGAAAAATATTTCAGAATTTTACAGAATTCTGTGATTCTGTAAAAAGACAGTATCAGAATTTATCGCGTTGGAACTTCCTTTCGTATTTTCTGTGCTTTACTCTAAGGAATATTCCTGATGACAGTAAAATTCAGATCTTATTGATGTCAGTAACTGCTCAACCAGGGCCGGCATTGTAAAGGGAGGGCAGCAGCGGTGTTTCACCCAGTCGGTTATTAACAGACACGGCATGGTCCAGTCCTGTGCTGAGCAGCAAGCTGGGAAATGTCTCATGGGCAGCACAGGTTAGGACAAGGCTGTTCAACAAAAAGCAGAATCCACTCAAAAGAAACAAATCTTGTGTAAAAGCCAATGTGTTCTCGCTTCCTTGCCCACTGCCCCTCCCTTCAGCTTTCATGTCGTTGGCTCAGTTAATTAAAATTGCAGTAATAAGGAGACTGGATGGTTTAGCAGATTGGTAATGGGATATACAGCCTTTCACCTCTAGGTCAATGGTTCGATTGCGGCCCAAGTTGGTAGTGACCAAAAGTTATTAGCATCGAATGGCTGCTCGCTGACCTCAGTGAGATGCGTGGGTGATTTCAGTGCTCTCCCTCACAGACAGGTGTCCACATTGCTGGAACCACTTGCACGACTGGCACTAATTGGCACCCTCATCAGCAGCATCAGCAGTGTCTGGAGTTGGCCTGGGCACAGAAGTGGCAGTAGCCCTCTTCCTGGTGGTCCTCTCCCATGGGCTGTTGTGGAACTGCTCACCTTGCTTGTGCCTTGCTCTGGGGCTAGAGACAGTGCCACTACCCTGGCTGCCTGGGGGTTATCTCTGCCTGGCAGCAGAGTGAGTGTTAGCTGAATCAATGCAATGTTTGAAGCAAGCAGATTTGGGGGAATGGTTGGCATTTGCTACTCAATTTTTACTAAGGGCAAGCATTTTGTGGCAGTGCACTTACTTTCTTACACAACAGAAAAGGCAGCTGTGTTAGTGCAAGGCAGAAGGTATGATAGCCCAGGTGACATGAATAGTAGGTAAAAACAAGCCAGTTGTAAGCCAGAAGGACCTGCCAGCATTCAAACCAGCCGGCATGATAAATCATTTGCTCTGGGGAGGGCTTAGGCACAAGGATCTCTAAGGGCAGGAGACAGGGCTGGCCTGGGCAGCCCATACCGAAGAAGAGCTGGCGTGAAGATTTACAAGCTATTGCCATTCAGAGCTCCACAGCGCCTGGGGAGGAATGGAGAGTAGAGCCCGTGGTGGTCACCCATGCCAAATTCAACTCTCTCTAGTTTTCTGACCAAATTGCTCTAATCTTGTTAATGCCTCATTTAAAATATCGGTATGGCCAAGTCTTCAGTGGGTATGAGTCAGTGGAGCTGCTTCAGGCCTGTTTATACCAGCTGGAAATTTTCCTCTCAATGTTGGTGACTTTTGCAGTAGTCAGGAAAAATGCCATCCATGTTTCTATTTGTCATAGTTGCGGCATGACAGTTGAGAGAGAAAAGAGAAAAGCAGTGTTTTCTTCAGCTTCCCTCAGCACAATACTTGAGTTCCTCACTCTCTGGCATGTTTTGATCCCAACAACTCACTTGCAAAAGACTTCTTTAACACAATATGCAAGATCACACAGGAAATATGGGGTGGGATGAATCTTCTGAGTCTCGTCTTGCCCCTCAGTTCTCCAGGAAAGGTCTTTTCCAGTGACAGACATCAGGAGTCCTGGTGAAACAGTTGTTTCAATATGGCAACCACAAACCTTTAGTAGCTCAGTAGTAGCTTAGTTGTAGCTGTGCCAGCAGAACCATTTCTGGTCCTAGACATGCGCCCAGAGGCAAACTTACATAGCAACATCTGCCAAGCAGTCTACTAAGAAGGCAATACTTCTGGCTTTCTGTGTCCAGGAGAATCTGCCAAAGCCCTGCCAAAGCAACAAATTTGCTTAGGAATTTGGCTCCCACTTTCCCAGCACACATGTTGTTACTTGCAAGCAAGTGGAAATGTTTCCTTTTAATGTTCTTGCTCAGCTCCTTGGGGTCAGCACAGAGTCTGAGTCTGCCCCCTTTCTTCTCTACAGATCTTAGGGCCTCTGCTCAAACTGCTGGTTCTTTGATTCTACAAATAATGCCATCTGCTGTCACGTTTTATAGTTCTTCCACTGGTCTATTTTCCCCTCAAAAGATGAGCCAGCACTGTGGGTTGTCTGACAGATGCTGTGTTCTCCCATAGCCTCACCGGTGAGTCTGTGTCCCAAAGCAATCCCACTCCCATGAGTGTGACAGACAACTGGTGGCCTGGTGGCCACCAGCATAGTTGCTCTGTCTGACCACAGAGAGAGATGGTGCGTTCCTGCAAGCTTTTGTTCCAGCTGGTGATTTTCCCTGTTCAGGTTTCTGTAGGGCTGGGACTTTTTCCTTGCCAGGTGTAGATGGTCTCACCTTGAACCCTTCAGTGCCTCATTGGTATCTTTCCATTGCAGAAGTTGAGTTGTTAATTTCACTTGCATCCCTAAGTAATTTTTTAACCATGTTTGGTTTGCATTTGTAGCTTCCTCCTTTTTTTTTTTGTACTTTTGTGAACAACTTTGCACCATCATTTGAGAACTTGGACTCTGATTGTAACCCATGCCCTTCCTTTGCTGTCGTATTTCACTGGAGGGTTTGCAAATCAATGGACATTCTCCATTCCTGTTCTGGCTGCCACATCAGTGGCATTGTTCCTTGTTTGGCATGAGCTTTCTTTTCCCTTTTGATTTTCTGCAAAATGTTTTCTTCCATGTTTAGCCCTGGGGTTAATGGTCATATGTTGCATTTCAGCTTTTTCTGCCTTTTTCAACCTTGGGTTGACATCTCTGAAAAGTCTTTCAAGACTATTGCTGAACTCCAAATCTATTTGCTTTTTCATGACGAATTGACTCATATTCCAGATTCACAAGAGGAGCTTTTTGATTTGAGGCCAAGGAAACATTGATTCCATTTCTTTTCCTTCATGAGACCTTGCCTGAAAAACATATATTCCACAGGCAACAGCCCCAATACCTTCTTTACAAGTATCTTCCCCTTGGTCTAGCTGGCTTTCGGTGCAGTCCTGGAGCTCTTAAAAAGTTTTCTTTTCTTAGTTCTGGGATCTCAAGTTTGGCTTGTAGTGATTACAGGGCTGAAGAATCTTTAAACACTTAAAATACACAGACTTAAATATACACACACAATGGTGAAGGAGGAAAACATTCTCTGTTTAAAGAAGTCGCAAATTTGAATTATTATATGCCTGTATAGAAAAGTCAAGAGCTTCAGCTTTCCACCAGGACTGCCTGGAGGTACGCAGCAGACTCTGTGTGCAATTTTCTCTATAGCCAGCACTTTATTGCTGTAGTTACTGTGCAGCCAAGATTATCAAATTGAGATTTCTTTTTTTTTTTCCTTCAGCGATCCGTCACGTCTTACTAAATTCGAATTTTATTATTAGTGCTTCAGCCTACATATGATGTATGTTGCTTATGAACAGCCTACATATGACGTACATTGCTTAAGAATGATGGAGTAAACTGTCAAAATTAGGCAAAGTCCACAAATTAGTAGAGTAAGAAATAATTTTTTATGAAAACCTTTCAAAAATGAAACCCAAAATGTTCTAAAAGGTGGCTGTAGTAGTTTTCGGTACTAGTGGGCTGAAAAACTACCAAACAGTGGAAACCCATAAAGGTTTCCAAATATTTTAGGACAACAGACTGTTATAATTCTTCCATGATAAGAGACCACTCTGCTTGCTTGTCATTGAACTTTTGCTTTAATATTTTTTGCTCCAAAATATTGGAGCATTGGACAATCTACCATGTCCTCACAGTTCCCTGGTGACCTATAAATCTCAGTGTGGGAATCACTGCTAGGGACATGAAGTCAGACCAGAAATCATAAAACTGCAGGAAACTACAAGAATCCCCCTGTGTCCTCCCTAGAACTCTGGCAAATAGAGATGTAGCTCAGATGTAATTAGCCACTCTTCCCACATTTTGTTTAAATATATCATACTTTCTGCTTACTTTGTCTAGCCTCCAGGTTCTATTACAAGCTCTTCAGTCAAGCGCTCTTCTGGCACAGCACAAGACTGAGCACATGTGATGTTGATTGATGAGCACATCAGTAACAGGGAATGCTGGCAAACTTCTGCTCTTTGTGTCAGAGCTCCACCAGTCTGTTACATTTGTGTTTGCTTGAACCCTGTGCTTAACACTTCTCAGAGTTGGATTCCCTACTGAAAGTTGTAGAAGGTACCTGCTTAATGTGGCCAGGCCAGTGGTATTACCTCATTTCTTCTAAGCACTCCTGGGGAGGTAAAGGGAGGGATCCTGTACTTCACAAATTTTAAGTACCTTATTGGAGTTTTTCTATTATACACAAGTGCTTAGTGGGAGGTCAGTCAATGTAACTGTATAAAAAAACAAAGAGAGAAATAAAAATTCGGTTTCATGATAATTAAGAATAAGATAATAAGAATTATTATAAGAATAAGATAATAAGAATAAGATAATTAAGAATTAAGAATATCAACTTGTCAACGTGACACCCATATACAAGAAGGGCAGGGAGGAGGATCCAGGGAACTACAGGCCTGTCAGCCTGACCTTGGTGCCAGGGAAGATTATGGAATGGTTCATGTTGGGGGAGATCATGCGGCAAGTGCAGGACAACGGGGGGATCAGGTCTACCCAGCATGGGTTCACAAAGGGCAAGTCCTGTTTAACCAACCTGATCTCCTTCTATGATCGGGTGACCCGCCTAGTGGATGAGGGAAAAGCGGTGGATGTTGTCTACCTGGATTTCAGTAAGGCATTTGACACTGTTTCCCACAGCATTCTGCTGCAGAAGCTGGCAGCTCATGGTCTAGACAGGTGGACTCTTCACTGGGTTAAAAACTGGCTGGATGGCTGAGCCCAGAGAGTTGTAGTGAATGGAGTTAAATCCAGATGGAGACCGGTCACAAGCGGTGTCCCTCAGGGCTCGGTCTTGGGGCCAGTCTTGTTTAATGTCTTTGTCGATGAGCTGGATGAGGGAATCGAATGCACCCTCAGTAAATTTGCAGATGACACAAAGTTGAGTGTGAGTGTCGATCTGCCTGAGGGTAGGGAGGCTCTGCAGCGGGATTTGGACAGGCTGGAGCGATGGGCTGAGGCCAATTGCAAGAGGTTTAACAAGGGCAAATGCCGGGTCATGCACTTGGGCCACAACAACCCCATGCAGCACTACAGGCTTGGGGAAGAGTGGCTGGAAAGCAGCCTGGCAGAAAAGGACCAGGGGGTGTTGGTTGACAGCCGACTGAACATGAGCCAGCAGTGTGCCCAGGTGGCCAAGAAGGCCAATGGCATCCTGGCCTGTATCAGAAACGGTGTGACCAGCAGGAGTAGGGAGGTGATCGTGCCCCTGTACTCAGCACTCGTGAGCCCACACCTTGAGTACTGTGTCCAGTTCTGGGCACCACAGTATGGGAAGGACATTGAGGTGCTGGAGCGAGTCCAGAGAAGGGCAAGGAGGCTGGTGAGAGGTCTGGAAAACAGGCCTTATGGAGACCGGCTGAGGGAACTGGGGTTATTTAGCCTGGAGGAGACTGAGAGGAGACCTCATTGCCCTCTACAACTACATAAAAGGAGGTTGTAGTGAGGCTGGTGTTGGTCTCTTCTCCCAAATTGCTAATGACAGGATGAGAGGAAATGGCCTCAAGTTACGTCAGGGGAAGTTTAGGTTGGATCTTAGGAAGAAGTTCTTTACTGACAGGTGGTTAGGCACTGGAACAGGCTGCCCAGGGAAGTGGTGGAGTCACCGTCCCTGGGGGTGTTCAAAAAACGGGTTGATGAGGCACTTGAGACCATGGTCTAATGGTCTAATGGTTAGGAATATGATGGGATAAAGGTTGGACTTGATGACCCTGGAGGTCCCTTCCAACCATAATGATTCTATGATTCTATGATTCTATGATTATTCCACTAAGCCATAGTTCAGGTATTTCCACCTGTCCAGTCTTATTTAGGGGCTACAAATATTTTTAACAAGACAGACTCCTTCAAAAATAGGCAAATTGAAGTATTTTGTATTTTTGTAATCTGCAAGAGAACTGAAAAAAACCTACCTAACACAAACATAACTTTTAGCATCCATCCCGAAGAAAGTGTATCTTGTTAAAGATTCATGCAGAACAGCAAACTCAATGTAAATCACCAAGAGGTTACATAATGAACGTAGGGAGGATCAAACTTGATATTATTGATATTGCAAAGGTAACAAATGCTCAGAAATAATATTTCAAAGAGTCTTCTCAGGGTTTTTTGATGCATCATAAAGAAACAAAATAGGATTGGGCCACTTTTAAAATACATATTTTAAAATCATAGAATCATAGAATGGTTTGGGTTGAAAGGGACCTCAAAGATCATCTAGTTCCAACCCCCCTGCCATGGGCAGAGACACCTCCCACTAGACTGCATTGCTCAAAGCCCCATCCAACCTGGCTTTGAACACTTCCAGGGAGGGGGCAGCCACAACTTTCCTGGGCAACCTGTTCCAGTGTCTCACCACCCTCACAGTACAAAATTTCTTCCCAATATCTTATCTAAATCTACCCTCTTCCAGTTTGAAACCATTACCCCTTGTCCTATCACTACACGCCCTTGTGAAAAGTCTCTCCAGATTTCTTGTAGGCCTCTTCAGGTACTGGATGGTCGCTATAAGGTCTCCCTGGAGCCTTCTCTTTTCCAGGCTGAATAGCCCCAACAAATCACCTTCGAATAAAAACTTTCATAGTTTGGAAATAGTCCAACTACTCCAAATTCATTTGAATCCAGAGGTATGATATTTCCTGGTCCTTGTTCTGTCTTACTGCAACATGCCTGCAACTGGTTATTCTCCCTCTGTACTGCATAATGAAATGGAGGGCAGGCAGAATTTCTGCTTTTGCAAAGATAGAGGAAAATAAAAAGCAAATATTTTCTAAATTCAAATTTATTTCAAGTCATTCATACAGGTCAAAATCCTGGCAACGTCACTAATACTCGAAAGGAAAAGGGTCAGCTAGCATCAAATATAGACAGCATACAACTAAGCTAGTGTTTCTGCAAAGAAAAACATTATTTTAAGGGTTTTTTTCTGCCAGGTGGTGGTCACACACAAGAGAGGTGGTCACTTAGCTGTGTCTCCTGTACTGTCTGAGTTACCCCTCCATGTCTCTGACTCACTCTTTCATCCAAGGCTTGAAATAAAAATCAGCTGCAAAGAATTTCTGTCTGTAAGGAACATCCACCAAAACATTTTGTCATTCCCTACAGTCTGCTCTTTGAGTCCCTGTGGCAAAACTGGAAAAATCCTCTTGCACCCACAGTTGTGTTGATGTTAACCAAAGGACAATAAGTGACACAGCTGGAGCCCATCAGGTAGCTCAGTGCCCACTCAGTGTTACAGCTCCCCTTCTCAGCAGCATCAATGCAACTCAACTAATAACATACCATCCCTCTTTCACTGCACAGAGATTGTTGGTGCCAAAATACACTCTCACATATCCTAGAATTCCAGTAGCTCCATTGGCATAGTGAAATTGCACTGTAGAAAATGAGAGCAGAGTCTGGCCTCTGGCTGAGATGTCATATTGTGGTAGATGACAGCTGTGGAGTTTGGAGCATCAGGTTACTCAGAGGTCGAGCTGAAAGCTGAGGCAAACAAAGTACTGATTGCGATTTTTAAATCTCAGTTTTTCATAATAAACATAGACACCTGTAACACAACACACAGTCTACACATACTGCTAATAACCTCTCAGCAAGTTACATGACAAAGATTTTAGACATGTCTTAAGAGGAAAGATGGAATAACAATCATGATCTTATGCAGGAAACAGAGCATATAATGGGATGGATACATTACTCCCCAGAAGAGGCATCGCTCATCTTTTCCACTTTTTTTTTTTTTTTAAATTGGAAGCAAACTGAATAGCAAAAGCACTTAGATCAAACAACAGAATTTCTATCCCAGAAGAAAAAAAAAGTCTCTCTGTGCATTGCTTCTCAAGGTGCTGAATGGAATTTGTGATACTTGGGAGAAACAAATAATACTGAGTTCACTGCAGGCTTTGAATCTGGCTGCCCGATATCAGGCAACGACTATGAACATTTGATATTTTTCCTTTATTTCTTTAAATATTTATATAAGTATGCTAACCTCAAATACTAAGTCAACATTTACAAAGAAATATTTGGAATGCAAAATCACCACTGCTAATAAAAAAATAAATACTCTAATATAAGCATTGGAAACACTTGTGGCTTACTTTTTTCAAAATATTGTTTAACCAGTAACTGTTAGAAATGGAAGGAGAAAGAGAAGTTGAGAAGAGGATGTCACAAGATATAGTTCTTAGTTATTCATGAAGGCAGTCTGGTTTGCAGTTTATATTATGATTTGCTGAAAGTAAATACATTTTGCATTTGAAGAAAGTTAGATTAATTGAGTCCAGATCACCTGGATTTTCAGCAAGTTAAAATCCACAACAGATGCAGATTTAATTTTTACAATCCAGTCCTGCCTAAATTCAAACATGGTTTAGCATACTCCAGGCTTTCTAGTAACATCTATTCCCATATTTCAGTCTTGATAGACACCTCTAATTTTAAAGTAGGGTAATCCTACACTCGTATCATATTCCCAAAGCATTTTTCCCACATCAGTAATGTGTATCTCATAAACTGGTTTTTGCGTCTAAACAGCATCACATAGTTGCAAAATGAAGGTTGTTTATGCTGTCATTTAGTACCAGCACAGTTAAGACCTCAGGTAGACACCCCTGTCCTGACCTACTTGGGTCTGCTTCTTTATTTGTTGTTTGTTTTTAACAATCATCCTTTTAGTTTGTATCTGTTTTTATTCAGTCCCCTTCATGGGAGATTAGCTATTGTAATTGGTTTGGGTTTTTTGTTTTCAAAATCTGAGCAGTCTGTCTCACAAATGTTTTAATCTTTTATTACCTGGTGGGAGTGCTGTGGAAGGGGTGAGTGAGGATCTGAGTCATCTGTTTTTATCTTCCCCATCCAAGCAACTACTATACAGCAGTCAGATATGGGGTGCAAGACAGGCAGAAGCACAGGATTTTCAGCAAGTTAAAATCCACAACAGATGCAGATTTAATTCAGAAGAATTAAATTTCAGAATTTCATAATTAATTAAGTTGGAAAAAGTCCCTCTAAAATTTAAAATTAATTCAGAAGCTCATGCTAAGCACAGATGATGGATGGTAACATGGCTGCAAAGTGAAATTCAAGCCCAAAATGTAATGTTGTTCAGCACGTATAATGTAAAAATGACTTTGAAGACCTTGAAGATATTTGCTTCCAAATGTTTTTGATACCTGGCATTTCGGATAAACCAAAAAGGGCTGGGTTTGGGTTTTTTTGGGAAAAATTTGTTTTACAGAAGTATTTTTATGAGTCTGTATGTAATTTCTGACTGGGTTCGTTTAGCAAAGTCATGAGAGAAGGTGATTGCCATTAGAAACAATCCCACTCTCCAGTCTTTTAGCAGCAGGACATTAATAAAAGGTAACTGAGTAGCTCTCATGAGACCATTGTAGCACATCGCTGTAGCTTTAGTGTAAGTTTGAATTCCTTTTTACACTTGTTAAAATTGAGAGCTCAAAGAAAATGTCGCCAGAAAATGATAGATCCACCTCCAAGTGGATATCTGGTTTGACTCAAAGACTTAAAATAATGATCCTCTGCCATATGTTGAATACAACTTGAGGTTTTTAGCAAAATATGTCTTAGATTAAGTGTACAGTATATGCCACAGCATCACTGAGTTGTTTCTCTGAAGAGAAACAGCATTGCTTCTGCTCTCCAGTTGGGGGGACTTTCCCTTCAGGCTAAATGAGAAAACCAATTAGGGGTGGGCCCTTCGGTGTGGTCTTTTGCAAGTGGAAGGTGCTGCACTCTCTATCCAGGGAGGTTTCTGACTCAGGAGGTGTAATAAGGTCAGACAAAAACCTGTTGAAAATACTGAATTTGGTTGTACCAATGCAGCTGCAGACTGCTCCATTCCTGTGTGAAAGGGAAAGTCTGGGCATATACTGAAACGTGCATATAAAAGAAGAGGAAAAACTAGCATTTACTTACACGTGTATGTGTGAACACATGTGGCACATGAAATAGCTATGAAAATAATATTTCTGTAATAATTATGCTACTAATGAGCACTACTTGGGATTTGAATTTTTTATATATACATAACAATTGTTTCATATATTTGTAAACCTCAATAAATTTTAATAGTTTCTTAATGAGCTATCATATAAAAGTACACTTAGATGATTTTGGAAGAGCATGTGAATTCCTGTATTGGTTGTAATGGCTTCAAAGGGAAGATTACTTGCATGCTTGATGTTATGTTCTGTATTTTTGAAAAGTAACTAACAACATTTATTACTCCAAATAGTGTACTGTATGTTTTCTAAGCACTTCTGGAACTTATCTTTCCAATTGTTGCCATTGCTTATTTCTAACATGGTGTCAAGGTACAATTATCTAAAAAACATTTGCTTTAATTAATTCAAATATATCTTCTGGCAGCCTTAGCTATCTGAATTAGTTCTCTCTAGTAATTCCAAGTGACTGCAGTGAAACCCAGTGGCAAGAGCAGGGCAGATCAAGTGCACGTTTCCTGTCTCTGTCACCCATAGAAGGCTCCTCTTGTGACTTCAGTGTGTTTCAATGAAAAGTTTATGGATTCTTCCCTTCCCCCTTTCTGCATGCAAACATGAACATTGCTGTAATCTGGAAACATATCATTGTATCATCCGCAAGCTGCTATTGTAATCAAGGATGCTTTGACTGAGTGGGGGAGTGATGGGTCTAGAAAACTACAGGCCAGATACATTAGTGCATCTAATCTAGTGACCCAGGTAACATCAGAGGTTACGAAGAGGGCACTCAAACAGACTCATGGCACCCTGAGCAGTACAGCCTCACCTTCAGAATAACTGTGACAGCACAGATATATGAAATGTATCTGTGTCAATTAAAAAAGACGTGTGTTATATGTTGTGGTGAAGGCTGAATGAGGCTATTCTTTTCTGTATATACGTTACTGCAAAAAGGAGCACCTCCGAAATGCCTCAATACGTTCTTCATTTCATGTTGTCAACATGCAAGACTTCTACAGTTGCAATTTCTTATGGCAAAATCATGAGGGACATGAAAGATAAGTAAAAAGCACTTTAAAAGACTACATTATGCTTCTGCCAAATTTGTCCATTTAAAATCCACTCACTAACCAGAACAAAAATATTTCGAGCCTTTTTGTGGCTATTAGAAGCCTCCTGACACTTTAGATATGAAATACCATCTGCAAATCTGTTTCTAAGAGCATCGTTGCTTTAAGTTATCTGAGGACAGCAAACATCTCAGCATGTGATACTACATAAAGTGACACAAAACACTCTCATCACACTGCACAAAAAGCACAAAGAAACCAGGGTTTTTTGTTTGTTTGCTTGTTTGTCTGTTTGTTTTTAAAGTGAGTGGAAAAATGGTAGGTTCCAAAGATGACTCAGAACAACTCCTATCCTTGTATGAACCCTTCCTTCTCTCTTACCCTCCAGCTCATAACTGTTTCTCCACCACAATGAACAGAAACAGGTACCCTGTTTCAGGCAGCATAAATATCTGGTACAGAAAAGACTAGAATGGATTTTCACAATTTAAAGTTAAAATATGTAAAAAAAAGAAGGCAAAAGATTAGCTATTAATCCCAATTAATGGTAAGGCGTTCCTTTATTAAAATAGAGACCAGTTGCTTGAGATAATTAATCAACATCACACTGATGTCACTGTTACTAAGACATTATAATGCATCATATCTGGTGTGCATCATAACTGTGTGTTCTACTTTATAGGCAAACCAAAGACAACATCCCTATCTTGGAGAGCTTACAGTTCTGGGGAGGGTGCGGAAGGTCCTGCAAACAATTATTTCCAGATGAAGTGCTTAGAGAGTCATGTATCAGGCACTCTATATAGACCCTAGGAGATACTTGGATGCAAAATGATAATAAACAAAAAAAAAAAGCACAATCTTTGAGATCTTCCTTCTTCTTCTTCCTTTTTTTTTTTTTTTTTTTTTTTTTCCCTTCACAAAGTTTCTGCAGCTGAAGAGGAGAGCAGAGAATGGTTTATTGGTTTGGTTGATGAACTGCATGTTCACAGGGAGGCTTAGGGGATGCTCTGGAGGGAAAGAGCAGATGGAAGATATGGAATGATGAAGAACCTGACCAGGAGAGAGATAGGACAGGGAATGGTGGGGTGGTCAGAGCAGAGAGACTGAATGCCACGGTGACATGAAACGCCACAAGGAGAAATGCAGGCAGAAGTGATGCAGCACAGGCCACAGATGAGATGTGAAACTAGAATTTGATGTGAAAAGCTAAAGAAAGGTACTGACAGGAGATGAAAAAGGCCAGCCAGAGAGAGCGTGTGGTTCCAAGGGATTGAGATGGAAAGACTGGAAGGCAATACAGCAAGAGGCCTGGTAACTGTAGGCTGTCAAAGTTAAGGAATGAAGTAATAATACTTTGGGGCTGGGGGAATAAAACCAGTAATGAGTACGGAAAGGGATCAGCAGGTCCCAAAGGGCATGTGGAAAGGAAGAACAGCAAGGCCAGTGCAGCTGCCCACAGCTACACGAGAGAGGAGAGAGGTCCAACTTCATGTGCACCCACTTCTCACACCGACACCAACAGGCACCAGGCCAAAGCCAAAACATGAAGGGACAGAAGGGCCAGGAAGAGGTCACAGAATGAAAGGGAAAAGAGATGACGTGGTCCTTTGGCAGTCTGTTGGTAGTGTGATTTGAAAGGAAGGTTGCAGTCAGCAAGAGGATAGTGGTTACCTGTCACCTGAAGCAAGCCTCAGCCCCAGCCGCAGTCTCAGGTGGACACACCTCCCCTGAAGAACATTTGCCGAGGACACAGCCCGAGGGCGGGCTGTCCCACAGCAGAGCAGGGAATCGCGATAAAACAAGGCGAATTTCAGGGGGTTTGAGAGACGGGAGAGCTGAGCAGAGAGCCGAGCTCCAGGGAGAGAGGAACAGGAGCGGGCAGACAGGAGGGGGCAGGGCTGTGAGGGGGCACGGCAGTCTGCCCGGGGCGGTTCCCACGAGCAGGGTGTGGAGAAGGCGCTGAGGAGCCGTGAACTGAGGAGGGGAGCGAGGAGCTGAGGTGCTAACAACTGATTGCTGCAGAGATCAGCTCCTGGGGGCAGTCAGCACTGCAAGAACAATGGTCTCCACCGGCCAGAGGAAGACCAAACTGGATGTGGGAACCCAGACAGAGCTCCCAGGAAAGGATGCAGCTGTGCAGGCAGCAGGGAATGCCACAGCATCCCCCTGGGAACAGGGGCTGTGTGCGCTGTGAGCAGGTGAATGATCTGCTCAGCCTGGTGATGGAGCTAAAGGAGGAGGTGGAAAGGCTGAGGACAATAAGGGAGTGTGAGAGGGAGATAGACTGGTGGAGTCAGGCCCTACCATCTTTGAGGACAGGGCAGTGGGTAGGGGATCCTCTCTCTCTCCTCCTTTGCCATCGGGTACAGGAAGAGGACCTAAGAGACGAGGGGGAATGGATACAGGTCCCTGCCCAGCGAGGCAGGCGAAACCCCCCTCGGCCTCCATCCCCTTCCTGGCTACCCTTGCAGAACAGGTATGGAGCTCTCGAAATGGAGGGGCAAATAGAGGGGCAAACAGACCAAAAAGGAGATGAGGGTCCATCAGAGGAGTCACCCAAGGTAAGTCGGTCTCCCCCACGAGTTAGGACCAGCTCTAACAAAGGGAAAAGAAGGGTAATTGTAGTTGGTGACTCCCTTCTGAGAGGAACAGAAGCCCCCATATGCCGTCCGGATCCGCTCCACAGGGAAGTCTGCTGCCTCCCTGGGGCCAGAGTTAGGGATATCACTAAGAAACTCCCTAGTCTTGTCCGGCCTATGGACTACTACCCACTATTAGTTATCCAAGTCGGTAGTGATGAGGTTTCTGAGAGGAACCTGAAGACAATTAAAAAAGACTTCAGGGCCATGGGGAGATCATTTCAGGGATCGGGAGCCCAGGTGGTGTTCTCCTCAATTCCTTTAGTGGAAGAGAGGAATACTGATAGAGGGAGGAAGACCCACCTGATAAACAAGTGGCTAAGAGACTTTACTGAGAGGATGGTTAGGCACTGGAATAGGCTGCCCAGGGAGGTGGTGGAGTCACTGTCCCTAGGAGTGTTCAAAAAATGGGTTGATGAGGCACTTGAGGCCATGGTCTAATCGTCTAATGGTTAGGAATATGATGGGATAAAGGTTGGACTTGATGACCCTGGAGGTCCCTTCCAACCGTAAGGACTCTATGATTCTATGACACACAGGCTGCTCAAGGGATGAAGGTAATCAGATGTAGATGTCAGATTCACAGAAGAGAAGGAACCTAAGAAGAGATCCTCTAAGCGGGTCAATGGGAGGGGAAGGACATAATTCAGAGGTGGACACTTCTCACCACCCACACTTGATTCGGGCGTGATACCCTAAGTACAATCAGTCCTTTAGGGCTGGCAAATGAAAGGGCAGAGAGAACTGATCCCTTTGTTTGGCTGTACCCACAGCCCAGCCGCCAGAAACCTCCAGGAATAAGGATGAGGGACATAGACAGAGGATATTCCACATAATTTCCTGTATTGCTCTATGAAATGAGTTGATGAAAGGTATCAGCAGAGACAAAACATGTCACTGTGGATGAAGGTAGGAACATTTTCATACTAGCATCCAGAAGGATACACTTGTGTGTATTTGAGATGATAGCAACACTATTTGCAGGTATTATTTCATTTTAAGTTACCTGCTCTTGGAAAAAGACATATGATAAAAACTAAAAGTTCAGAAAGATGTTCTACCATAGTCCATCAAAAACACCAGCACCTGAGAATATCAATGATGATGACAGCCTGAATAGAAATTCACCCTCAGCTTATTGACATAATTTCTGAGTGCTTTGAATATATGCACTGAGACAGCATCTAGAATTAGCAACAGAAAGAAACCGCTATGATGTTGAGCAGCAACTTCACTTCTGCATGCCTAAGGCATTATGATAATGACTTCCTTTGTAAACTACTGTGAGGTTATTTCCTACAGAGGAGAGCAGATATGTAAGTACCATGTATTATAATACTGATGAGAAACGGAGCACTGCCTCACTGCCTTTTGTTTCCTAGAGAGGCGAATCATTACTCAAGAGGATGTTTTTGGTTTTTTTTTAAGAACTTGCAAATGTTTAGTTAGTCATTTTAATTTATCAGTTGTCTCTAAGGAAGGTGGATGTGGGTACCTTGCAACAATGATGACAGTCAGACACAAATCAAACTTATGAACTGGCCCTCTCTACAGTTCATAAGCCTCTCTGGCTTGCTCCCTCTTTTATGCAAAGGGTCAAGCACAGTATAATTCATATCCTATGCCATCAATCTCACTAGGCCACAAGAGGGAGCAGCTTTCAGAGGTGCAGGCAGACAGGGAAAGAGGGAAAAAGCCTCCAATTAACAAAAATAACCACATAGGAGATCCTCAGTCTCAGAAAAGAGCAAAGAAAGAGTGGTGTTCTCCCAGTCAGCTGGGTGATATTTCAAGTTTTGTGGCACATAACCAGCAAGCTCAGACTTCACACTGAAGTGAACAGCAGGTAGGTATTTGTTCTTCACAAATTACTCAATTTAACAGGTATTTCTAAACCTTTTCCTGGGCTAATCTCAACACTTTCTCCTAGGGGAAGACAGAAGCTGCAGTCTTAACACTTCAAGGTGGTAAATGTAGTGTCACATCTATGAAAAAGGAGTAGTCCTTCAGAGAACACTGACAAGTCAAGCCAATGCTGTAAAAAATACTTGACAGACAAAGATTTAGACCATGTTTCCAAGCCACCTGCTTTATTTCAGCACCTTCTATAACACCTGTACTTCAAGGTTGTTTTTTCTCCTATTTTTAAAAGAACCCCGCAAAAAACTACAAACAACTACAACTCCCCTCCCTGGCTTTCTCTAACCTTGGTGAAGGAATCTGTTCATTTAAGCAAACTGCTGTGAGTTCAAACCTATTTCAATGGACCTTACCTCTCGCAGTAGCCATTAACACAGAAATTTGGATTTTCTGCATCAGGTGAATCTGTGTACCCAGGCAGAACACTGCCCTTCCTGCTCTGCTACACAATCGCACGCTGAAGCAGATATTGGTCTCCTCTCATATCTTTGCTGACACAAACACTTATAATGGGATGGAGTTATGACACGTTTTAAAAAAATAACTGATTAGTGCTCATTCACTTAATAACGTGGTTTCAGGTGGAATTTCCCACATGTCAGATTATCACCAGCAACATTTTTTTTCTTTGAATACTCATAAAGCACAGTGAGACATTTGTCTCTTACAAGTGTCACATCAGTGTATCTGTGAACAGTGTGGCTACATGTCAGACTGGTGTCCCTGCCAGCCACATGGCTGTGAAGCCTGATTTTGCTCTAGAGCGCAGCCTCCTAACTGCCCACATGGCAGTGTGCAGAGGGTCACTGCTTTTGCTTATGCTCCCTGACTCCTTTGGAAAAAGGCACCCAAGTGGTAGAAATACCCGGTGTACACTGACATCCCAACCCTACACCCAGGGCAGATCTTACTGCCACACCTGAAAGAAACACAAAAGCCCAGGCAATACAGATGCAGCCAAAGTGCACTGACTCGGCTGAAGAATTCAAGTTCACTTCAAGTATTAAACCTAATGGCAGTGTCTAAAGACTCAATTATAATTTTCTGGAGAACCTTGTGGTCAGTTTACGCAACCAGGGAAACAAGGGGAGAGATGACATAGATGTAACACTGAGGTTTATTGTCCCTTTGGGATCCTCGTTCCCAAAGCAGCTGTTCTCACTGCCTCCATGTCCTGTAGAAAGTGTTTGGTGTCTAAGAGAAACATATTCCTAGTGTGAAATACTAGGGACAGCACTGTCTAGGGTAGGCAGGTGCATGACTCCCGGCTACATCCAGATGGAGTTCTCAGCTACTGCCCCTCTTTTGGAAGCAGGCAGCTAGGCTTCATTGCTACAGTATTTCAAGGAGGAAGGTTTTTTCCTATGCCCTGTTGCATGCACAACCAGGCTTAACTCAATGGTTCTGAGGGCAAGAGCTTACTTGAGGACAGTCACCAGTTTTCAAATTCTCTTTTTTCTTGATTCAGAGCAAGGACTTGGATTCAGGTCTCCCACTCCCCAGTCTATCTCCACATGAGCCTTTCTTCTCTTTAGGCCATGTAAATCCCTTTATATAAATAATTAAGTGATCATTGGGCCAGACAGGGGAATGGGAAATGTAAGGGAGTGAATCTCCAACATGCTAGTTAGCATGCTCATCTGGGATGTGGGCAAGTCAAGTCCAAACCACTGCTTCAATGACTAGTTAATTATTCATACAGAACAGAACAGCTTCTGTGGGAGAGAGGGAGTGCAATTATCCAACAGATTGGCAGTGGATCTACTCTCCTGGGATATGGGAGAGCTGAGTTCAATCCCTGCTCCAGGGTGAGGGAAGTTCTGAGAAAGGCCTGTTACTTTGCAAGTTAATGCTAACGATTTGGCTGTTGAGTGGAGTGCATGAACACAGGTAATTCTGGCAAGCTCCAAATTCTCTTCCCCTTGGTAGAACTGTTTTCCTACCACGAAAACTCATGTATCAAGAGTGAGACTTCTTTGTTGTATAAAAATAGTTTGTACACCAACCAACTAATCTGGATTTCTTTTAAAGTAGTGGGAAAAAAAAAAAAATATCAAGGAGGTATTCTGAATGCAATTCATCTCACTAATAGAAAATCAGTGAGATAATTTCTTCTCCAAAAGTTTTAATTGACTGTAAAGGAGCTTAGATGTCCAGTTTGGATGCAGATCTACGTCTGAGAGGTATCCAAAGTCATCTGAGAGGACCTACACTCAGGCTTCCATGATGCATCTTGCATCATGATGCAGCCAGTCATGCAGCAACGGGAGTGCCCTAACGCTCAGCACTAAGCAGCAGCAGAGCCTCCTCTGGGGCCATGAGAGCCTCAGGCCTCTCTAAGCAGCACATGCTCTCCTTGCCATGCTCTCTCCATTATCTGTCTAAAATTTCTCCTTCCTCTTTGCTCCCTTACTTCAGTCTTTTGTTTTTTCATGCTTGAAATACACATCACGATAGCGACGACTTTTTCTACGGCTTACACCTAGAACTATAAAACATTGTCAGCCTGCAAAGAGACAGTTCAACTGAGCAGTACATGATTTTCTTTTTTTTTTTTTAATCAGTTTACAAATTCCAAACACTGGGAGATCATAATTCATATGGAAATGTCAGTTAATGGAAGGGCATAGTCCTTCCTTGGTGCTTGTACTAAAAATGTCAGTAAAATCAATGAGTGATAGTGTGCACATCCTACTGACATTAACAGGGATGTGATCCACCCAATATGCTTGTGGCAGCTCTCTCAGTGAGACTAGCTCAATGCCCTCCAGATGGGGAAGCCACAAGTAAGTAGAATTAATTTTTTTCTAGGTTGTTTTAAAATTAAACATGTAATAAAGTTGCATGACTCTGTAGCTTAACTTTGTAGCTTGACTCTGTAGCCTGCATCACGTCTTTAAATGTGGTATTAGAATTCCATTGTCATCTCACAGGAGACAGGGCAGGGGCTCCTCCTCACAGTAAAATTTCCTAGGGAAGCATGGTAGGGAGAAGGAAAGCCCCTGTACAGTACTGTCATCCAAATGTAGAGCGGTATTGCAGGGTGACAAGCAGGGGAAATGCTTGAGTCTCACCAGTGGCAGTATGGGCGTAGGACTTGTGACAGAAAACATATCGGGCTTTAGGTTGTTGCCTTGTCTGACCTCCAAGAAACAGTGCACATGTAGCTGGAGGGGCTAATGGGAAGGAGTAGAAAGGCTACTTTGACATGCAAAATGACACTTTGGAAGTACTCAAGTCCAAGAAAATAATCCAGAAAACCCACAGTCCAGCAGCCGCAAGGCTTCTCTGAGCTTGAATACCAACTTGTCTATCCTAAAATGTCCATGTCCAGTGTGCAGAGGATCTCAAAGTTCTGGCTCTTCAGTGGCTACACAGGCTGTATACTTCTGCAGCAGAGGTTAAAGCTCCTTTCTGACACTTCTCCTCACCAGAGTCTAAAATACAGGCCTCGCTCTTCACAGTCTGCACATAAGTGTCTCTACTTGAATGAACAAACTCGAAGGCTATCAAAAGACAGCAGGCAATAGCTTTGGTGGTTACATTTTAAAGAGAAAGAGCCTGGCTCAGTTTGGCAGCCAAAGACTTTGAATCTCAAGTAATGAAAGTGCTGTGCTCCAGCAAGGAACAGCAGCTTAGGCACAGCTTTGCTCCCCACTTGATGCTGGCAACCTCTTCGTAAGGACCTCCTCAGTGTGTGTGTCATTGTGGCTCGTCTTCCTGAGATACCTCACTCTTTCCAGACCCTGAGCCTGGGCTTTCATTGTGAATCTCTGATTCACTGTGCTGGGGCAATAGGTTTCACTTTCAAGAACGATGAGAGAACCACCTAGCCTTGCCTTTGGTGATTTTTCCCCATCCATGCCATGCGAAAAAGCATGGAGCAGATCTGTGTCTCTGATCCTGAAGCTTGTGCTTGGGATCCCACAGAGCAACATGCACTGCCTCAGTCACTAACATAGAAAGGGATGCTGTGGCAACTTTCTTTCCTTCTTTTGTACATTTTTTTCTTTCAAAAATTCTACAAGCAGTAGAAAGGCACAATACATACTTCTTTTGCTTTGGAGCTGTACAACATAAGCTGCACAGCTGTGTTCAGGAAACAGTTCGCAACTTTGCCTAACCTTCAAATTCATGGACATTGCTACACAATTTTTGTGCCAATAAATAGTTAACATTAAAATGAACTACAGAAATGCAGGAGTATGTGTACTTGATTTATAGAACTAGTATACATCTCTTTTCCTATATGAAGCTGAACACATTCAATTATCAGTGTAATTACAGGGCAATTCTCTTTCTTCCACATCATGTGATTTCATTTTAGATTTGAACAATACACATGTATGGTTTGTCTGGTTTTTAATAGCTACCATATTGCTCATCCGTTCTGTTACTTGTATAACTTTATTTAACATTCCCTATCTCCACATGATGCTCAATTTGTTTTTTTAAGTTTCCTCTTGAAGGGAATTGACACTCATTGGTGGCAATTGTACTGGTTTCAATTCAGAGCTGATTTCCAAGTGCTGTTCTTCAAGCAGGTATGAATTGCCTCTAAAAACATCCCCATATAAATGAAGCACCTCTTAGATGGAGTGCACTAAGCTGGAATTGTGCTAGCATGACTTTATCATTGTATTACATTGTTTAAAGCTTTTTACTCTGTTCAGTCCATTCTCTGCCTTCAAACAGCAGGGAAGGGGCTCTCTGTGCTTCCCAGCTGTCCTCTGAAGGTCTTCTCTGTGGGACCTACTTTTGGCTAGATCTGTCAGTGGATATCACCCCAAAACACCTACCCTCAAGTACCATTGAATAATTTTTGCTTACAGCATCTTGACAGTTCACAAGGGTGATTTCTTTTGCTAATTCATCTGGCTGTTACTCAAAGCTTTCTGCACTACAGTCTGAGCCTTGGTCATGGCTGAAATTATATTCATATGTAATATTTAATCTTTGCTTTGCAGGAATTAATCTAGCAGGTGTTAGTAAAAGCAAACTGACCAAAGGACATGTTACTTTCACTTAGAGTGGAATGGTTCTAGCATTACATGTATATTTTTGCACAGTGATGCATTTTCTGGAGGCAAGATCATGAAAAAAAGTGACCGTCAAATGCTTTCCCATAACATCTACATGGCTTGTCCTTCTGCGCACGAAATCGACTTTGGTTTGTTTCGGTCTGTGTTTCCATCTTTACTTGACCTTGTATGAATCATCTGTTAGTTCAGCTGGTTTTGTCCCAGGCTTTTTTGCCTGTTTGTCAATAAATATCAATGATCCAGCCGAGTTCAGTTCCAATGCCATGACAATATAAGCTTGGTAGCTGCATTGTTACCGATTCTTAGCACTTTCCAGTATCTGAGAAGGTCATCTGTACATCTGCCAAACTTTCATGGAAACCTTATTCTTTGTTCTGATTTCAGTTTTATTGCCAGTAGATATAGTAAGAAACATTACATTTCTCTTAGGTACCTATTACTTTTCCAAACTGTTTAAGATTTTGTTGGATCTTTCTTTAGATTAGCTCTAAAGACACATGTCAAAAACATGCTTTACCATATGTTCTATATTCAGTGTGGCACCCTGATAGCTGTCCCTTTTTTATCTATTTTGCATCATTTTCCATGCTTCCTTGGAAAAAGTCAATTTTTCACAAATAACTCATGTATACAGATTGCACCAGAGAATGAAGCATTGCTCACAGCCATGCCTGTAGTCATTCAGTCAGCCACAGCAAAGAAGTTAAGCAGTGAAATTTATTTCACTTCTGGCGCCATGCTTAGAGACATACTCAAAAATACATTTGCAAGAAATAACAGCAGCTTTATTGAATCTACTGAGTTATGAGCAATGCTGCATATGCTAGGAGACTTTGCCATTTACCATAATAAATAATTACGCACACACAGAGCCTACATGAATGCAGATATCGAACTCACAAAACTACTGTTTCTTCATTGTGTATGAGTGGGAGGTTTCTGGCTGCTTGCTCAGTTTGCTAAAAAAGATAGACGTCAAACAGAAAAACAGTGCAAACTGGCAAGAAAAAGAACTGAACCTTCTCTGAAGGCAGTAATTATGCAGGAGTTTTCATTTGCTCGAATCAGTGCTATTTTTAAGGAAATATTGATCTTGTGATAACATCTACCTTGCAATGCTGAGTGACTTTGAAGCAACTGCTTATCTGCTGCAGCTATAGGTCCAGTTTGGGACTGTTCAACTAGTTTGCTCAGGGGAAACCTCACATGTGCACTAAGTATTAGAACATACTCTAGAAAACAGTCTTGTGCACTATAGATGAGACTCAGAAGTGTCTGACTGGTCAGTTACCTCCATATGTCCCACCTGCTATTGTGACATTGCAATGATCTGGGGGAGTAGAAAGCCGCTTGCCACATGGGACATAGTGTTTGGTAGGAGTCTGCACTTAGACTGTGCTTACACTGTCCACCAGGACATTGTGAGGACACAGAACAGGATCTGGGAATGGTTCATGCCTTTTCCAGGCTCAGATAAAATCAGGCACAGGAAACAAGACCCAAAGCTGAATAAGAAGAGAAGCACTATCTTTGCTTTCTGGATCTGCCTCCTCTCACGGAATCACGGAATTTTCAGAGTTGGAAGGAACCTCCAGAGATCATCTAGTCCAACTCCCCTGCTTAAAAGCAGATCCCGTAGAGCACATCACTAAGGACTGCATCCAGGTGAGTCTTGAAAAACTCCAGAGAAGGAGACTCCATAACCTCTATGGGCAGCCTGTGCCAGTGCTCTGGCACCCTCACTCAAAAGAAGTTCTTCCTCATATTTAAATATAATCTCCTATGTTCCAGCTTGTGTCCATTACCTGTCGTCCTGTCACTGGGAACCACTGAAAAGAGTCTGCCTCCATCCTCCCTCAACCCACCCTTTAGATATTTGTAAACATTAACTAAATCACCCCTCAGACTTCTCCAGGCCAAAGAGTCCCAGCTCTCTCAGCTTTTCCTTATAGGGGAGATGCTTCAATCCCCCAGTCATCCTTGTTGCCCTCCACTGGACTCTCTCCAGTAGGTCCCTGCCTCTCTTCAACTGGGGAGCCCAGAACTGGACACAATATTCCTGGCCTCACCAGGGCAGAGCAGAGGGGGAGAATGACCTCCCTCGAACTACTGGCCACACATTGCCCTGTGCAGCCCAGGGTGGCATTGGCCTTCTTGGCAGCAAGAGCACATTGCCGGCTCATGGATAATTTACTGTCTACCAGGACTCCCGGATCCTTCTCCTTGGAACTGCTTTCCAGGAGGTCCCCCCTAACCTGTACTGGTGCCTGGAATTCTTTTTCCCCAGGTGCAGCACCCTACACTTGCCCTCTGCATCTTCACCAACAAAAATTCTGTTGCATATTGATGCATGGATTTAATTTTATTAAATTAAATTTATTTAAATTTTGTTGCATATTGATGCATGTATTTATGTTGCATTATTATGAATAAAATAATATTCCCTACTGTATGTAAAATTTTCAAACGAATGCATGATTATTTCTTAGGGCAGAGAGTATGAATAGCAAGCTAAGATAAAGCTCCCTGCTGGTTTCACGTGTCCACTTGTGCACACATACGCTCCCTAGAGGCCACCCAAAGTCAGGCTGGTGGCAAACAACAGGAGATCCACGTACTCCACAGGCATGATTGTATCTTTCAATGTAAAACACTTTCCCTCTCCAGACACACAAGTCATGCAGTGACTTCTACCTCTTTAGAAATTGTGGTTGAGTCATTGCAAAACAGTACAAAACATCCTAAACGTAACTGTATTATTCTCTTAGTGTTTAAATCATGTGAGAACTTCAGCCTGAAAAATAAAACATTCAAAAATTGCGAAATTTAGAATTACTATGATTGGTTGTTACGATCCAGGCGTAACTCCATGACTGACATATTTTTCCACAATCAACCCTGATGCTGAGGAATCTTTTGATAAAGGGAGCAGAAGCTCTGACCACAGTGTCCAAGATCTACATCTCATAAAGTTAATAAAAAAATAAGAATATTATTCATCTACTGTTAGACCGTTACTCTATTACTGCAATATTACTCACTTATTATTAGCCTGTTCCTACGGATGCTGAAGCCAGATGCCAAGGTTGTCAAGGAGGCAATAGAAAACTGAAATTAATTTGCTTAATATTTTCTATCTTCTCCGTTCAATATGAGCAGACCTGAATTTGTTTTTCACTGAATGTTTCTCCTTAGAAATGTCTTCAGGTGTTACAATGACACACTGACATTTTGCGCAGAGAATTTAGCAGGCCTTTAATGCACAGCAAAACTGAGTTTTATGTATTCTAAGGAGCCAGTTATCACAACAGACAATATTTGGTTGACTGCAAATAATTCTCTGATGACATAAAAAAATCATATACTTGAGTATATGGACAGCTAGGATTTGAGGCTTGGTTCAGCATCAGTCCAGAAAACTACCAAAAGAGTGCAAAGAGAGGAGAAGTGATCTGAAGCACTCATGGCTGGGCAGAACAAATTGTCTTCATTAAAGATTTCTCTAGAACTACCACTCACAAAGCAAAACACTGGGTCACGTGGGCCCTGCATGGGCAAAACTCTCATTTGCTTCAGCAACTGCCTCTTAATATAAACCATTTCCACACATGGACCTCTCTCTCTACATCTGTGTTTTTAATACCTTGCCATTTGCACTCATGTTCCTTAAGGCAAAACTCTGCTTTTGGTTACACAAGTGGAAATGCAGTAGCTTTTCTCTGTATTAAAATTAGCATAGTGAACAGCAAAATTTGACCTAAAACTCTGAAACAGTTTTTATGTATATTTTTACTGGTCTGTCAGCAAAGTATAACAAATACCCTGCTAGCAGTCAGGTAAATGGTATTTTCAAAATTCTGGTGGAAAGAACAATAATACAAAGCCTGTTCTGAAAGGGATTGTTTCCAGCGCTGTACCAAATTTCATGGCTGATAACACATGCATCTACCATCAGATAAGCAAAGAAAATATGCTTGTGTGATTAACTACTTCTCTGATGCACTGCACAGCGCACAAGTTGCACTTTTCCCTTCTCTTAACTTTAGAGCTACTTAGCAATGCTGTTCCCATTGGATTCAGCAAATTTCTATTACCTTATTGTGAATAGGTCTTGTATGCAACTAGGCATTTCAGATCGCAGGATGTCGGAAGTGATGCCTGAAATTCCAGTGGGAGGCTACACAAGCATTATAAACAAAACATCATTCTCATATGTTCTTAACCTGGAGTCATTCCTAAGTGAAATGGGACCATCGCAAGCAAAGTTTTGGCCACCCAGCTGACAATAAGCAACTCTCCAACACCATGAATGTCCTAGTGCTTGTACATGACAACTACATTGCTTCAGCCACTTCTGACACAATGCAAAAGTAGCACTTATGAACATTCCCCAGGATCCTCTTAAGTTTTCTCTTAAAAAATTCAAGAACATTACATATAATACTGAATTTTAATTTAACTTTTACTTTAAATAGTAGATTTTACATAAAGGTATATAAAATTTTCTTCCTAAAGAAAAGGTCTTCCATCTCATTCTTTTCTGTGAATTTGCATGCATTTCCATCAGATAATGTAAAACAAAACTATGAGTGAAACTTTGCAAGTGACTATAAGGAGAAAGTAAACAGCTTTGTTAATCCAATCTAAGAACATCTTGCAGACAAAGAGAGGAGTTTTATCTGAACATTTTATTCTGGTTTGAGCCCTTTTCCAATGACAATGACTTCAGAGAATTTCTGAGTTCATATCATCTCCAAATGGGCATTTTTCCATGAGTATCCTATTGGGTGAAACAAAGTGAGTCATAGCAGTTTAGAAGTTTTGGGCAGAAAGGATATGTGCACTGTAACCAGTTGAAAAAACAGAAGGAGACCAGACAGGCAGAATAGGTCATGTGCATGAATGGTCACAGTATTATTGTTGTGCTTTAGCCAGACGTGGCATCTTTCAATAGCATAAGCCCGTCTTCTGCAAGAGTTTTAGGCAACTCACTTTTGGTGGGACATGGGTATCCAGGTAACTTTTTATCAGATGGTCTCCCAGTACAGCTTTGGGTTATTGGTTTACTTTTAATACCTAGAGAGGAGTGCTGCTTGTTGAATCTCTCATTATCGGCTTAGTGCAACCCAGTAACTCTTCACGGCAATTTCCTGCCAGCCAGGCACTGCTCCACACTAAATCTATTCAAGGCTGAGACTAACAAGACTACGCTCTAGAGAAATATTTGTCTGTTGTGATACACAGTGTGCTCAGCATCTTTCTGTGCTATCTCAAGAAACATGGCAATATGTCCTAAAAACCGCTCATACTGCACCTAATATATGCAGATACCATGCCAGGCAAGGTATAAAAATGAAAGATAAATACAACTTTACCAAGAAGATGTTTATTGTAAAGTACATTTACAGAGACTTTTCCCTGTAGCAGATTTACTATCCTTGTTTGCTATCCCTGTTTAAACAGTTTTACAAAGTAAAACATAAAAGGTGGAAAGACTATTATCCCTGTCTTCAGGGTGAAGCAAAGTTCACCATCCATGATACCCACAAATGTTTCCAGTTAATGTAATCAATGATCCTGAGACCTATATTTGATTCACTGAATGAAACAGTGAAACATATAATTAGCTGCCTCAGATAACAGTTTCAGCAGATGGATAGGAGAGCAATGCTTCTAATGGGCCTTCTTTTGACCCAAGGGAGCTTGGCAATTGCTTTTGCTGACTGGATGCAGTATTGAGGGCATCTGGGAAGTGAGTCTCTGATGAGTGGGTTTATGCAGTTTGTCAAACAAGCCCATTTGTGAGCAGTGCTTTTGTGTTCATTCCCAAAAAAGAATCACGAAGATCGCTAATTGTTGTGAGCCACCTGTCATATTCTGACGAAGACATACAGGTGTATGAAACCTTCCTTTAATTCTCAAATAAATACTGTACACCATCTCCTGTGTATAGACGCATAACTGTCACCTTATCCCTCTCTATTATCTGTGCTCTTTCCCCTCCTCCCTTTGTTGCACTTATAGTACCATTTTTTAAAGGACCCCTTGTCACTTCAGAGATGCATTTTGGAAGTTCCTTACATTTTCTGTGTCTCACATCTTACTTTTTAGTAATCATCTTAAAGGTTTCACAGGGTCCAAGCAACATTTAAAGCCAGCTCGCACTCAAAAGTTTCAGTTCACAGACTGTAGTAAGACTTTGAATTTTGTTTCCACAGAATTAGAAAAAATAGATATTTTGTATTCCCTGCGAATTAGAAATGTAAAAATACTTAAACTGCATTTGTTTCTAAAAAAAATTTGCTATTTAATTTCAAAATAATTTGTTGATTGAGAATTATTTTGTGACTGTCCTATCATTTGCTTATCATATTTTACAGAATAATAATCAAAATATTATTTTGATTTTTGTTTTAAATATCCTAAAGGCAGCTGCTACATAATGCGGACTGAACCATCTTATCTTTAGATCAAAGTGTCTCCAGTTTGTGCAGTAATGGTAAATTTTGACACTGATATTTTGATATATAGAGCAAGAAGATAAGCATCTGGTGCACTAACAGGCGAAACAGCTGGTTTCAATATCTTTGAATACTTTTCTCTAGGACACCAAAAACTAACACAGCAACATCTGTAAACTGAGGATGCCTGTAATATTCTGCTTTCTAGGTTCTAATCTACAGCATATCATCACTGCAGCTGATCATAAATGACTTCAGGTTCAACAATTATTTCAGAAGACATGCTCCAACTGCAATTAAAATGCTGACATCTGCTAAAGTAAATCCAATAAGACTGAGATAAAAGGGCAAAATTCATCATACTAATTATTTTTTGAGGTTATTCATGCAGTTAGCTATATATCAGGGCTCCTTTGTCGTGCTTCTACAAATACATTTGTTGGAAACTGAAGTCAAAGACTGAAAAATTTTAATATAAGTAATACAATTGTGTGAATCACCTCCTGTTGTCTACCAGGAGAAATTTTGCTTTCGCAGTCATGTAGGTCAATTTGCACTGATTTTGCAGTCTTGAAACTGTTGTTATCCATCCACTTGGGCATTTCTTTCTGGACCATGGACTATTAGAAACAGGGATAGTGTTCTCTCATCTTGATGTAAATGAAACACGACACACATAAATGACAGATATGCATCTTAGTTAAAATTCAAGCATACAAGTATTTCTTTTTCTTTTTAACTATGGCCTTGTTCTTGAGTTAGATCTTCAAAGTTTCAAGTGAAAGAATGTCAAATGTACAATTCATTGAAAAGATTTGCCCAAACTCAACTGAAGAAAAGCATGTCCTACTACGGGTTCAGCTAAGAGCCTGTGAAGGTATTTTTTTTCCCCTAGCATATTCTACAGCATACATATTCTGTTTGGGAGGGCTGTCTTTTCCACCTGTCTCCAAGACCGGTCACAGATGGAGACTGGAATAAAGTCTGGACTGGTGTCTTCAAGTAGCACAGAAAATGCTTTTCCTTTTTACTGTTTGCTGTCAGATTTTTATTATATGCCACCACTTCAGATCCAGAGGAAACTATTAGGTTAATTTGTGAGGCATATTAAGACTCTATCCCTTGCTCTTCTGCAGGGAATAGTAATTACCATGTCTACATAAGAAAGTCAAAGCCTCTCAAGCCTGTGCTCCAAACTTTAGGGCAGGGATGAGCACTACCTCATATGACAAGCTGTATGCCAAGATCTTCAGGGACTGAGAGGTGAAAGACATATATCACATGCTTCTGAAAAGAAGGAAACAAATTGCACCTGAGATATGGCAAAGGCTAACTGAGGTCCCAGTCCTCCACTGAGCAACATGGCTAGGCTGCATATGAACCTACATCACAAGATAATCTGACATTTTCAGGCTTTTCAGCACCTGTTGTCTTGCAGTTCATAGGGGATTCGGACAGAGTCAGCCACAGATTGTGAAGCACAGCAGCTGCACTTGCTGCTGCTTACAAACTCCACAGTTTGTGAGTCACAAATTGGTCACTCTGCTAGAAAGTCACTGGGTTTCAAGTTCTCTCTTGGTGGTTTTTCAGGCGATATAATCGGAGAGAGTTTGATGTCTATGACCTCCTCCCATGTTTCTGAGTTCTCATTTCTATGGGTATGGAATCCCTAGTGCAGACACCATCTTGATTTCAAAGCTGCACCAGGATAATTGCATGCACAAATGTATTTCTTTGCCTAACCCAGCTAGCTGCATAAGCTTGCAAAGTCCAGCTACGCTTGCTGTCATTCAGCCAACCACTCACTCAGCGCTTGCTGCAGCTCCTTTCTCAAGTCCCTGGTGCTTGGATGCCCCTTGCATCTGATTCTGCTCTCACATGTGCCCAGGGAAATTTGCACACACATGTGTTGTGGATGTGTGGTAAGAGAGTAAGGCATACTATCAAAACAAAAAGTAAGGATGGAAATAAAATGTCAGAATTCAGACAAACAGTTCAAGAAATATTACACTCATAAAAAACCAACAGCAAAACCAACAACAACCACCAAAAAAAAAACTCAACCCAAACCCCAAACACAGAAGAACCAAAGGAAAAAGGTGTCCAACAGTTCTCGTGACTTTAAACTGAAAGTGCTTGTGATCCTTCCAACTTTTAAGAAACAAAAGGCTGCTTAGCCCTGTTAATCACTGAACAGGTCTGAGAAAGCTAAGGCCCTTGTGGTGACAAACTATTCAAAACATCAGCCAAGAAGTAAGATTCCTTTAAATAAGTCCGTCTGTGTATGGCCAGCAGAGACAGTAAGTCTGAACCTGAAAGGATTCAAGTTCTGTAGTCAAATGTACAGGAGTGTCTGGGGGATCTGCGTAGGCAAGCTATGGTATTGCATTTGGGGTAAAAGGCAGGCTTTGGGGAGGTTCTGTAGCTTAGGGCTGGGAAATGAGTGTATTCTTAGAGTGTGAAAGGGAAAGAGATATGATATATAAGAACTACGTATTTAGAGGTATTTAAAAAACAGTACTATTTCACACAGAGCAACAGTGGAATAATAAGTGAAACAGTTGGTAAACATCATAATATAAAGAATATAATGAATTTAATTGAGCTCTATGTAAGGGATGTGAAGCAAAGGATTCTGTTCTAAGATTCCCTTCTGATATGGCTATAGCAGGCAGTAAAACGGAGTTAATCCAGGCTTTTGCCTCTGTGAAGAATACTTGATTTTGCACACATTACTCTGCATCTAAGAAAGATAACCCATGGACAGTGTGTCAGAATGAACTGAGCACCCAATATCACGTCAGCAAAGAGCCACTGAGTGATGTCTGAGCCCATTGTTGTGCATCTTAACTTGCCTTTGCCCATATTTTTTAAATGTCATTAAACTCTACTGGCTAGCATTTCTTTCCCTTGCAGTATTTGCATGTAATTACTCTTTTTGATTTCTTCTCTGCAGCTTGTGGCACCTGCTACAGGCTGGAACATTTTTGCTTTTGGCTCTCACATGACATAAAAAATGGTCTGCTATAATAGTCCTCTCTTAAGTGTTTGCAGATTTACTTGAGCTGATTTCTTTCAAATCCTGCTACATTATATGAAGATATATAGAAACATAAATACCTCACCTGGAAAAACTTTTGTTAAGCAAGTAATAACACTCCAAATATTTACCTTTTATTTTAAAAAATAACCTTGTTATTAAGAAACAAATGTCAGTCAAAAAGTAGAATTCATTTACATCTAAAAAAGATTTAATGCTTGGCAACTAGGTTCCAGGTACAAACATTGCTCTCTCTCTGCAACACCATATATTAAGTACTTGACACAATATGTATGGTAACCATTCCCACTATTTTTCATCCTTTGATGGTAATAAATATTGTAAACAATTGCAGGGACCAATAGAAATATTCACAAGCAAGTAGCATGTATAAAAATAAGGACTGTGGGATTTGGTCCATACAGTACTTTCACGTAGGAGCTCCCCTTTGTTCCTGCTGAGCAACAACTGAAGTCTAATTCTACATGGTCTAGTTATTACTTTGAAGAATGAAGCATTTGTTGATCTATGGCAAAGAATAATGCAGTGGAGGGGACTGGACTATATTTGCATGTGATTAAATGGCAAATCTGTATGAGGAGAGAAAATAGTTACAGTGATGCTCGTTTCTGCTACTTAAGGGCTGGACAGAAGCATGTTGGAACTCTTTCTGAGTTGATTAGTCAATATGACCAGCAATGACCCTGCGGTGTGTGGGGTTTATCTAGGAAATATCTGAATAGGAAATATGAACACAGCCTCCTCGCTCTAGGGAACAACGACTATTTGCTGAGTCTGGAGAGTGAGAGCTAAGACATTGGAAGTCCTAGTATGAAAGGGATGGAGATATATAAATAGGAAAGTTATTTATTTTTATGTCACAAATTTTGGCTAGAGGCTGCTAGAGCCAAAACTCTTCTACATGTCAAGACCACGGAAGCTACTGAGGCAAAATACTTTCTTGATCCAAAGAATCTCAGAAGCTCCATCATTGTACTAGATACTGTGGGTCTCTCTCCTTTGGTGAAAGAGACTGCATCTGCCTGGGATGTTAGTCTGTGACCATGGCTGAGAGCTGGTGTGCTGCAGCTGCCACTGGGACTGATAAAGGTGTTGCTGCCACCCCACATTTCCACCATCTGCTTATCGGATCCGAGTGCTGCTTCTCACCGAGTATATAAATTTTAAGGTCTCTGGGGCTGAAACCAGACCTTTAATTTTACAAAATGGACCCATACTATTTAAGTGGCAAGCTTTCTAACTATTTGGGACTTGCAGGCATTTCTGAAGTAGCAATGAAACAGTCTTGGCCCCAGATGTCTCCTCGGAGTTGCCAAAGATACATAAAAACACTCAATTCTATCTACTCTACTACAGGTTTCTTTCATCCTATGTAAGCTATAAAATCCACATTGCAGCTGTTTGCTTCTATGGAGAGTATAAACTCTGCAAGTACAGTCTTCCTGACAAGCTTAGCAACAGTTTAGTGATGATTCAGGCACTTCACCAAAGAAAAAGAGATCCTGTGCAATGTATAAATTCTACTGAGACCCTGCACAGCCTGTGAACTCTCTAGGATCCCTTGCAGAACACTCCAACAATCGAAACAGTTAGAACAAGTAAAGCTATCATTATCCTTCCCAGAATCTCTACAGCACTCACAGACCCAGTCAACAGTAAGAACTAAATAAGACAAAATATGCATTTTGTGATTCCAGTTGTTGTTGAGATATTGTTTGACAAAAGCAAACAAGAGAAAAAAATCCTATCAATTTTCAACACAAAACCACATTTTCCAATTACTATCAAGCCTCTCACTAAACAATCTGCTGGCGAGAAACTTGCATGACACAACACAAGCTGAATGGATCCCAAACAATTTGGATTTTTGTGGCAATTTAGTGTCGCTTAAAAAGTAAAGGTTACTGTTACAGGCAATTGCAGTTAAATCATAATATTTTAATAATTGCAGCTCAAGCTTCTAAATGAAAAGGAAAAAAAAAAAAAAGAAAGATTACATATTTGCATTCAGCCAAACACTTATAGGCACTAAAACTGGCTGAGTTCAAGGTCAAGGAGGTTTCAGTAAATTATATTGGCTTGAGCTTGGATCAGGAGCTGGGTACCCGAGGCATGCCGGTAACCAGCTCTAAATGCAACAATGATTTTAAACACAGAAAATATTTTAAACAAAGAAAACACACAAAGATTTTAAATAAAGAACTTCAAATACATGGAACATTATTGGAAAGAAAAGGCAAATGTAATAAAACATCAGTTTTAAAAACTGACAGTCTAGGTAGCATGACTACCAGCACTCAGCACAGACCTCCAGTAGCCCTGTAGCCAGGCCTCCGCCTACAGCTGCAGCACTGGCAGAGCAGATAGCTGTAATGACTTCGCAGGTCCTTGCCTAGGTTTACAGCAATCCAGCTCCTGCACACACCGATCTCTTCACTATAAGGCAGTTTCCAGCAGTTTTACCATCAAGCTGTTTGCCTATCACCCTATTGCTGCTACTTTCACTGCAGGCTACCATGTTGGAGAGGATAATATTTTACTGTTGGCAGCTCTCATAAAATTATTTCATTCATATGTTTACAGACTTGGATATGAGTGTTTTATTTCTCTGAATATCCAACTGGCACGTCATTTTAATAAGAATGTCCCAAAGTCCTGCATAATAAGGTTTATAAGTCCATATAAATAAGGTTTGTTCTGTCCAGACATCTTTCCTTGCCTGCGAGCAGATACCGATGCAGAGCTCAGTGTTTTTCTTTTTCCAGCTCAACAGCTTTCTCCAGTGGGTGCCACATTCTTGCTAGTATTCCTCTTGGATTGTCTGTTTGACGGAGAATGCTTATCTCCTCCTCTACTTCCCAGAAGATATCCTTCTGTTAAGCCTTAGCTTTTCACAATTAAAATCAGAACCACATCCATTGTCCCAGAGCTGCCTCTGAAAAAACACACATTCATTTACAAAATCCAGGGTGGATTCTCTAAGTCATAAGAGTGATGGGAGCAGGCAGCTTTAACTTTTGCACACAGGGTTTTTCAAAGTCCCCATTCTGAGACAGTGGAAGAGAAAGTATTCAACTAAATGTGACCCAAACTTTGTAATTATCATGACTCTTTACCAGGATGTGTAATTCTGGAGCCCAGGGCTCACACTTTGGACAGATGGAGAAGAAACAAATTTGAAGAATAAGTGGCTCCTGTTTAAAGAGATTTCATCAAGGTTTCTGCCATTCTTAAATATTATCAAGCTTTTATTTACACACACATACTTGTGGCTGAAAGATCCACACAGCCTCTAAATTTTCTGTGAATTTCCTCTCTCTTAATTCTTTTTTATATATGTAAGCGGGTGAATTACTGAGCAAATAACACTGAAGTCCTTGGGTTGCTATCGCAACTCTACAAAAGCAAGAGGCAGACATATGACAGGAGACAGCAGCAGAACAGGATTTGTCTTGCACTGGCCTGAGTGATTATGGAGTTATCCTCCATGGGATTAAGAAAACTTTCCTCTGGCTTCCCCGTAGTTCTCTGGGTGATATTGCTCATCACCCTTGTGCAGAGGTGTGTACCTCTGAGAGGATTTTGTTTTCCTTCTCCCACCCCTGCCAGTAATTACCAACACACAGTACCGGGGAATGAAGAACGAGGGAGAGCTCTAAAGGGGCCTACCACCAATTCAATAGCGCTTTGATTTAACAGCTCCGAGTCCTTTGAAAACATTTTGCCAAGAAAAGCTTGCCATCAACACGTATAATCTCTTATCAGGGGCCATTGAAAGCCTGGGCTCCGAGGTTAATTCTCCCATCGCAACGGGTTTCAATCAGTTCAAAACTCACATCGAGATGAAAGCCGCGGAGCCTTCTCGCACGGTTTGTCCCGCAAAACCCACTGAGATCAACCGACTGGGGAGGATTAGGGCATGCTCATCTGCTGGCTCTCCAGCGGGACGGGACGGCTCAAAAGAAAAACAATAATTAGGGATAATTGCTTGTGTCCAAACACAGGCATTAAAGCCCCTTTCCCCTTTGGTACTTCGTGAGCTGGAATGAAAAAGACACCCCCTGTTTTGACAGCTGGGCAGGCGAGCGGAGCTGGTGACAGATGAAGCGAGACGTCCCCGGGCACCGGCGGCGCAGCGGGGCGGGGCGGGCCCGAGCGGGCTGGGGCGGGCGGTGGGCGGGACGGAGCTGTCGGTGGGCGGGGCGAGGGTGGCGGTGGGCGGGGCGGAGCCGGGCCCCGCCCCGAGATGGCCGCGCCGCTCCGCGGATATGGGCGCCCCGTCGGGCCGACTCCGCCCGCAGGCGGTGCCGCTGCCTCCAACGGCCGTAACGGCCGCGGGCCCCGGCGGCGCCAGCAGCCCGGCACCCGGGCGGGCCCCAGGGGACGTGCGGTCCCCGCGGCGGGGGCGGCGGCCCTGAGAAGGAAGGAGGAGGCTGGGGAAGGAGAGGCAGGTTTCAGCGTTGACCCGGGGCCGCGCTGCCAGCCCGCCGGGACCCCGACACCGCTCCGGGGGGGCGGCCCCGGGGCCACGCTGCCGGGCGGTGGGAGCCTGCCCGGGGCGGAGGGGCAGGCGGCCCGGGGGGCGCGGAGCCGGGGCCGAGGGGTGCCCAGTGCCACGGGGAACCGTGTACCGGGGCCCCGCTCCTCGCACGCTCAGTCGGCAAACGCAAATCAGATGGGAACAGTAACGCGCTGCAAAACAACTGACTAAAATTACACTCTCGGGCTGTAATGTATACAACGGCATGAGTGATTAATTAGGGAAACCCACATCCGACAAGGAAGATTTTTTGAAAAGAATCTTGGAAAACACTGCAAATACAGCTGGGATCCAGATTAATACATCTCTCTAATAAAGCGCTTCCCGGCCGCCTCCCCGCTCGTCCCGTCCCCTCCTTCCGCCTCACGTTAGGGTGGGCTCAGCCATCGCTCCGCTGCCTGACCAGGCGGGCCGAGCCTGTTAACAAGAGGTTATACTCGTGCCTTAATGGTCAGTATGGCAGCGTTAAGGCGTTGGGCGCTAAAAGACTGGGAGCGGGTGGATGCTTTGCTTTTCCATTTGGGAGGCGACGCGCGGTTACGATCTCTCCTCCGAAAGCGGAGATGAAAACGGAGCTGTATCTCTTTATAAAGCAGAACGAGGCACAGCGAGCCGCCGTGTTTCGCAAACGAGATCTTCAGCAGAAGCATCACTGCTGTGGCAGCGGCCCTTGCGAACAGAAAGCAAGATGCATTTTTGGAAGCGTTGCAGGTTAGGTGGTGCGGTACTGAGCTACAGCATGGGTTATCATGCAAAACTGGTCTGAAGGGTGATGGATAAAAAGAGGCACGGAAAACGGTAACACATCTAATTACAGCAGAGCAAACGACACTGCTAGAGCTCACTTCCCTAAAAAAAAATAATAAAAACCCCTATTTTTTGTACATCTGTGCAAAATCCAGAACACCCAGAAGCTGGTTGACTTCAGAATACACCGAAGAATAAAATGAACGGGAGAGTTTAAATCTCCCGATCTTATTTTACAGTATTATGACGACCTTACAAATGATGGCAGGGTTTTTTTCCCGTTTATCCTGGACTTTAAGCATCCTTCGCAAAGACAGACTGTCTATACTTCACAGAGGAAAAAAAACCCCAACAGAATAAACGTATATAAAAATGTTAATAATATATATATAAAATTACGGTTTGTTTCCATATCTCCAAAGCACAGATCAAGTCAGTCGCCCCCATCCGTGCTCCCGTTTCCCCCCGCCGGGGCAGGGGCAGGGGCATCACCAGGCTGGACATGCTGCCGCTTTCCCTGCCTCTGCCTGCGCGGTCCACACAGGCGACACCGTCACCCCATGCGAAAATCTAGATTGCACATAGGAAACCTGACAAGGAAACACGGTGTATCACACACGGGCAATGCCAGCGAGAGTATCCCCCGGGTTATTTTTTTGTTGTTGTTGTTGCTCTTTTCCTCAACTGCACAAAAATAATGAGGGGAAGTTTGAATGGAGAGACATTAAAATAAGTACATTTAAAAACACAGAATGCAAGCGTGATCCCACAGGGAGAGATGGAGCACGGCTCTGTACTTTCTCGAGGCGGTTGCGGATATCTATGGAGGTTTTTCTATGACTAAATCTCCTGCTACCGGACTGGGAAACGGAACAATTATTAAACCGAGCAATAATTAGTTTTGAGGTATCTCTCAATTGGTTCAAGCGCTAGAGACACCTCTTTGAGAGTCCCGGAGGTCCCCAGCAGATAACAGGTTGTCATTTAAATGCGGTGTGTGTGGGTGTGTGGGTGTGTGGCGTGTGGTTTCTTTTTTCTTTCCCTCAAGGATAAAATCTTGACAGCTGTTTCTCACGAGAATCTTTCGGGTGTTTTTTATTGACAACGTACCGGCGGTATTTCCTAGCCCAAATGCCCGCTGCAGCCCCACCAGCACTCTGGCATGAGCAAACCCAGTTCGACTCGATCCCTAACCTGTCTTCCAGCTCCAAAGTTACACGGCGAAATCCCAGTCTTTTTCCTCCCTACTTTCACTTCCTTTGCTTAAACAAGTTTTGACACTCTGCAGAGCCCTGATTGAGACCGTGCCCTGCTTCCCGGGACTCGGAGGAGTCTACCCAAATATTTTATTAAGTTGCCGTATTGTGGTGTTTTCCGCTGCTGAATCGATACTTTTTATTGGTAGTCGCCGCAATATTCGTGATTTTGATTACAATGGTAATAATCGTCCGTGACTCGCTAAACGCCGTAGTTCGTTCTGAAAAGTTCGTAGAAATCATACGTATAGTTATGAAAAAAACCACAAAAGCGAATAAGGCACTGAACTACCTTTCTCCAGATACTCATGGAGAACCGTCCTACCTAGAGCAAGATCAAATCCCAAACAAGAAACGCTGAACTTCTGTGTAGATGGTAATATGAAGTTTGAAAGAGAGGTGCAAGAATCATCTCAGTCTGCTGCAAAGCAGCCTCCGAGCACGAATGAGAGGACACCACGGATTTGTTCCTTCAGTTTCTCTTTTCCCAAAAAGCTCCTGAATAAATCAGTAAGAAATTAAAAGCGAGGAGGAAGCACCACGTACACCCGGATGGGATTTGTCTTGTGCGGGCATAATTCTCTTCTGATATTGTTGTACACATTGTAAGTATAGAAAGGGAGGAAAGTGCTTTTTGAAACGAAATTGGAAGGGGTACTTTTACATTTCCTTTTAAAATGAGGTCACTTACTCTTCTACCACCACTGCGTGACTGCCTGCCCCCCCCGCACACATCTGATCGCCAATGTGCGGGTCAGAACCGCAGCTAGTTGTGGCACCGGCGCCCGGGGGCTGCATCCCGAACGTTACACTTCGAGGTGTACTTTTCTGTTTGTCTAATGCAATTTATGCCAGGTGCTTTTCTTCCAAATTAAGCAAGAGACGCCGATCGCAGTAAGAATTAGCTTGTGTCAAGTTTTAGGTGGAAAAGGGAAGTTGACAATGCCGCAGTCGAACGTTTCAACAGCCATTTACCACTAAAGAGCACAACTTCCAGAGTTATATACCTTGTACTACAGTTCATAAACTTGATTTATGATGAAACAGGATTGCTGGGTTTTACTGCTCTGGCCCTCCCAGCTGGTAAGAATTTGACTGAAACATGTGGGATTTAAAGTGAGCGAAAACAGCATTATATTGAAAGCTTTCCGTGCGTACGTGATCCCAGTCAACAGGTAACGGAAAACTCTGTCTTGCAAAAACACAGCCGTATTCGAAAACAGATTTTGGCGGTCAGAGGGCGCAGACGGGGTCTGCTCAGATCTGCCCGGTGCCGCACAGACAGCAACAGTGTCCCGGCGGTGCCTTCCGAGGAGCGGAGGGAGCTCACACCGACGAAGCACCGGGGGCTGTGGCCGGCGATGTGGATGGCAGCGGCAGCAAGATGTCGGGGGGCGGCGGGGAGCTGACACGGCGATTTCCCACTCCCCGCTCTCGGATGAGCACAGGGGCCGGCGGCGGCCGAGGGGAAAGGGAGGGCGATGAATTTTCAGGAACAAATCTTTTCCTGAGCATCCGTGGCTGTCCCGGTGCAACCGCACGGGCGCAGGACGGGGAAGGGGGTGGAATTTGTGACAGCCTGGCGTGCTGATATTTGTGCCTGAAATAAGCTGTCGGTGTAGCCGCGTAACCTGGTGTGTTTTAATACAACAGGGTGGACAAAGTGCGCTATTCGGTGTAAATCCCCACCTCCCGGCTCCGTCCTCTCCTAAAGTCGCAGCCCGGCGCAGCGACACCGGGAAGAACGAGCGTGCTGTAACCAAAGCATTAGTAACAAAACAGCTGAGAAATGAAAACTCCGTCCGCAGGGTTCCCTCTGCAGCCCCCCACCCTCCACAGGAGCCCACGGAGCTCTTTGGGGCCGCTCCCCGCGCCGAGCCACTCGCACTCCCAAACCCGCCGTTGCCGGCGGCTCCGCCAGCCCCTGCGGGGCACCGCTGCCGGAGAAGGCAGCCCCCAGCCCGGCGCACACCCCTCGCCCACCAGAGAGGAGCACAGCTTTCCCCCAGCTCGACTCCGGGCTCTGGGGTGGAGGATGCTCCAGGGGACATAGCCGCTGCGGGGCTCCGTCTGTGCCCGCTCAGGGGGCAGCGGGCTTGCGAGGGGACCCTCAGGGCTCCCCATGGGCACACCCCTGCTTGCTGTCCTCCTCCATCCCTCTCCTTTCTCCCCACGGACGGTCTGCAGCCTTGTCCTAAAATGTGTGGCTTCTTACCGAGGCGCTGGGCAGAGGGCTACCTCTCACCAGGGTAAAAAAAAAAAAAAGGGTTTTCGAGCCCCTGTGGAAGATACGGGGTGGCCCAGGAGAGCGGGTTTCCCTGCCGGTACCCCAGAGGGGCTGCGGCCGTGCAGCGGGAGCAGGAGCCCCCGGCAGAGCCCCTCTCGCCCGCCGGCTCCGAGTGCTGCGAAGCAACACTCAGGGGCATTTTTGTGGGTGATTTGTACAGACCCGTGGAAAGCTCTTGAGAGGGAGGGAGGGAAGTGGAAGACATTTGGGAGACTGCAAAACCCGTGCTGGAGAGGGAAAGCTTGGCTTTGGAAATACTTCCAAAAAAAGTATCTTGCCAAGGTGATAATTGGAAAAATATCTCTGCAAGCCAGCGTTTCTATAGGTTTGGTTTTCTTTTTTTTATTTTCTCCCTCACCCCTTCTTGGTACAGCACAAGTCCATGTGAGCTTTCGACAGCTAAACTCGTCAGAGTTTCCATCCCTCTTCCAGAAAGCCACTAATGTGAGTTGCTTTTGCAGTGGCTATTTACAGGCAATTATAGGATAGGCATACGTTACCAAAAAGTAGGAACGAATGTGGTCTTTCGTCCTTTTTCATGCTTTTAATTAAATGGTTCTCTCTGTTCGTGCACACTTAAACACTTTTTTACTTGCCTCCAGAGCCCCTTGCTTAAAAAATACTGCCGTACCGTAGGTTTTAAAGATTTGTGTTTTTTTTACTGTGGTCCTCTCTGGGCTAAATGGAAGGTGATGGTTTCAGTTTAGACCATTCATACGCTGCCAAGATGAGTCAAATAATGATTAATGAGCATATTTCAGTGCAGGGGGTCGCAGTGAGGGGGAAGTTCTGCTGTGCAGCCGGCCGGAGGCTGGGCTCCCCTCCATGCCCTGGGCTGCTGGGTGGGTGCTCACGGGCTGTGGGAGCATTGCAGAGGCAGAAGGTCGTGTGGAAATAAAAGTGGCATTGTATTTATTAGTATTAGTTGTTATTATTATTATTATTATTATTAAACTTATTGAGAAGCAATAATGAAAACAGGCACTCAGAGATGGAAGTGAGCAACTTCTTGTCTCAGTGGTTTTGTGGCATATATGGCTTCTCATATGGTCTTGGTATTTTAATTGTTGCTCCTCTCGCTGTAGAGATGCGGTCTTGACACAGCTGAGCTGTTAAGTCAAGAAGCCAGCAAGAGACAATCACAGGCTGGGCTGTCTCCTTCACTGGAAAATAATAACCTAACACACTGTAAACCCAGTGTTATAGTCTCAGCAGCAGTTTAACTCATGCTCACCAGTGCTCTTAGCATAGAAACTCTATTTGTAAAACATTCTCTGTAGTAAAACAGTTTGTTTTCATTTGAAGTCTCTATGCATGCCATTTCTTGACTTTCTGTGGCGTACATTCTTTGTTTGGAGTTCATAAAATTAACAAAAATGTATTTAAAAACTCTGGAATAGTCCCTTGCTAAGAATAAGTGTTTTGTTCTCGGGGTAATACCTGCTATTGAAAAATACTGTTCTTCTTTCCCCCAGATGAACTGTCGGGGGAACAGGGTATCAAGCAACTACTCTGCTTGCAGCGATGTGGGCGAGAGGAGAATCCTTCCTGACAACACTACCGTGAGTGATCAGGTCATACAGAAATCTTGATGTTGCAGTTGTGTTTTGTTTTTTTTTATCTGAATCTGATTGACTATCGCCTTCCATCCCATTTCTCCACAGCTCATTTTTTGCTCTTTTTGTCAGCCCAGCCTAGCTTTCCTTTCTCTAGACCCAAAAGTTCCTTTCCCCTTGTGCACTTCAAACCACCCCCCTCTTTTCCCTACACACCTTTAGGACCTTCTCCTTCATTCCTGAAAGATGCTGGTTATTAGGAGACATCCCCCCAGGGAGAGGCATTCAGCCTTGACCGCAGCCAGTGTGTCTCCAGTCTGACATACTGGGAATTCAAGAGGCACTCTGGATGAAGGTCCAGATCAGAAGGAGACAATCCAAATGAAGCTGAAGTTTAAGCTGTATCCTTTCCCCCTTCTTTCTAAAATATTTATTGAAGGCAACAGTTCATTAATTGGAGTAAGATAGGATAGCTGCATTGATGCCAGCAGTATCCCACAATTTACAGCAATTACAGATTCGTATCACAGTCAAATGTCAACCTAACAGGGGCAGACACATCATCAAAGAAGAAAGCCTGTTATGGGGTCGGAGAGGAAGGAACAAGAACTAGAACTGGGACTTCTTTTGAAATGTAAAAAAAGGAAGCAGATCTGATTCCATTTGAGATTTGTGCCATTTCTTATTTTGTCCTTGTGGTACACCAATTTCTCACTAAACAATAATAGACATTCCTACACGATTTAATATTTAGATATTAAAAAATATGCTGTATATAATTTAATGAAGATCCCACCTTAAATCAAGCGCTCGTGTAGAACAAGTCTATGTCCAATGTGGGACAATTGCTCTGCTGCTTTAAAACTCTAGCGTGGTGTGTGCCCACGTAACACGGGGCAATTCCTGGCCTGTTTGCAGCTGGTCCCTGCAGATCTGGGCCTTTCCCTTTGTTAGACATCTGCCATGTGATCCATGTGGAGGACTGGAAAGGGCGGCCCTGTAACAACATTATTTCAGGGGGATTATAAGTAGCCATCATAAATTCCTTTTTTAATAGTTTATTGCCGGTTGTAGTCTATTGACAGTGCCTGTTTTATAGCATGGAGGAAAACAGTTCCTTGTTGGCACTAGTCACTAAAACTGTTTGATAGCTCTGGCCCTTTTTAGTGCCTTCAGAGAAAACCTAGTGTCTCATGAAATGAATCATAAATAGCTGAGTTGAAGTTGAACAAAAGACGGAAAGAGGGAGGAAAAAAAACAGTCTTGCACTTACTGAAATATGTTTACTTTGGACTATAATCTATTAACTAGTTTAACAAAGATACTTCAAGGCTCAGTCCTGCTGTCTTAGCTGGAAAAAAAATAAATTCCATGAGGATTGTGTCTTGGGCCTTTGTAAGGAAACTGTTCAGCCAAGATTGTCTTTCTTCTAGCTCACAGAGTAGTACATACAAAACTCTTCTCTACTGGACTTCACCTTTTTGAAAGCAGAAGCACCACAGTCCAATGCTTAGAGCTCTCTTGTCATCACTATCCTGTTGTGTAACACTGGACAACTTATGCAGTCTCTTGGGGTAGGATACAATGAAATATACAGGTATTCAGAGAGGGCTGAGAAAGAACTGGATGCCTACTGGGTCCCACAAAACCCCAATTAGGCTGCTGTGTAACTCTCCCAATGTTTACATTTACAGTTCCTACCCTGAACCATTTTGCTCTGAACCCTAGGACCATCACTCTTATTTAACTCTGTTCAAAACCCACAAACTGGGGGGTCCCAGTCAATACTGGGCTTCACTGGCCATGTAGGAGGACTTGCAGTATTTATGGGCACCAGCGTGCAATTTTGCTAGAGGTTACTACTCCGTCTTTCTCTTTCCCCTTTCCTTCCCCAAGGGCTGATGAGTGCAATGTGGATCCCAAGTCTCCTGTTTCAGTCTGAAATATTAATTTAAATTCTTGCTAGGTTTCTCCCTAACCAGCCCTTCTCTATGTGACTTGTTTCAGTAGGTAACTTTTAAGCTCATCTAGGAGATACCAGGAAGATTTGACTTTGGACCAAATTTATTTTGGATGAAATATGTTGGCAGGTGTCAGCTTGAAAGACGGGACTAAATGATGGAGCCCATTGTACATATAATACTGAGACAGAAGTGAGACACCCGGGTTCAGTGTCCTACTCAGCCTCAGAGGCTGAAAAATCCTAGATGAAATCTATGTTTCCCATTTGTCATGACAGTATCTAAGCCACTACACTTCTTAAGCTGAGCTGCACTGCAGGAATCAATCCAAAACTCAGTGCAATGGACCACAGCCCTTGGTTTTCAGGCATTCAGTTGTGCTTCTGCTACTTGGTTCCTGGTCTGATAATACTTTTAATCTAGTGATTTTATTTCTAGCTCCTCAGAAGAGGACTCAAAGCCCCATGCCTTCCAAGTGATGCTGGTTATAAGGTTAGGGTCATGGTCCTTCAATGTGTTAGCCTAAGTTCTTCACTCCATACAGCTACAAAAGGAATGAGGAATATCTATGATTTTATATATTAGATAGATGCAAGTGTGAGCTGCCAAACAGGGGGCTAAGATAGGAAATGAAGCCATCCTTCCCACTTCCAGAGAAAATTATGGAATATACCTTTTTCTTTTTTTTTTTCCTTTTTTTTTCTTTTTTTTTTAAAAAAAAAAACCAAACCCAAACATATGTAGTCAATGGTAACATTTCCTTCACCTGAGATAAGCCCCATGCTCTGGGTGGACCTTATGATCCAAAGGGGGTACTGGGCCGTATTACTCATGTAGGTGAAGACAGTTTCCTGCAGAGATGACCATCAGGTGCCTAAACTGCAGAAGGTCAGATAGGATGTTATATCCTCTCCTGTCCCTAGGATTCTTTGTTGCCCCATTCTGTACAGCTCTGTGCTCCATCTCATAACTGCTTGAGCCCTCTCCTTAGGTGTGTATGAACTGTATAGGAAACCTGGGCACTTTAGATTGAATTATGGATTTCAGTCCAGACTGACTTGTGTCTTCCCTACTTTGTGACAGCTTTTGTTCCCTATTGTATCGCAATCTCATGATTTTATGGGGCAAGAATCTGTGATTTTTTTTCCACGTAGGATCACATTGTTATAGTTACCCCTGCCTTGTTCACTTCAGGATTAGGTTTCTCTTGAACCGTCTTTTTGGACACTCCTCCTGAACATTGTCCATTTCAATCTAGTTCTCCATCAGACAACATTTTGTCTATGATTTATGATGGGCAGTAGTTCTCAGTTTTGTCCTAGGGCCAACACAAAGCGTTGGCCTTGTCTGACGATCTGAAATACTGTCCCAGTAAATGCCTCTCTTCTCAAGTCATCTCTTGAGTGTTGGCATTGTCTGAGGAAGACCTAACATCTCTGGTTTTGGTGCAGGAACAGAGAGATGCCTTTCTTTAAAAACTTCTAGTGAAGGGTCATTATGGTAGAAATTGTGTACTCCCTGTGGTGTGATCTGGGGTAGACTTCTCTGGGGAGTTTACAGTCTGATTTGTTACAGAATGTGTTGGAAACCTGAGGAGGGCATAGGGAAGTCCAAGCAGAAGTTAATAACAAATATCAGATCACTCCTTCATTTCTGGCACTTACTTTTTTATTTACTATATGCTTTGAATAAGACCTAAGGGAATTAATAAATGAAATAAATGTTGCAGTAATCCTGTCTGTTATTTGTCAACCATCTGAAACTGCAGATGAAAGACATGATTGGTGCTAAAATGAGTATGCAATTCACATCTTGCCTATTTTTGCTATGCCAAGCATGAGGCTCACATGAATGGATCGTTGCAGCCACACACAGCCCCGGTGAAACCAACTGTGCAGATGTTTGCATGCAACAGGCTACAGGGCTAGGGCCACAAGTCCTGGTTTGCCTGCAGTTACACACAGGTAACTTCGCACTGATGAATGGTTTCCTTTATTTTTATTGCCTTTGAAGCAGAGCTAATTGTCTTCCTTATTTCATTTATGTTGTAAATGTAAAGTTTCTTGTTATCTTTCAGCACTTACAGGATCCTGGCCCACAAAAATAAAATAACAAATAATTTATTTTATGTCACTGTTTCTTTTTAAGGATTCCAGACACCTGTGTGCATCTGGTGCAACAGCCCATGTTTTATTATTGTGCTCTACCTTTCTTTCACTTGGGTTTCAAAGTCCACTTGCTAGTCAGAGTCAGCAAATCCTTTTTTTCCACTGTCATAGGACACCTACAATTTTCAGAAGTCTGTAGAAATGTCTGTGCATGGAGAATGAGTACAGGTTTGGGTTTTTTTTTCCTGTGAGATACACCACATATTTTGCCACAGCTTTTTATCTTTCAGATGGTTCATTCACTATTTTATTTGATATAAAATCCTAATCCTTTTCCTTCCAGCTTTTCCTTCTCTCACTGGGACACAGTAATGTGTGGAAATACTGTGCAATACTGACACCTGCCAAGATGTGTTTGGAGAGCACTAACCAACTTACTAGTGTCTCCTCATGACCTGATGCTCCTGCAGGGAGGAAAATCCTCTTGACTTAAGCAATAGTTGGAGAAGACAGGCAGAAATGTTGAGGTCTTCTACAGTTTTCCTCTTAAAAATATATTTTTTTCCTTCAACTGGGGAAAATAAGAGTAGAGAAGTCTTCCAAACCAAAGCAAAATTTAGAATCATCGAAGTAAAATACATATGCACCCAATCACTTCAGTGATATATTACTTTGCCTAATCATTAACTTAAAATGCCATCTAAGAATTTGTAATCCACAGTAAATCATTTGGTAAGAATGATTTAAATGTACTGCTGACTAATGTAATACAGTCTCGTTTCCACACTCAGTTGGCTGCCAAACATTGTTTAAGAAAAAGGGGTGTGTGTGATCCAAGTTGACATAAGTTATAGCAGATATAACACTCCAATATGGTGGTGGTTTTCAGATTACTGGGTTTAAGAGATAGGAAGAAGATGACATATTAAGTACCATGAGGATTGGCAGGCCTATTTTGTGCCTTAATCAGGATGCTTTGCAACTCTATGTTTAATTCTTCTCAAAGCCTTCTTGGAAATGCTTTTATGACCATCTTATCTGCAATGATACTGAAGAAGTGCTGGTTAATTTGCTAACACAACAGCAAAATAAAGAGGCTATTTCTGTGGTAGAGGCACAAGGTTGCTCTTCTTAGTGTGATGATGGAGGAGTTAGTGTTGAAAAAACAAATCAACCATGCTCTGTGCTGAAATGCAGAAGGAAACAAGAAGCAGTGACAGGAGACACATCAAGTGGATGTGTTGTTGAGGAGGAAGACTAGGAATGGCTTTGGTCTTAAATAACAATGATGATGTGGAACACAACAAGCAGTAGTAAATTGTGAATGTGAGGGAGACATCTTCTCTATTCCCAAGTATTTTAATTTAGAATTTTCTTTGAAAGAAAGGAGAAACCAAGAATATATAAATACTGATTTTAAGGTAGAAGACAGACATTTTGGTGAAGTGCTTCCTATTCACTATCTTGCAACAGATATATTATTTCTGCTGTCACAATCAAAATCTTCCAGAAAATGAGCCACTTCTGGATTGGCTGGCATGTTGTATCTTTTATCTTTCCTTAGACTAAGATTCTATCAGCACCACAGTAGTGCAAGGAGGGGAGAAGAGGTCTGTTCCACAGCCACTGCAACATGATGCAGCACATCTGAAAATCAACTTTAATGCTCCTAGTAGTCCAGCTGTAGCATCATGGGTGAACTGTTTGTATATTTACTCAGCTTTACAAACAGTTTGTTCAGGCCTCCATGCTGTCCCTGCTACATGATTGCCAGTACCTGAGGCAATTAGCTCCAGCCTCACTGGCACTTCTGCCTCTTGTATTGCAGTCACAGCAGTGCCATAGATCCCAGAAACCCAGGCAGGGTGCCTATGATCTCAGATTGCTTCACTGCATTGGAAAACATCTGCCCCATGGTACCTGTCTGCAAATAACATTGCCACAGCTTTGCTCTTTGTGAGGTATGAGTACATGTTTCCAGCAGAGGAATGACAGGGAAATCAGCTCGTTCTGCATAGTCACTGCGCAGTTCCTGCAGAGCTCCTCCCCATGCTACCCCCTCTAATGCTCCTTTTAAAAACACATCATGATCAAATGGGTGCAACTCTTTCAGACACTGTGCAGAGAACAGCCTTTGCAAACTCAGGCGTTAATACACCAGATCTATGGGCCTGCAGAAAAGCAGAGATTAACAACATTGGGAACACTAAGTATAGGAGTATGGAAAACAAGGCTATTCCCTAGGAAGTTAGAAAAATCCATTTCATTCATGTATTTTATAGTGTAAATGCCCACAGGTAACTAATGACTTCTGAATTAATAATTTTTGGAGCACCCAGCTGTAACACTTTAAAGCTATGTGGTTTTCAGAGTGTTATTAAGCATTTTCTGACAATGTGGCTGCTTTTAAGCAAAGGTACTAAAAAACCAGTACATCTAAAATTAGTGTTAGAAGGCAGACAGCAAAAAAGGGAGGAGGCTTGTTAGAATATGTTCGAGAGTAGGTGATGTTGAAGGGGGAGGGAAGGTTTTGTGCAGGAGGAAACAAGCCAGCCAGGCAATTACAATGAAACTAAGATAAACAGTTTCAAGAGAACTATTTGACCTGTTTGGACCTACTTTCTCCTGCCATTATCACCAACCAGCATCTGTACACCCAGTGTTAACCTACCTCACACGTGGTGCAGCATCTTGTTCTGTGGAGCTTTAGCCCTTGTGCTTACACGTCAGAAGCCCCCAGCAAGAGTTGCTTAATGTAAGGTTGGTTGTGGCCATGGCTGATGTAGCAGACCAGAGCCCTGGAGAAGCAGAAGCAAACATGACTCCACCTGCAATATTAAGAGCTCTACCCAGACACAGGGATGAAGTATTAGGGCAGATCCAAAGGAGAAGGCAGCAGAGGACAGCCACCTCTGCCTTTGTGGCATTTATGTGTCAGGTCAGACCCACTGGTAGATCTGAGCACCAGACTCATGGACTGGGGCAGCCAATCACCTTTTCCTCTGCTTTGGGGACTGCGCAGCCACTTGGTCAGGAGCTGGGAAGTAAATGTCCCCTGCAAAGTTCCTGACTCACTTACATGTTAAAGTGTGAACATGTCAGCAGAGTCTTGGTGCCACTGCCTCTCCTTTCTCTTCTACCCTCCACAGGTGGTGATGCAGCAGAGCTCTGATTTTGGCTAGGCTAAAACTGGCCAATGACATCTGACAGGACTTTGAAGTTCAGGAATTTGGCATCACCTCTGTATGTTACCCATGACTATAGGCAGATGGTGTCCAGTGAGCATGCCAGCTTTTCCTGCAGCAGAAGAGTAGAGACCCTGTCTTTCACTCTGAAGCACGAGCTCAGCTCCCTCCAGGTGCCTTGGTTCAGGGTCTGCAGCTGTCTCCACACCATCTCCTCAGTCCCTTTAAATCTTTTTTTCAATACTTCCATAGCTTCTGGCTCAAAAGGAAGACATCCACGTAAGACAGCTTCAAGGCTCCTCTGCTTAAAATTCTTGCCTGTCCTTTTCTGCCATTTCCTTTAATCCTGTGGCTGAAGCTGCCACAACCTCTAGCAGCAGAGGTTTGCCCTTTGAGGTCCTCCTTCCATCCCAGTGCATCCAGCACCTGTGATGCTCCTAACTGCTTGGCCTGTCCCACTGGTCTCTACTCTGGCTGCTGAGGGAGAAAACTCTGCAAAAATGGCACTCTGGGCCACGGCTTTTCTTTGGCTACCTCAGAAAATCTTGCCTGCTCAGTGGATAGCCTTGCTATCTGTGACAGAATTAATGTGTAAAAAAGCCATATCTGCCTGCATGTGCACATTACTATTTTGTCTAAACAGCGACATCTCCTGACACCCGAGCTGCAGCTGTGTCAGTGGGTTACAACTCCAATAAAGTTGTTGTTGTTGTTACACACAGTAAATGGCCTCCCGAGGGCTACCCTTAACAAGAACCATGTCTACTCCTGCGTTTCATTCAGTGCCAAGCATGCTGTCAGCACTTAACAGCTATTAATAATAACAGAAGGAATTACAAAGCTTCATGGGACAGAATAAAGCCTGCTTAAAGGCAGTTCTTTGAGGGCTGTCCTACTTTGCTTGTATTCATACATCCAAACTGGATCTATTTAAGATGATAAAGTTAAAATTACCAATGTAATGTAATTCTGAGTTTGAAGCTTTGCCAGTCATTAACTGCTACAACTATTTCTATAAACAAAGTGTACTTTCTAAAGGAACATTCACTTCAGCTTTTAACTGTGATTTCCTGGGGAAAACAGTTGTGTTGGTGAAAATTCAAATATGCATTTTATTCACACATTAATTACAAAGGATTTATAAAAGCAGCAAATATTTCTATTTGGGGCATTTTCTGGCAGCTATTAGATTAAAACTAGTTTGAAGAGTTCATCATATTCTGCAGCTCTTCTAGCTGGTTGGTGAATGGCAGCAAATACCTGTTATGAAGATAATTATTTTTCAGATGTATTGGGCCAGTCTGGCACAACGGGGGGTAAGTGACATTATTTTAAATGGCAGTGCCTAGGGAACCTGAGAATTATTGAATTTATTCCAGAATTTCAGGTAATGAGCATGTTGGAAGTTTTCACTGAGGGCTGAAAAATGTATTCATGTACAAAGTATGAAAGGCAGTGTGTCATTTTGCACTTTTGATCAGATGGATTTCTCTCAGTTCTCTGTGACAAGTCAGGCACAGTTAGTCACACTAGTGAGAGGCAAGAGAGCTGGGTAACATAAAATTCTGCTGTTGCAGGGCATCAGTCTAGTATTAGATGGCTCTTTAGTAAACAGAAGACAGAAAATTTATCTGTGAGATATGAATTCTGAAATATTTTTATTATTATTCAATATATCATAATGCCTATTAAACTGAACAATGAAAATAACTTATGCCCTGATAAACAATGAACAATAACATCAACTTCTGAAAAACACCGATTTCCTAATATTTCCATTCTTGTCCTTCAGTCTCCAGCGACTTAATACAGACATACATTAAAAGGCTAAATCAAGATGTACGTATTTGAGGCATGCCCACATGTGCATATTGACTACATACACTCATGTACCCCAAGATGCTCTAAATGGGCAAGTGACTTGAAGGCAATCACACACTTTTCTGTCCTCCTTGGTCATACTGTGCATGTAACTTAAAGTATGTGTCTCAGTGCAGCAGAGAAGCATACAAGCAGAGATCCTGTTCTACGTTCAGGATCCTGCTATCATCTCTATGCCTTTGACAGTGATTTCTTCAAACTAGACTATTTCTCCTGTATTTCCACATTGATTTTCATACACTGTTGAAAAAATAGCAAAAAATCATAGCCAAATGAAAACAATTATAGTCAGTTCTGTTTGCAGGACGTATAAAAGCACATAATGAATCTGGAAACCATAACATTTTTGTTAGTTGTTTTATGGGGTCTAAGGAAAAACTCTGATTTATATTACTCTGTGGCAGTTTAATGTTGTTGCTTATGAAATATTGAAGCACCTAATGCTCCCAACACCAATACAAGCAACTAAGTGCCAGATAAAATGAGCCTGAATTCATTAAGTTACACCTGCACTAACAATACGCAGGCTGATACTCATTCTGAGCTGATGATATTACAAGTGAATTATTATCCAGTTAGATCACAAGCCCGCCTTTGATTATGAAGGCATGTTTATTCACATTAAGGTCTCATTATTTGTTTGGAAGCAGGGGCACAGTTTTGCAGCTCATTTGGATTTTTTTTTTTTTTTACTAAAGAGATGGAGGAGATCTTGTTTTTTGTGAAAATAACAGAAAGGTAACATAAAATACTTGAACATGTAACGTAAAACTAAAACATCTTAGTAATGCCAGCCTGTGGGTCACCACCTCCTGGTCTGTATGGCTAAGTAAACACTAAAGATTAACACACTTGTCACTTTATTTTGATTAACCATCAGTATTAAGTGCAACACAGAGCATAGGCTGAGAAGGTAGAGGCATTTAAAACAGGTAGTGCAACGTGTAAAAGGACTTGGTTTTTTTTTTCCCCCTAGCTGTTACCCAGTTCTCTCTTTTCTGCCATGCTGCATCTTTCTCTCTCTTCTTGACTTTTTCCTACCTTCCATTAAAAGCAAGGCCAAATCCTAACTAATTTTAACATGGAGCTTGAACAATTTATGAAAGGGCTTGTGCAGTTGCCTTCCACAGCAGGAGCCGTGCAAATCTTTTCCACTTTGATGCTCCCAATGCTGCAGTCTCTCATCAATTGCCGTATTAGTTCAGTTCTCACTGACACAGCCCTATAGTAGGTGATTTTAAGCAAGTTATTTTACTCTTTGTGTGCGCTGGGGTTCACATGTATCTATGTTTGCATATTCTTGTGCTTTGCACAGCCATCTATCAGCTTTTTGAAATGTAATGGAATTTACTCAGAAATGCAGTTCTAGGAGGAAATCTCAAATGTGTTTACTTGGAAGAGTTAAGAAATCATTTTTAACTGAAACATTGTTTAGGAAAGTGTTCACTTGCATCACTTGGTGGGATGAAGTGCTCCCCATTTTTTCCTCTCTCCATTGTTGATTGGTTATGCTTGTTTCCTGTCTTTCCTTCTCATTATAGAAGTATAAGAATAGAAGCCATCCTCCACTGGTATTCTTGCAATTCCCCATTTTTCTATCTATCCTCCCACTTTTCTGGACATTTATGCCTTTACCCCATGGCTTTATTGAAGCTGGCTGGAATTTGATGTCACTACAGTTAAGGGAAGGATTTGCAGATGTGATTTGTACCACAGCTTCTTCTCTATGTTCCTTCCTGTTCTTTCCCAGCATATCCAGGTTTTAACAGGCTGAAAAAACCCACAAACACAAAAGATGCATTAGACATTTCATATCACTGCCTTTATTCATCCTATCAAGCATCCCATGCCTCTCAAAATTTGTTAGATACAAATAAAGGCCACATTAGAGGATCTTCAGTTCTGAACCTCTTCAGTTCTGAACAGATTAATTTCTGCTGAAGTCTTACTAGTTTATTTTTCTCTCTCCCTTAAGATGGCATAAGCAGAGCAAGGTCAACTGATTATCTGAAGAATGTGTTTTTTGAAAAAGATAATTAAACAGTTATCATGATGCATGTCCTGTGGTAACTGCTGTCCTGCTCTATCTAAAGGCAGAAGGTGGCATGTTAAATGGTGAAAAACAAATTAAGACAAACATTGAGGTGCAAACCCCCTCCTTCTCAAGCTGCCAGCTTTTGCCAGGCCTCTGTGTGAGGCAACACTGTGTGAGCTGGCCACAGTGATGCGTGGCAGGTGCCTGGGGACACAAGGCTGTGTCAAGCCAATGCTGCCTTGAATACCAGTGTGGCCTGTTGCTGGCTGAGTTTCAGTTGCAGAGCAGCAGAAAAATAAGGGCACCCTAAGCTGTGTCGATTAGCATGGAAGCTACCACCAGTCTCATGGTCAGAAGTTTAAAATGCATTTTTTTGGCGTTCACCCACTTGGGCTGTGTTATTGTGCAATATTTCCTTATTTCCTTCAGGCTGACAAAGCCTGAAGCTTTATCTTAAAGCTAAGCTCTTGATAGTACCCACTGAACTGTAAGTAAAGAGGAAGCTGCAGCTATGCAAAACACGTAAATATCAGGCCATCTACCCGGGGTTGTTGAATAGCATGCCCTGTTCCCGAAGTAGCAAGCACAGCATCTTACAGATAGACTAATGATTCATCTGCAAAAATAAACAAAAAGCATTCACTATCTTTTAAAAAAATATGGCACAATATAACCCAAACAGGAGAGCAATAATCTCATCCTAGGATTTTATAAAATACGTACAGCAGCTACTTTGCTACAGCATGTCCCATGGTGTTTGCTAAACAGCATGTGTAGCTGCAATCAATTGCTCATTAGAGCTGCCAAACGTGGCACAGATACAAGCAAACACAGCATTACTGATTTCTCCTTGACCCTGTGCTGTTATCACATATGGGGTGATGTTCAGAAGGGCATTTTCTGACAGATTACATGAGCTGGGAGCCATTTTTTCCTGCTCCCTATGGAAAAACTTCTTCCTCATTTGCAAATGTTGTTCAGGAAGACACAAGCCTGCTACATCTCAAAATTAGACTCTAACTTTTGAGGTGTTGACATTGTGCCCTGAGACTTCTCAAAGTAAGCTCTGATAGTACTGCAGGAGGCTCTGCCATGAGCTTGCTTGTGTCAGGAAGCTGAGGCAAGCTTCTCATATAGTTCCACATAAGTCAGCTCCACCGCATGCAACTCCTGCAGCTGCTGCAAGTCTCACCATGCCTCTAGGGCAATGAATGTTTCTACATCAGGCACTTTTGAAGAGACTCTCCCTATAGTCCTCACTTGCCCTGCAAGGCTTTGCATGACACTACAGGTGTGAGCTGAATAATATCTATTGGGTGAAGCTGAACCAGAAAATACACCCTAGGAAAACAACTTGTGTTTTTCAGCTGCTAATCAACATTCAGTCCACAGGACTAAGTCTGATATAAACCTCTCCAACATAGAATCATAGAATAGCCTTGGCTGGAAAAGACCTCTAAGATCAAGTCCAATCATTAACCCAACACTGCCAATTCACCCCTACATCACCAACCCCCACCTCGCTACACTCTCCTTTCAGGGAGCTGTAGAGAGCAATGAGGTCTCCCCTCAGCCTCCTCTTCTCCAGACTAAACAACCCCAGTTCCCTCAGTTGCTCCTCATCAGACTTGTGCTCCAGACCATTCACCAGCTTCGTTGCCCTTCTCTGGACATGCTCCAGCAGCTCAGTGTCCTTCTTGTAATGAGGGGCCCAAAACTGCACACAGCATTTGAGATGCAGCCTCATGAGAACTGAGTACAGGGGCACGATCACCTCCCTACTCCTGCTGGTCACACCATTTCTGGTACAAGCCAGGATGCCATTGGCCTTCTTCGCCACCTGGGCACACTGCTGGCTCATGTTCAGCCAGCTGTTGACCAACACCCCCAGGTCCTTTTCCACCAGGCAGCTTTCCAGCCACTCTTCCCCAAGCCTGTAGCGCTGCATGGGGCTGTTATGACTGAAGTGCAGGATACGGTATTTGCCCTTATTGAACACGCAGTGAAATGGACACCAAGCTTTCTGCACCTGCTGCTTCACTTTGCAGACTCACTCCTGCTGAGCAGCGCTGCTCACCTAATCTGGGCGCAGCCCGTGAGATCCCACCTGCCTGTGCTGTCTCTGCCAGACACGCTGCTGCACACTTGGGGACGGAGTGGCAACAGCGACGTTCTGCACACCCCGTTGATGTTTATTTGCTCTGACAGCTAAAGTGGAGCCAATAATGATACTTGCAGTGGGCACAGATTATCTTACGTGCTGTATGCAAACAGCAGGCCCTAGTTCTTCACCAATGACCCTTGGACTCTCCCCTGCTCCGTCATGCAGAGAGAAGTCCGTCCCATTAGGGCACAGGGGTGAGGAGGGGGAGGTACAGCAGCTCCGCGGACTGGGGATGCACCTCGGCGGTCCTGGCCCCCGCCCCGGCCCCGCCGCCGGGGTCCCCTGCAGCCGCTCCGGGATACTACGGCGCCCCCTGGCGTCGGCGGTGCAGCGGTACGAGGCGGGGCGCGGAAGGGCCAGAGGCGCTGGTCAGGGACCGAGCAGGCGTTCGGGCAAACCGCTCCGGCGGCTTTCGGCGTGAACCTGCTCGGCCGTGGTCCAACGGGGGCTGGGGAGAGCGGCGCAGCATCCCCGAGCATCTCGTGGGGACCCTGTGTGCGTCACTAGGTCTCTCTGGAAAGGAACGAGCCCTACTCTTTCCCACCCAGGACCCCAATTTCCTAAACCCTGATTCAGTTTAAAAATAACTCTTTGAAGGATTTCAGCAACCAGCACTGTGCTCCAGGGTCTGGAGCACAAGTCTTATGAGGAGAGGCTGAGGGAACTGGGGTTGTTCAGTCTGGAGGAGGCTGAGGGGAGACCTCATTGCTCTCTACAACTCCCTGAAAGGAGGCTGTAGTGAGACGGGGTCGGTCTCTTCTCCCAAGTAACAGTGATAGAACGAGGGGTAACGGCCTCAAGTTGTGTCAGGGGAGGTTCAGATTGGATATTAGGAAAAATGTCTTCACTGAAAGGGTTGTCAGGCATTGGAACAGGCTGCCCAGGGCAGTGATGGAATCGCCATCCCAGGAGGTGTTTAAGAGACGTGTAGATGTGGTGCTGAGGGACATGATGTAGGGGTGAACTGGCAGTATTAGGTTAGTTGTTGGACTTCATGATCTGAAAGGTCTTTTCCCACCAAGACTATTCTATGATTCTACTTTGCAATACCTGCTCATATGGGCTTTCTGCTTGGGTTGCATCAGGAGCATCAGTGGCAAAAACAGGTGCCTCTGGTGAAATTAGGGTTTTGTGAGAAAGTGCTACAAGACCAAAGCAAAGCAAACCTTGATGCATATATTCCTGTACTTCCTCACAGTCTGGTGCTATAAAGCAGACTTCAGATTTAGACTTTATCAGAGAAGAAATTTGCACCCTGCCAGTTGCATTTGGCATGTGGCATTTAGTGTTTTGAAATAGCTCCTTGATCTTACAGCAGCTCTGTGCAGAGTTTTTACTGCAATGAATAGATTGTGCTCAGCCTCACATCAACAGACATGTCTCTACCAGTTTCATATGTTAGCCAGTTTATGGTCATAACCTTATAAACAGAGTCATATTAGGGAAAATCCCAATAACCCATTCAGTGTTACATAGTTGAATATTCACAACATTCTGTCACCATGGCTAGAATTCAAGATGCATCTAATGATAACAAAGCATCATTCTGCAGGTTTGCAGTAGCATTGCAGGCAATATGAGAGAAGGCAATTTTGCTTAAAGAGCACAAGTTTAAATGAAAAGTGCATTAAGCAAAATCTCAAATACAATCTTCCAGGTGCTCTGAGGAGTTAAATCAGTATAATCTAGCAGAGCTCTGTCAGTTCACTTTGGTTGAAGGTCTGGCCAAATAAATAGGTTTATTCTTTCAGTTATCATAGGGCAGAAAGAGATCATAGTGCTGAGAGGTGAATTAATGTGATGGTTCTGAGGATACAGTAACAAAAGCAAAAAAACCCTAAAGATAGGGTTAAAAAAGAAAAAAGGATGAACATAGACAGTGGAAGGAAGAGGAGGAAAAAAAAAGCCTTAATAGAATATCGCTCTATTCTTAAAAACAATAATCAGCAATCAGTACAGCAAGGAAATGCTGTCAGACTGTAGCTTCTCAAATATCTGTGCAGCACGAAGACTCCTACAGAATTCAGGCAGAATTCATCTGATGGATCAAGATCATTTTAGTACATAGTTATTAAAATTTATTTATTCAGCCTTCTCTCTAAAAAGAAACCCGGGGCTCTTTCAATGAAGTTAGTGTCTACGGAAGTAAACTTTAAAACCAGTATGGAGTCCACAGTGCAACCACCTGGATTTTTCATGGTTACTCTGAAGTATGATTTGATGTTATAAAAATAAAGCTATGATTACCCCATGAAACATGCTTTTGCCATGTATTTGGGGAAAAAAAAAGAAAAAGAGACCAGCAGCAAAACTTTGTGGTTTCCAACCAAAGGAATTTTCTTGTTGTGGGGGAGGGTGACCGGGTAGAAATTTTGACCCTGGTCCTGCAATTGGATCCATCAAGCCTGACCTCTGTGCTCCTGCAGTGCTTGCTGGAGTCAGCAGAACTATGGGCTAAGTGCAGGGATCTGTCCAAGTGGAACTAACCGGGGATTTGGGACCTTCCAGTTTCCTGCTGTGGAAGGAGGATGAATTCACCTCCATGTAAATATTGGAAGAGGAGCAAGAGATTTCCATAAGAGAAATTTGCATTTATTTTTAGACCTTCTGTTCTCTCACTCAATCCCATAGAGATCATGCTGAATACAGAGTGCCTGCCCTTCTCCAACTACACATGCCTACCTGGTAACACCAGGCCGTTGCTGCTGAAAATGAGCATGCCCATTTCTCTAGTGAGAAAAACCTCACACACAGTTTGTTGCAGCTCTGATTCGATTTAAATGTTGTGCCCCAGATACGACCTTTGTCAGTGCCGTGTCCATCACTGCGGAGCACAGTGGTCGCCTCCAAAAATGCTTTGTTTCTTGGCACCCTCTAAGCATACAGGACAGGAAGGTTGGTGCTCACCTGCAGCTCCATGCAACTGGACAATGTTCTGAGTGCACCTCTCCATACAGAGCTACATCTCCTGATTGCTAGCAAGGTTGCACGGACACTCAGTGACTTCCAGCTGCCAGGTACATCCTGTTCTTCCTGCCCGTGCTCAACACCAGGCTTCTCCAGCCCTCAGAGTGAGATCAATGAGATAAACCACAGATTGATGACAACTGGCAGGAGCTCAGACAGCTGTGTTGGCCAGTAAGAGAAAGTTCATGCATTCCATAATGGACACCTACTTTTAGTTGTGCTATTATTCCAGGCCAGGAGACTGACCCGCAGACACACCACTCAGTTACTCTAGAGGGTGACCTCTAGATCTTTTTGTGTGGTGTCTGCCCCAGCAGGTGTGGGCCGAGAAGGGCTTTTGGTTTGAGACAGGCAAAACTGATGGGATCCTGCATGGGGAGATACTGAGTTGTGCAGCAGTGTCAGGGCACTTCTAGACACACTCAAAAACAGAACTCGAAGCATATATGGAAATGCAAAATAAAAATGAAAGGACTCATGGCATTCTCATTGCTCTGGAATTTAGACAGCTCCTGAGCAAACCTTTTTGAAACCTCCATTCTGGATTGCAAAATTTTGGAGCTTATGCACCTCATCCTTTGTTAGATACAGCTGTAAATTCATTTGTGGATACAATGTCTGGAACCATGTTGATCTTGAAAGATGAACTTGAACAAGAAAGCTCACTGTAGCCTATAGTCGCCTGGACACTCTGGGGGAACCTGAGTTGTGTGCCTAGGACCCACATCCAAACAAGAAGGGACCTCAGGAAAAGTTCCACCACAGCTCTCCCATAGAGTGAGGGTGTAGCAGGGAAAAGCTACACCAAAGCCTTCAAAACTGGTAGGACTACATATCTCTGTCAAGGCTTCAGAAAAGTGCCATTTTCTTTAGGGACATTAACCTAGTAGTTGTTAGGACTCCTGATAGGAGACAGTGCTTTGCATCCCATCAGATGGGGAAGGGAACTGAATTTGATGCATGCAGGATGTCTTAGAGGTCTGTGTAAAAATAGGCAAAGGTCACTATTTGTATTTTCTCTGTTCTGGGATGCTCTGGTTCAAGCAGGGTGCTTCAAAAACACCGACAGGACTGGCTTGTACAGGTGAACTAAGCAGAGGAAGTCTAATCTGTAGACTGGATTTATCAATGAATGAGCTAGTCTAAGGAATCAGGCAGAAATAAGACATTATAGAAACTTTTATGGAATAGACACTTGAGTAGTTTTGAAGTTTCCCAAGCAATCAAGAAGGAAAACATATCAAGAATAAATCAAGTTTTTTCTAAAGATGCTGAATGTCTAGGAGCAATCATGGTGTTCCACAAACATCTTGTGCATTCACAGTTCAAGCTAGTTTCAGCAAGTCTGAAAATCAGGCTTCTTGTTGGGGAACCCTAATATGGACTTAGATACTTGAGTTTAAAAGCTTTGCTATTAATATTTTGCTATTAAATAATTAATAACTCTGCTATTTAACTGCATAGCAAAGGGCTAATGAATTTTGAGGGAGAAAAAGAAGGGATTGGTTAAATATCTCCAGTGATACTGAACTGTGTATCACTACCAAGACCTTGTTCACACTTGCTTATCGTGCAAGTGTTCCAAGAAAAGATTCTTTGGGATTAAAAAGATGGCATCTCTTAGGGTTGTCGTCTGTTGTCCACAGTTATTTTATGAAGACAGTGGGTATATTTCCTCATAACGTGGAGGTGACAAGTCATCACACGCGTAGTCTTCCAGCAGTTCTTCTGGCTCATCAGACTGGTCCTCTGACCTGAAAGTAGGAAAAGAAACAGCACAAAAAGATTTTAGCAAACAAAAACCATGCAAGTAACCTCAGTGCTGTGTTCTGTCAGCCTTATCTGGTTATACCTTATCTGGTAGCTGGAAGCAGTTCCTGACTTCTTGAGAAAATGCTATGAGATGAAGTTTTACTGTGATTCAACCATTTGCTGTGTTCTTTTCGTGAAGTATAAAAGTGTCAGGAGGTGACCTTTGTTTTCATGCTGCCTATGCCAGTCACACATGTTGCTGAGGATGATGTGTCCATCAGCAGTTTTTCAAACAGACTTAGAAAAAATGAACTAAAAGTGATGTGCGTTCTAGGAAGGATATAATTCTGAGTAATGCCTATAATTAGAATATTTTTCCTTAGAGGAAAGAACTATATAAAATTATATTGTGTTTGATTAATGCAGTTTCATACTGGTCTGTAATACCCAAGGAAGTTGTGGATGCTCCATCCCTGGAAGTGTTCAAGGCCAGGCTGGATGGAGCCTTGAGCAACCTGATCTCGTGGGAGGTGTCCCTGCCATGGCAGAGGGGTTGGAACTAGATGATCTTTGAGGTCCCTTCCAGCCCAAACCATTCTGTGATTCTATGATTCAGTGATCAGTAATCTTATTTATGCCCCCAAACTAGGAAAAGAGTAAGGGCTGGAAGGTTGCTACAATGGGAGAGGAGCATGTTGTGACCAGGTATAATCAGGAGGGAGAGCATTTGGTACTAAACTGATTCTTGCATTGTTGTAAAAATGCTGTTTGTGCACTGACTCGTGTGTTGTGATTGTGTTTTAGTGGAAGCCTCTGGCTGTACACATAATAACCCTTTGGAAAACAGGCTAAAAAAACCCATAGGCAGAAGCATATATACTAATGCCTTCAAAATTAACAAGAACATTGAAAGGGATTCATAAGCAAATTTAATTTGGATAAAAATGCTTCCTAGAAAAAGTATGTCTCCGTAGTCTTTACTCAAGAAATACTCCTAATAAAGAAAAAAATGTCTGAAGATGGATAACACCCTGGTCTACCTCTTGTTTCCTATTAAATCATACATAGCACTTACAATAGTCAGAAGGCTTTGTTTAAATACACTAAGGCATTTCAGAAGACATACCTCTGATTCCTGGTATTCTCTGCGGGATAAGTAGCATAGTTCTCCTCCTCAGTAAAAGCTGGGTTATCCAGGGGGTAGATAGGGCAGAAGTGAGCAGGGCCTGGGCTGGGAATTGGTGAGGTGCTGGGGGAAACAGCACTGCAGCAGCTGAGCACCGGGTGAAGGTAGCCAGGACTCAAAGCAATGCCTTCCTGGGCTGGGTACGGCGGAGGGATGTACTGTACCACTGTGGCACCGTGAAAAGTGATAGGCTGGTTGATGCCGGTGAAGACAAAGGACTGTCCACTTGCATTCTGGTCAAGGTCTGATGTATTTTCCTCTCTTTCTTTACAGGGCTTGCATGTAAGCATGTTAAATTTACAAACAGCAATCAGAATAAAAGTCACCCCAACAGACAGCAGAATAGGCCCTAGTAACTGAGTCCACTCCAGGTGAGTAATACCATCATATTTTATCCATCCCATCACGGTGAAAGTGATCCCCACCAGTCCCAGAAACACACCTGAAAAGAGCAAAGTGGTACCGGCTTTATCCCCATCTGACACCAGGACATCGGATCTGTTTGGCTGATAAGGAGTGACAGAAAAGACATTCAAGGAGAAATCTTCTACACTGTTGTTGTTCTGCTCCATTACTGAGTATAACGTATCTTCTGCCTCAAGAGAAAGGGGGTTTGTAAGGGACTCGGCAGAGCATTTGAAGTCAAAGGTTCAGGTTAGTTATACAGGAACTTTGTGCGTGTATGGTTAACAGAGTCCATCATGTGAAAGAATAAACTTTGCTTAGAAGAATAAAGGTCTGGGAAGTGAAGCCTGAAGCAATCACTAAAGACTTCTTGAATTACCACCACTGCTTCCGAAATGGCTTCACCCTTGCATGGCTGCTTATCTCTTTGTTTATTCTCTTCTTTAATTTGGCACCCACTGATACTTCCTTGCTGTGCCCATGCCAGATGGGAGAGAAAGGAAGCTGCAGCCACCGCCGCTTTTCCTAGGCTCTCTGCCAGCTGATGCATCCAACATATGGATAGCATATGTTTACTCAACAGCAGTGCAGCGACTCTTGCTCTCCTTGTGACACCACTCTAGTAACCCAGATCTGCAGGAAAATGCATGGCCATTGCTGGGGGTGCTTTGCAGTGCTCTGAAGCATGACATTTATAGCCATGCCTGGACCTGTGTTTCAGCTTGTTCTGCAGTCCAGATCTTCCGTGGTTTAAAAAATATCAAAGTAGGCTTTCTGCTATTTTGCCAAGGGGAAGCAGTGGGTGGCTGGAAGGGTAAATGGCCACAGGGTGGTGAGTGCTGAACAGCTTGGGAGAGCTGCTGGTTGTGGGAGAAAAGTTATTTCAAGCCAGCCAAAGCTTTCCAGCTGTCTGAAGGTAGTAGCATAATTGCTCTGTAATTCCCCCTTAATTGTGGACACTTTTTGTTGTGGGATGTCCACTCCTTCCTCAAAGTTTATACTGAATAAAGCCCACATACCCTGAATAGTGCACCACTGCAGGACTGTGAAAGCATCTCCTGTAATGTTAAACCTGGTAAAGCCAGGGATCTTATCCTGTACTCTCAAGTACCTAGAACATTTATTTTTTACATTGCAATGAATTGTTCTGTTGAACATAGGTCCCATATATTAAATAGATAGACTAATTACCCTGATATTTGCTGGGAGGCCTACTCAGCCAGCCATCCACAGTCCAGGAGGTTCCTTCAGTGCATTGATAACTTCCTGATGCAAATGGTGGATGAGCCAACTAGGAGAGGAGCGCTGCTGGATCTTATTCTCACAAACAAGGAGGGTCTGGTTGAAGTGCTGAAGGTTGAGGGTAGCCTTGGTTACAGTGACCATGAGATGGTGGAGTTCAGGATCTCGTGTGGCAGGAATAGAATACCTAGCAGAACCACAACCCTGGGCTTCAGTAGGGCCAACTTTGGCCTTTTCAAGCAACTGCTAGGGGAAATCCCATGGGACAGGGTACTTGAAGGTAAAGGGGCCCAAGATAGTTGGTTAGTGTTCAAGGACCTCTTTTTCCAAGCTCAGGATCAGTGCATCCCAACAGGTATGAAGTCAAGAAAGGGTGCCAGGAGACCTGCATGGTTAAACAGGGAACTGCTGGGCAAACTCAAGTGGAAGAAGAGAATGTACAGATCATGGAAGGAGGGGCTGGCCACTTGGGAGGAATATAAGTCTGTTGTCAGAGGATGCAGGGAGGCAACTAGGAAAGCCAAGGCCTTCTTGAAAGGAGGCAAGAAAGGTCAAGGACAACAGAAAGGGCTTCTTCAAATACATTGCAGATAAAACTAACATTAGAGGCAGTGTAGGCCCACTGGTGAATGAGGTGGGTGCCCTGGTGACAGAGGATAAAAAGAAGGCAGAGTTACTGAATGCCTACTTTGCCTCTGTCTATACTGCTGGAGGCTGTCCTGAGGAGCCCAGGACCCCTGAGGCTCCAGAGGAAGTCAGGATAGAGGAGGAGTTTGTCCTGGTTGATGAGGACTGGGTTAGGGATCAGTTATCAACCTGAACATCCATAATTCCATGGCTCCCGTGGGTGCTGAGGGAGCTGGCAGATGTCATTGCTAGGCCACTCTCCATCATCTTTGTTAAGTCGTGGGGAAGGGGAGAGGTGCCTGAGGACTGGAGGAAAGCAAATGTCACTCCAGTCTTCAAAAAGGGCAAGAAGGAAGACCCGGGTAACTATAGACCGGTCAGCCTCACCTCCATCCCTGGAAAGGTGATGGAACAACTTATCCTGGGTGCTGTCTCTAGGCATATCAAGGATAAGAGGGCCATTAGGGGCAGTCAGCATGGCTTTACCAAGGGGAAGTCATGCTTGACCAACCTGATAGCCTTTTATGAGGACATAACCCAGTGGCTAGATGATGGTGAAGCAGTGGATGTGGTCTATCTTGATTTCAGTAAAGCATTTCACACAGTCTCCCACAGCTAAACTGAGGAAGTGTGGTCTGGATGATTGATAGTGAGGTGGATTGTGAATTGACTGAAGGAAAGAAGGCAGAGAGTTGTGGTCAATGGGACAGAGTCTAGTTGGAGGCCTGTATCTAGTGGAGTCCCTCAAGGGTCAGTACTGGGACCAGTATTATTCAATATATTCATCAATAATTTGGACGAGGGAATAGAGTGCTCTGTCAGCAAGTTTGCTGATGACACAAAACTGGGAGGAGTGGCTGACACACCAGAAGGTTGTGCTGCCATTCAGAGAGACCTAGACAGGCTGGAGAGTTGGGCAGGGAGAAATTGAATGAAATATAACAAGGGCAAGTGTAGAGTCTTGCATCTGGGGAAGAACAACCCCATGTGCCAGTATAAGTTGGGGACTGACCTGCTGGAGAGCAGCATAGGGGAAGGGACCTGAGGGTCCTGGTGGCCAGCAGGATGACCATGAGCCAGCAATGTGCCCTTGTGGCCAAGAAGGCCAAAGGCATCCTGGGGTGTATTAGAAGGGGGGTGGTTAGTAGGTCAAGAGACGTTCTCCTCCCCCTCTACTCTGCTTTGGTGAGGCCACATCTGGACTATTGTGTCCAGTTCTGGGCCCCCCAGTTCAAGAAGGACAGGGAACTGCTTGAGAGAGTCCAGCGCAGAGCCACAAAGATAATTAAGGGAGTGGAACATCTCCCTTAATGAGGAAAGGCTGAGGGAGCTGGGTCTCTTTAGCTTGGAGGAGACTGAGGGGTGACCTCATTCATGTCTATAAATATGTAATGGGTGAGTGTCATGAGGATGGAGCCAGGCTCTTCTCAGTGACATCCAATGATAGGACAAGGGGCAACGGATGCAAGCTGGAACATAGGAGGTTCTGCATAAATATGAGGAAGAACTTCTTCACAGTGAGGGTAACAGAACACTGGCACAGGCTGCCCAGAGAGTCTCCTTCTCTGGGGACATTCAAAACCCGCCTGGATGCGTTCCTGTGTGACCTGATCTAGGTGTTCCTGCTCTGGCAGGGGGATTGGACTAGATGATCTTTTGAGGTCTCTTCCAATCCCTAACATTCTGTGATTCTGTGATTCTGTGCTGCAGCTGCGATTTGGTGGCTCATGTCCAGCTTTTCATCCAGTACTAACCCCAAGTCCTTTTCCTCAGGGCTGCTTTCCAGCACATCATCTCCTAGCCTGTACTGATAATGAGGATTATCAGATATTTCCATACCTAATTATGCAGATATATGCATGTGTGATAGAGGAGCACAGATCTAGATGAAGGCTGACACGTTTGCTGCAGAAACTTGGAGATATTGGCAAAAATGTCTTCCTGGACACAGAAATGCCCCATGAGCCATGACTCTGAACAGATAGGATGGAAAAGGGACAGATGGATACAGTGGTACCAACCATTAAGTGCAAGGATGGAGTGAGTGCAATCCATCGAGCGCTACTATACTAAGATCAGCATAATTACAGAGATCTGTGCAATCTCAGTTTTTCAGATGAGTGAGCTTATCATTTTTTTTTCTGCTGGTGATGCAGGAAGAAAGTCTTCTAGCGAGAGGCGTCCATTTATATTTTCATGAATCCTTCTCATATCCAAAGGACTGTAGTGATGCAGTTGGGAGCAGAGCAATGTCAGTGCAGTGAGCAAGGGAGAGAGATCTTACCTTCATTTACAGAGTATAAGCAATCCTTATCTCCCCCTTTGCCTGTTTAAGTAAGTGTGAATCAGTAATCAACTTGATTTGCTCCTAGCATTTGTATGTCAAGCACTTAAGCCAACCTTAGGGCAGAAAGGGGGTTATAGCACCATTAGTATGACAGTAAAGTATCTCACTTCCTCAATAAAAATGCTATTCCATATTATTTTAAGCTACTTTTATAGTTTTACAAGGTGTTGCTTCCTTTCTAATACAGACATTTCACCTCTACTCCCCACATCAAAAATTCCTCCCACTAATGCTGCTCACCCAGTGGTAGCTGACAGTGGTGGTGGCAGATCTGTGAGCCTCTTACTCATGTTTTCTGATTTCACTGAAACTTATTTTGACAACACAGTAAGCAAATACTGTTGCCCTAGTTATGTTAGCTCTCTCAGTGAGGACCAGGCTATAGAGATGCACCCAGCACATCCCCTGAGTTTTCAAGGAACGATTCTCACAGTTAAAAACAGAAGCAGCTAATACAGCTGTACATTGAACTATGTCCTAAGCATCTTCTCAAAAAGATACAGAGAAATTCTATTTTCAATCCTCGTTTTCAGAGGCAAGTAACACCTACCCTTCCCAGGAAATTAAGGTGCTGACTCCAAAGAGTCAGGTCAGCAGCTTTCTAAAGTATACTTTCCATGAAGACTGCTCTTTTAGAAATAAAGACATCCACACTGGAGGCTCTGCAGTAGGAGATCGAAACACAATGACCTTGAAGAAAAAGAAGCTGATGTTTCAGTTCCAGATGACTCAGCTCGGAGTCAACATATTCCACTTGATTTGTCTGGTCTCTTGGGTACATCTTGGGAACAAATGATTGAGCAAATTGCAAGCAGCACAAAAGGTTAATACCTTTACAGTTAGCAATCAGATGTGACTGTATTTTTTTTTTTTTTTTAAATATGGTGACATATTGCAAGATTTATTTGTTTAAACTCATTTTGCTGATTAAGCTTTTCAGGAAATGAGCGTTTGTTTGTAATTCAAACAGAACAAAGCTAACATAGGTCTCTGCTTGCAAGGGATCTTTGAGGTAAAATACCACAGATTCTGCACTTGCTATATAATAGCATGACAAATTCAGAGAGAGACAAGCTCCTTCGACATGTGCAAGGCTTTGCATGAATGAATCATCCAGGGCAGCAGGCACCACTGTTAAAAATCAGGTTAGAATCAAAAATCTTTAAAAAAATAATCAAAAAGATGGTAAACCATAGCTTCTCGAGAGAAGAGAGGACAAAATGCCTCCTGACTTTTGTGAACCCCCTTCCTTCATATAGACATTTCCCATGGCTGAGTCATGCCAGTTTAATCAGCTCCAACATACTAAATCTCTCTCTGTGCTGTGTTTGCTCGTTGCTCTGCATGCACAAGCCCCTCAGCTCTATTGCTGGCTAAATATCCTTCCCTCACTGGCTCTTTTGTTTCTGTGTGGCTGCACAAAGAGCTGTCCTAGCATGACTGAGGGAACAACGCAGAGGTGAAAAAAATGGCCAAATGTAGGAGCTCCTGAACATCTCTCTAAAGAACTCTGCAGATAAGAGGCATGTTCATAGAAAGCAGACACGAGGCAATCACGTTTCCCTAGGCACAGGAGGAAACTCCAGTGCTTAATTCATAGGTTGGCACTCTGCTACAGCCAGGTTCCCTGAAATTGAGCACGGCAGAAGACAACCTGAGGTCTAGCTGATGTCCCAGAGCATGCAGGTGTTCAGAGACTCAAGACAGAGATCACTCTTGCAAGATGTTTTAATGCTGGCAAGTTCACCATGCTGAACCAAGCCCAAACAGTAGCTCTTCCATCTTTTGTTTCTCAGCACAGAATCAGGTCTATTTATCTCAAACAGGATTCAGAGCAAGTTGTAAAGCATCAAAGCTCAGCAGCAACTCAGTTCCTGCTAATTATTCTTACCTACTACAAGGAAATCCTTCAGTTTGGGAATGGATGCAAATATTCACAAAATAGAACTAGAACCTGTTGTCACTCCATCCTGAAGGCAGGTAGCTACCGCTAACTTAGGGGTGGCACAGGGACAGAGTAGCCAAGAGGGCTGTATTTCTGAAGGGCCTGTCAAGTGCTGTATCAGTTAAAAACATCTGTTGTATGTGTTTGCATGAAACTGCCTCTCTTGCATTTGCTGATAAGTAACGTCTGCACCTGGAAGATACACCATTGCTGAGTGGCACTCTCTCTCACAACATCGGCACTCCTTGTATAAATACTGAATTATGATATATAATGGTAGTATAATCCCCCCAAAATCAGTCATTACCACAGTTCATCTACTAGCCTATTAATTATCCTCAGTGTTGCTTTAGGACTCTGAACTCCCGGCTAAAACTGATTTTCACAGGGATTATACTTGCATAAGGACCAGAGAGGGTCTAAATTAAGCTAGGGAGTGTTTGTTACCAGGCAGACCAAAAAGTACCCATTTAAATTCTCCATAATGTATTGGGTTCCAATCTTAAACACCCCTATTTGTGATCCTCTCAGAGTACATATAAAGTCGGAAACTTTGGAAACAAGTATTTTCCACAAAAGTCATACAAAAATAGAAATAAAAACACTTCCTAATTATTCCTTTTTTGAAGCTTCAAACAGGTTTAATGAACAAAAAAGTTAGTCTCTATTTAGTGCCTCCATTATATAAAGAACTAAAACCAGAAACTGAAGCTGTGACAGAACAAGATGAGTATTTAACGTTCTTGCAGTGAACTGAATGCCTTCAGACTACTTTCTCAGAAGCCCCGCATTATCTACTATTTCTTGAAACCAAAATTAATAATTTATGCTTTTTGATGAAAAATTAGACACAGGCAATATTATTGCTTTTATTAAAAAATATACATAATTTAAAAAATTGTAAATCTCAGTGTACAATTCAATTTAAAAATGAAGTCTAACTGACAGTCCCCTATGACTTTGTCGGATGTGGATAAGGAAACAGATGGAGACAGTGAAGAAGATGACGGAGAATATTCACTATTTGTTATTGATGCTTTTTCTTCATATTTGGGAGGTGATTCAGAGGAGAAGTACAGCATCGGTAAAGTCTCTGAAGGAGAAGCACTTCCAGAAACTGTTTATATGGTTTCATAGCCTCTTTGATCATCTGCAAGCTGTGCTCTATAAAACACAAAACTGCATATTAGCATAATACATTTCTCTACAGTGAGTGAAATGCCACTTGACTTACATAAACGTACATGTATGCATACATTCCCTAAAAATCCCTGAAGCGAAAAACTTGCATAAACACTAGGATTTCATTCTGTGGGCTACATTATGACTCTTATGAATATTCTATTACTTGAGAGGGGAAGGGCAAACAAGCTGCCTTCTAACCTTTCACATCACTAGTCACAGTCTGGCTTATGGGTATTAGCTGTTTCTGGCAGGGCTATCTCACTGTCCTATTAAATCCTCTTCTGATCCTTAGCTGCTAATGTACCTTCCCTTTTGCAGTCTATCCCATACACACTGTCCCCTGCCCTTATGAAAGACAATTACTAGACTTAGAATTGCATTGCAAAAATCACAATCCTTAGCCATTTGAGATCTTACATAAAAGGCAACTTGAAACTTTTATTAAGTTTTCCAGTAACTCGTTATAGATATAAGGAGTAGCATTCCTGCTCAGAGCTGCAGGAACAGAACCAACTGGACATGACCAGACTGCTAAGTTCCCAAGTATTCACTGCCCTCCTCTGACCATCATAACTGTATCCCAACTGGCTGCACCCTCATGGTTCTGGTACCCTGCTCATCATGCCCTGGAGTTGGTTCTCAGCATATTGCTCCAGCTGCTTCACAAGGAAAGGGAAGAACTCCTCATTCCTCATGATTCGCACCCAGAGCTGACTCTTGCCTTTGTGCATACAGCTGTACTCCCACCAACCCTGCATGAGGACCAGGAACAGAGCATAGTCACCTCATCTTCGGTGCTGTTACTTGTGTGCGAGGGTGTGTGTTTAAAGGAGAGAAGAGAGAACGTACTACAAGACAAATGCTGAAATGCTATGTAAGACATTGCGGGAAAATGCAGACCATGACTCAGCTTCCTAGAAGCTCTCCCATCCAGCACAGCCTCCATCACAGCACTTGCTGACAGAACATGGAACAATAGACCGAAGAAGCAAATCACATTTCCCTAGTAACAACCCATGTATGAAATAGGTATTCCCTTCCAGCTTTGGGATCTTCAACCACGACACTACGTTAGGAGGAACGAGGCCACTGCTTCTCCTCCATGAAAGCATGTGGGAAACAATTTGCACTAGTCAAGATGCTGTGGCTGCTACCAAGTGCTGAGTCATGGGAAAGCACGACAGAGTGAATTACCCAGAGCTCATATCAACCCACAGCGTCTCTGTGAGGACCCTGGGGAGCTTGGAAGGTAGAGCATCCCCAGCCACAGAACACTAAGGCACAAGGTCAGGGTTTCTGCATCCAGGGTTGGGGTGCTTTTCCACTCCACTAGAAACTGCCTCTTTGTGTACATGTGTTCACAAGACACAGAAGTCCAGACAGACAATCAATGATGATTGAGCTGATGGGATCGCAGAAAAATCTCAAGAGCACCAGAACTGCACATTTGTGTGTTGAACCAGTTGATCCAGCTGCAGGGGATTCCGTAGGAGAATGAGGGAAGGAAAGAGGGATCACCTGGTATGTGCATCAGCAGGGAGATCCCACAGGAAGTCTGAGGAACTAGCTTTTTTTGCCATTTCCCCACTGCTCTCTGTTTCCTTTTTCAGTGCAGGATGTGCTGCTTGCATTCTTTCACACTCTTGATAATCCACAGTTTTTACTGAGCACACAGGCAGGCAGCCCACATCAGAACTCAGGGCCTGAAATTACAAAGTAGAGAGGACTTGTGGCCCTCAGTTTTGTGCATTGTACTTTCAGAGACAGGTGGTACAGAAGTCACTCTGTCACTCAGCTGTTTGTAAGGCTACAGCAGAACATGTATGTTCCCATATTGCTCCCAGTTATCTACTCCAGCCTCGTCTTCTAAATGTATCTAAAGTGAAATGTTTTTTGAGGGTGCCCTTGGACTATATTTGAGTTGGCTGTCTCAGGCCTACCAGAGGTCCAGGTTCACACTCAGGGCAAGTCATTTCTCTACACACATTCATTTGCTTTATACATGGGACGTACATGTCAGAAGGGAGTTACAGTGTGTGCTGGAGCTGTAGCACAGACGGGTTCAGTGTGGTGCCTAACTCCAGGACTAGCTGCAGCTGTTATGAAACACCTTCCAGCTGTGGACGCCTTCATCCAGCCCAGTGAGAACACAGAGACTTCATGTAAATTCCTTCTCTCAGCAGCAGGAGTTTATTTTCTCTCCTTCTTGCTCTGGGTGTCCTTTGATTGCAGCAGTACAGCTCTGAGAGCTGATACATATCACTTGCCATCTGAGAACAGGCAAAGACTTTTATACTTAATGAAATAAAATGTTTCTTCACACAAGATTTGCGCCTGGTCATGTGTACCACTGCTCTCTGGAAAGCACTTTTGCTTGGTCAACATCTCATCACTCATCAACCCTTGTCACCCTGAATTGGCGGGTGTTTAGGGCACTGAGTAATCAACAGATTCTCATCAGGTTTGTATAAAAAGTACTCTCTCTGAAACAATTTAAGTGGAAAAATAGTAGACTGAATGAATTATGCGTCTAGCTAGGGTTTATTAGGCATTGCATCTCTCAGCACAAGTCATCAACCTCACGTTGGACCCCAGTCAGTGGGCACCAACCCTTGAGTGTCTCCCTTCCCTAGGTGGTATATACATGATCATTTATTGTTTGGAGGCCAGTCCCACTGTGTACTATAAAGTGTTGCAGTAGTAGCAAGGAAAAGTGAGTAGGGTTTTTGATAGTTATTTATTCTATGTCAAAAAAATTTAAAAAAAAAAAGTGATTTTGAGAAAAAGCAGAAGGACAGTCCGGCTTGTGGTAACAGCAACAGAAGGAGGTATCTGCTGTCTCCAACAAAGACGGGGAAAATGTTTGGAGGAGGGAACTAGGAAATGGAAAACAATATGAGGAATGGTGATTGACTAGAGAACAGAGAGCCTTGCACAGTGGGGCTGAGCCTCAGGAATCCACTAGGTATACTTCAAAGGATGACTGAAAAACCACCAACATGTCTGCACACAGCATGGTAACAATAAGCACCATTGCTGTCACAACTATCCTCCTCTTGTGGCACTTAGGTCTTTGGGCAGGAAAAGGGTTTGTGCTTGCTTGCTTCAAAAGGAAGATTAGCACTAGAGTTTTGAAGTAGTACTGATATCAGGCACACAGCTGGTACAGCTGGTCATAGAACGCAATGTCTCACGTGAGTGGGTAAGTCTGAAGTATAGTGTAAAGATATCAAAGCAATTACTGAACAGCTACTATGACTGGACAAAGCCAGGCAGGCTGGGGCTCTTGCTCCAGTTGATGGTGCTTAGGATGCTAGAGGTACAGTCTTGTAAACTAAAGTCATCCAATGAAAAAGTCCCACACCACCTACAAATCAAAACCAAGCTGACAGAGGACCTTCCAAAAGGTAAGGCAAAGTCCATTCTGGATCATTAAGGGCCTGAAAATAAGCTGGGTGCTCTAGGCAAGTGGCATCTAGCTCTCCCAGCCAGATCTAGTTCTGGCTCGTAGTATATGACCCTTGCAGTGATCTCTTTCATGCTCAGGTTAGCAGCCCACTGGTGGTAACCCACAGGGGTAAATAACCCTGCAAGTTCTAGTGGTGCAAACAATTCTTCAGTCAGTCAGAGCTCTTGCTCCCTGAGCTTGGTGGTGGCAGCATTGAGCAGATCAGCTGTACTCAATGTATAGAAGAGTTGCTGCATGGGTAAGGTGCAACATCTTGAGATAAAGCTGACATTGCAACATCCCTTTTAAGCTCCCTGGAGCCTCCTGTTCTTCTCCTGAAATATCAAGGTATCCTTCTATCTTGACACACTGCCACAGCAGGAACAAGGCAGAGCAGCATGGTAGGCCTCACTTCCTCAAGGCAGTGAGGTAAGGGTCACAGGGAGAACAGAACACAATAAAGAAGTGTTCCCAGGGTCACATGCTGCACTGGTTCCACAGAGGTGTCCTAAAGTCTGGCAGTGCAGATATCATGCCACTGGGACACTGCTGTCAGGGACATCTTCTCTTGGACAATCTGTGGAAGAAGTCTAATCTAAATATATTTAAATAAGGCCACTGATTTAAGACTTTGTTTTCATTTCAGAGATTCTTTTTAGTAATAATAAACCGGCAAGAATTTAACCCTCATGAAGGACACTCTGGTTTGTGGTTCCTCTTTTATACTAGGATATTTTAATGCCATTTCAAGTAATGTATCTGAAGTAGAGTGATGCACTAGAAAACTTTGTAGTGCTTAGCTAGAGAGTTAATTCATAATGATTATTTAAGAATGTGGTCCTGGATACCTTGAGAAACACCTCAGATTTCCAAAGACAGAGAAGAATGCAGTCTTACCCACTGCTGAAGACAGAGTGGTATGGTGGAGGATTTTCACTTGTAGGCAAACCACTTGACATAAGACAATGTGTCATGGTTGGTGACACAAGGTCAGCAAAAAAAAGGAGGTGGTGGAGGTGGGAATACTATTACAGCATCACCCAGGAAAAAGTCATCAATTAGTACGTCTGAAAAACTGAGCACCACTGTTTATACTAACTGTATATCACTGTTTATTTCCTGTCTTTGGAATTACAGTATTTGTACTTGCCTACCTTTTAAGATAAAGTGCAGTGATACCACATACAGAACTGTTCTATTTAATTTTCTCCATTTTCATAATGCATCTGAGGTGGCTGAGATTTACTGACTTATCAACAAATGCACAAACCTGGGTAAAGGGCATCTGAAATACAAAAAACCACAAAACACCCAGCAAAGTCCAGTTTCAAACACAACTGTCTTGAGATATTTTTCTGCTGAGGCACATTAACCATTGTAACAGCAATACAGCATAATTAGAGAGAAATCTGAATTCTTTCTTTGTAGTTCCATCTAGGGAAGAAAACATGGACAGAAGTACAAGTAAGTTCCGACAAAAGGAAACAATGTGAGGGGGAAAAAAAAAAGTCAAATGTTTGGCCCTTAATAAGAAAAATCTAGAGATTTGTTCTCATAACTCCAACACAGCGCCTGCTTCTCTTCCACCAATCTTCTTGTTACGAGATTAAGTTAAAACACACATTAGAAATTAAGCATGTGCATACTTCCTTAATTCTTCCAGGCCGCAAAAGAAGGAACATTCAGAACAGTCTGTTGTTACTTTGAAGATGAAAGCCACAGATTTTATGCAAAATCCAAAGGAGGACTAATTTTCATTTATGCTACAGCCAAATTTTAGTAGAAAATCCAATGCAAGATTAAGCTTTATTTCTTAAATTTCAAGAAAAAGTATTTTAAGAAAGAAGCAAACTTTATATTGACTATGTGCTTGAAATACTCGCATTAGATCTAGTATCTCCACAGGCATATTGACATAAGGGAATTTTCCCTTCATAATGACTCCTAGTCTGAAAGCAGACATGGAAATATCAGGTCAGAAACTGCTAGAACAAAATCCAGTAGTGCAGAGGCACTTAAGTATGAGAGAGGAAGACTTTAAAAGAAGTCTGGTTATGAGCTTGACTAAAATGATATAGTGCTTTACCCTTTTGTAAGTCTGGCCAAGTACAGAGAACAGGAAAATAACATCACAATTTCTTGTCATTTTTCCGTGTAACGTTTGTACTACAACTTTCACATTATGGAAAACTCCAAGGATTTAAAAATACAAGTTTTAATGATGAAAATAGATGTTTTACTTACTGTTTGAACCTCCAGAGTTCATATTGTCCAAGATTTCCACTGCAAACAACGGGGCTATAAATTTACTCCCTCTTATGTATATGAAATTTGATAGCCTCATGTAGTCATATGAATTCAGGAACTGAGGATTAGAAGAAAAAAGCACTGGAAGAATTAAAACACTGCTGTCCCTCTGTTTTATGTTTCCCAGAGTAGGCCCCATTCCTGTCCTTTTGCTTGTAAAAGTGCCCAGAATTTCATGCAGAAGCATCGGGTCTAGACTGTGCTGTTACTTCAATAACTACAATACTCTGTCAGTTGTAGTCTGCAACGGAAACCCCAGTAGAAGTCACAAGCCATACTTTTCAAGAGTGTTCTATTTAAGTGTTTTCACCCATACTTCCAATTTTTGAACTGTTACTGGGAAGCTGCCACTGCCACTGTGTGATTTTTTTTAATTTTTTTTTTTTTTTCTTCCCAGGTTTCAAATTAAACCATGACTCCTGATATGACAAGCTACCTGGAAGGAAAAGTCCTCTCAACTGCATTCAGTTTAATTTTCATGTCAAAACATGAGCATCTCTCCACTTCCTCTCACTCCCTGTATCTAATTTCCTCCTCCGTTCACATCTGCTTCTGCACCTGTGTCATTTTCTATTCTTTATCATATCACAGTTTCCCCACTGGATGCATGCTTAGCTTGACATTCAGCAGAAGTATCCATCCATGAGCACAGCTGATTAAACTAAAGTAAATTGGAGTTTGCCACCTTCATCCCCACACTCTTCCCTCCCCATGGTGTTTTTAATCACTTATATGAAGAGCTAGGGGGAAATGCCCAACAGGACATACTTTCAGTTTTCTACTTTTAAGCAACATTAGGACTACAAGCACTAACAAGTTCTGAGATGCCAAATATATCCGATTTCACCTCTTATGTATGCAGTCTCTAATTGGTGCCTGACAGTGTTCTCATCTCACAGAGCATACAACTGATAGCCCAGGAGGAGGACTTACAAGATTTAAATGCTGTGCAAAAAGATCTCTAAGCAGGGAGCAGATACCACAGAAAGAAACTGCCCACAATGATTGACAAAATGATTGTGTCAGCTTGTAGTGTAAGAATGGTAACATTATGCTGCTATTTATGAACACTGCAGGTGGGGCAGGAGTCAATGTCTGGAGATGTGCTGGAAAGCAGTTGCAGTAGGAATTTCCAGAAAATGGGGTGAATCCTGACACTCTCCAAATGTGTGTGCACCATGGATCCTTCTCACTGTGAACTGGCAGAGACAGGAATTCTGACCCGTGTCATGTAGAACTCCACTCTGTGAAGAAGCTGCCAAATACTATCCTTGTGGGCTACAAAACAGCTAGAGTAAAAGCTCGTCCACAAATATTCCCCACTCATTTTGGCAGGGGAGAGTCCTGATGCCTGGATGTGAGGACCTCAAACGGGTGTCTGGATGCACAGAGGAATTTGCAAAGCAAAATTTGGTAACCCACTGACTGGATGCCATGCAGGCAGCTAGGACAGCATCTAGATTCAACAATGGGCTCTGAAGGGGCCCACACATGTGGGTGGGATGCTTTTTACACAACACACTGGTGACACATAAGAGCTGGGACGAAGCAGCTCCTATTTTCTGGAGCATCTGCCAAGAGTCTGGGCAGAAGGCAGACAGACACAGTTAAAGCCAGAGTTGACTTTCTTCAAACAGGTAACACGAGAGCGAGGGACTTCTGGCAAATTCTAGGAAGGTCTGTCCCATGGGGCTGATGTACCTCAAAGTGGCAAAAGGCACAGACAAAGAGACTTACAGATCTTCGAGACAATACGACTGTGCCCATCAGGAAAACATAGGACGTCGCTGCCTAAAACCTTCCTGTCTCAGTTTTCTGAGGTTGGCCAGGGGCATTAAACTACAGACAACTTATCGAGAAGCAATGAAGCTCTACTCCACCTGGGAAAAGCAGTCACCCATGGCATACCCCTCCTCATACACCAGCTCATCAGCCATGCTCTCTTCTAAAAGTCACTAAGTCTTCTAAGCCACGCTAAGGTCTTCATCAGGATGTACCACGCGCCAAAGGCACAGCCCCCATGCCTCGTGCTGGAGCGAGGAGCAGGACAGGGCAGCCTACACACCACCTCCCTGTGAGGGAGCACCTGGCTGGCACCAGCTCAACACCCCAGCGAAAGCCTCCTGGCCAGTGTCTCCCCTGTCGTGTGCCACCAGCAGCTGGAGCAGCACGGGTCAGCAGAATGGTTTGACATCCCATCCTCTCACAGCGATAGCGTGGGGAGCGGTGGGGTCTCCTGGGAGGAGACAAAGCGGCTTTTCTTACCCCAGGGCATTTATGCCCCCGAGAAGTGACACGCAGGGGCACAGCCCTAACCTCCACGCTTGAGGGGAGCCAAAAGCACGGCAACGCCGCTGGGAGACACGGCACACGCCCCCTCACTGCGAGCGACCCTCCAGCAGCGCCGCCTCCCAGCAGTAAGCCTGCCCGCCGAAGGGTTCCTCTCTCCCCACCCGCCGTGCCTCTCCTCACACCGGCGCTCCCGAGCTTCCCGCCCACCCTCAGAGGAGCGGCCGGGGACAGCTCGCCATTTTCGCGCCCGCCCGGTCGCCTTCCTCAACCGGCGGCGGGAGCTGTGGGGCTCTGGCGGCCAGGGGAAGGGCCCCGCCATGGCGGCACGCAACGGGGCGGCAAGGGTAGGCAGAGCGGAGCAGGTGCGGGACAGACTCGGCAACGAAGGGCTCCTAGCGCCCGCTCCTTACCTGGCCGCAGTGCGAAGGACTGCCGTGGCGCAGCCGGTGCCGCTGTCCAAGCACCTCTGTCAGGCAGCGCACACCTGGGCGGCGGCAACGCGGGGCAGGGCTGAGCCGAGACGGCGGCACCGCCTCCCCCAGTGCCCAGCGCCCCGCCCGGCAGCCGCCTCCGCTCGCTGGCGTCGCCCCTCAGCTGGCGCGCCGCAGGCAGGGTTCTTTCCGGTCTCCCGCGGCCGTCTGAGGGGCAGGGGACGCTGGAGGGGCGGCGCTGTCGCCCCTTGCCCACAGGCCCGGCCCCCCTCGTGGCGCTGGGGCTTTTGCCCGCTGCCGCGGCGGGTGAGGGGGAGGAGCTGCGAGCGGCGCCATGTTAGTCACCCCCCTCGAGGCGCGGAGGGCAGCCAGCGCCCCTGGCCGCCGAAGGCCCGGAGGTGGTCCCGGCTGGGTGTGAACCCACTCCGCGGCCGTGCGGGTGTGTTTGCCACCCCACTGGGAGGTTTCCAAGCTGATGGGCTGGAGTGTGGGCGCAGCTTACTGGGCAGGGCCATTGCAGGTGTCTGGAGGCCGTGTGTACGTGGCCCAGGCCTCGTGTGCGCCTCAAATAGCGGTGGCTTTGAGGTGAGGCAGATGAGCAGCCTTCTCAGGTTGTGCCACATCTCCATTTCAGGAGACCTTCGTGTTGTACTCAATTTAGCCTTACCAACGTTAGCCTTACTTCCGCACACTTGGGAACTTGCTAGGCATTAAAGACAGGCTGAGCCTAGATGTGGCTGATTGCCTTCAGCAGTAAGCCAGTGCAGCCACTGGAAATGGGAGAAGGTGCTTTCTCTCTTGCTTGCTAGGTGCAGGTAGTGTGGATGGGGAAGGTGGCTCTGGCAGTGGAGACGAAAGAGCCGTGAAGTGCAAGAACCTGCTGTGTGAGAGAACAAGGAGCTGGGGGAGGAAGGTCTGGATGTGCCACGTGTAAGTGGGTGTAGCAGCGGTAGGACCTGAATGACAACACAACTAAAGCTGCTCCATGGTTAGGTGCAGCCTGGTACCTGGTGAGGTGTGAGGGAAACAACTTGGGCTTATGTGAGCTGGAACGGGTGAAAAGTGGAGTGACGCCCAGGAAACAGGTGGCAGAAGGAAAAGTGAGTGGATTAAAGTCTTGCTTGACAGGGAGGTAATTTGGTTAGACGATGAGACTGGGGAAAATGGGATATATAGGTTTTTGAAGAGGCTCTGGGTTTGGGTAGAGCACTAGGGAAAACTTGGAACTGAATGAAGAATCAAAGAATGGGGACTCACTAAGTATGAAAATACATGTGGAGTGTAGGAAGGAACTTGTGATGGGGAAGAAGGCTTTAAACTTTCCAGAGTTGTACATTCCTGGATGTCAGTGAGCCTTTGCTGTTATGATTGGTTTATGTCCCAGCTCAGCTACCACTGACTGGAAGGTGGGCTTCAGTTGTGAAACACTTAGATACTGCTGTGAAGAGGCTCACAGTAGGGAGAGACTGGGAAGTAATGATACCTGTATTCTGTGAAGAGTATTTCAGTGAAGAAAAAAAGCAGGGAATTAAAAAAAAGCCTGAAGAGACCAAAAGAAGATGATCATTGTTTGTTTTCAACACAAGGTGAAGCTGAAGTCTTGCAAAGAGTGAAAGAGCATCAAAATATATAATCAGACTATTTTGTCATGTGTCACAATGGGTGACACAAGGAGATTTAATTATGTTTATACGGCAGTTTTCTGGTATCTTATGCTGGGTTTGTAGTTCTTCTGACATAGAGCTTTAATAATTAAAAATACCCCAATTTTTGTCAGGCTAAACTTTCTTTAGTTGTCTGATACCATTACATGATTGCACCACTGCTGTGATATATGTATTTTCTCTTCCTCTTATGTAAAACTTTTTTCCTTTTATGTAAATACTTCTTTTACCAAACCTAACTTGTCTTAAGAATTTCACTTTAAAAAAAAAGAAGCCAGTCTTGACAAAAGTTAACAAGCTCATTGGCTAGCACCTACATGCAAATGATTTATTTCTCCAAAGCTTGTTTTCAGCTTTTCCCCTCCATCCACTGCTTGGGTTTCTTGTAGTGCTGGGCTTCAGGATTTGACACAGATGATGAAAGAAGGGATTTCAGGAATATCATTCTTCAGTTCATGAGATTCTGACAGCCTGGTGTAAGTTTTTAGTGTATTAAGTGGATGTTTGATTCCTGTCATATGACTACAATCACAAAACTGTAATCATGAGCCATATCTTGTGATTTAAGATAATGATTTTTTAATTATTTTTTTTTTAACTTTTAACATAGTAACTGTTTAACTATGCGTAATACATATTTTAATTCCAGACCCTAAGTGGTAATATTTGCAAAAATGGAGCTAAAGTGTTTTTTGCCATACAGGGAAGTACTGAGAGAGTTGTTTGTGTTAAGTCTGGACATAGTTGTATGACAGTAGTTTTGGATGTTGATACTGTTAGAAAAAATAAAGTATTTTGGACTGGCATGGAAAGCAATCCTACAGCTATGGAAAGCTACAGTGCATTCACACCTGGAGTATGACAGGGAACCCAGAACTACCAGAAAGTTGTGGGTTTTGAAATTATTTCTGGGGTCACAGTAATGCTTGTGAAGACACTGACAAGGAGATTACCATTTGGGATGATGAGCAGAGAAATAAAATTGCTGATAATTTTTTGGTCGGGAATTAGTCAAAGCTGTTCTGATGGAAGCCACTACTTACAGCAAAAATTTGATGACATATAAATGAAAATTACAAACTTCGCATGATTTTTTTTTTTTTAATTAGCAAATGTGCCATTATGAGCACATAATGTTGTTATGAGCAGGATGAGACTGGTCAATAAAATCACACCAGTTAGAATAATTTTTTTCCCTCTGAGATTGTACTTCAGTTCAAAACACTAAACATGATCTGCAGAACCTGCTCAGATGTTTGAAAACACAGTGAGAATCCAGACTCTCCTAAACTGTCCTGATGAGCATGTAACCACTAGAGAAATATCTGGTGTTTATAATTGACAGCCCACTTGGAAGCTTTTCCATCCTCTTTTCCTGCAATCGTACAAGATTCCTGAGTCAAGGCTGGTGCTACTTGCTTTGTTTTGTTAGTATACTTCGAAGGAGGAGCTGCTGAAGAATGCATGGAGGTAACATGTAGTAAATTTTACTTTATAAATTGCAGCTTGCTTGCTCTGATGGTGTAGACCAAATGAGATGATGGCGCAGAAGTCGAGAGTGACCCAGTTCTCCAACTCCCATTAAGTTCTGTACAGACAGTTCACAGCAAGCGCTTAGTGTGCACAGAAACTGCAAAGCTCAGTTGAATAGCTAAGAACTGTGTGTTTTGGTTTAAGTTCTGGTAGACTCGAAGAGCTATACTTAGAAATATGAGGATATAAAAATGTTTGTTTTATTAGAATTGTCAACTCATAGGCTCAGAAATGACAAAAGCATTGCTGCCAACATTCAGTAAGCTTTTGAACCAAACTTAATTAACCCTGAAATAGTTCTTCTTTGCGGTTTGGCAGATGGCTACAAAAGAACCACAGAAACTGTATCGTGCTGTCTATATTGGAAGGGAGGATGAACCAGGCGTTGACACCCTCCCCCCAATGCAGCAGCCAACTGGGTCTGTGCATTGCACTCATGTGGAGTACCCTAGAGACCTGTGAAGATCCCTCCTCCAGGAGGAACTGAGAAAGACCCAGTAACAAAACCAAGATGACAGCTCTCTTCAGGGCCTGGCATGCCTTGACTTGGCTGGTGGTCACTGCCTTCTCTTTGGAAATCTTCTTTCCCACCCTTCCCCCCATCCCTCTAAAAAGTATGTGAATGCAACAGTCTCATTTAATACTTCTGTTAGTAAGTCTTAGAATCATAGAACGGTTTGGTTGGAAGGGACCTCAAAGTCCAGCCCCCCTGCCATGGCGTAAGAGTCGGTCAGAAGATCAGCATTGACTCAACATTGTCATCAGTGACATGGACAGTAAGGGACCCAAAAGTTAAGCTAACATCTTGACACAAGTCTGCCAAGGTCTGCCTGAGGCATGGTTGCTGATCCCAAGAATGAAACACCATTGCCATGAATACAGTGGGTGTTGGCCCTGGCATAAAGAACTGCACAGTACGAAGAGTACTGTGCCGTTCTCCAGTACCAAGGCCTAGCCAGAGCTGTTCTGTCAAGAAAGATGTATTGCAACTGTTGCTTCAGCATCGATGAATAGAAGCTAGGGCTTAGTATTGTATTTAACTAGGAATCGTATAAGGCAAGAGAATAAGACATTGTGTTTAAGCAACTACCATGGAAAGAATAATCTACCTGCCTCCAAGGCCAGCCACATCTTGGACACTCCACCTCATGCGTACTGAGAAGGGTGGAGATCCCTGAAGCAGAGGAGGAGTAAGGCATGTTGCTAAGCATAAAAGATGGATTCTTAGCAATGAGAATTCAAAGATCTTCCCCACCAAAGGATCACGATGACCGATGATGTGCTGGATGGACCTGGGACCGTTAGGATGCCTTGAGATCAGCGGTGGTAGCTGTCATCTCTCTTTCTCTTCTTTCTAGACTTAATTTTACTTTTCCCCTTTCTTTCAGTCATCTATATTTATCGTGTGCCGCTTCACGGGAAATGCAATAAAGTTTCACTGTTTGATTGATGCAAACCCCTTTGGAGTTTGTCACCTTAATTTTGCACTTTGAAGATTGCAGCAAATGAACCATCACGAGTCCATTGAGTGGACCGTGACACATGGGCAGGGACATCTTCAACTACATCAGATTGCTCAGAGCCCCATCCAACCTGACCTGGAATGCTTCCAGGGATGGGGCTTCTACCACCTCTCTGGGCAGCTTGTTCCAGTGTTTCACCACCCTCATAGTAAAAAATTTCTTCATTATATGTAGTCCGAACTTACCATATTAGTTTAAAACCATTACCCCTTGTCCTATTGGTACAGGCCCTACTAAAATGTCTGTCCCATCTTTCTTATAAGCCCCCTTTAAGTATCAAAAGGAAAACAAGATGTTTAGAGAGAATTGATTAAAAATTAATAAAATTCAAAGAGGTTGTGCACTAACCCTAATAAAAATCAAATAGCTTTGTTTTGGCCAGAAGAGGCAGACTCATATCTCACACCTGCATCTTAATTTGTTGGGTTTGCTTATCATGCTTGCGTTTGATTTTTAAGAGAAAGGCGTGACAGATGCTTCAGCTGATGGAGCTGGTGACCCTTAACCTGTTGCTCTGCACTGGGATGGCACTGGGATCAGGAAATGAAGGCAGAGTGCTCCTATGTGCTTTACTTGTTAGTATAGGGGTCTGCAGCAGACACCCTTCCCTGGTTGAAGGCTGTGCTGCCTCTCATGCTTAGGAATTGAAGCCCAGAGCTTGGTCATGCTGAGGAAGGAAGCAAAAAGGGATGCAAAGCTCTTCCATTTCTTTTCATCCAGTGCACACAGAGGACTTGAGGAAATCCCTTCTTATATAAGCTGCACATCTAAAGCAGTCTTAAAAGACCTGTAATTCTCTGTTTAAGATTTCATCATCAGTGCCCTTATTTAAAAGGAACACAAGGCCGGTAGGGTGGGTACACACTTAACCAGGAGAAAAATCCATGTTGATGGTGTGTCATTGACTGAGTTCAATTAACATTTAAATTTAAATGAGTAAGTGGCCCCAGTCTAGGGGAAATGACTCCAAGGGCTGAGTGTTCATGTCTAGGCTACAAGATCAGACTGCTTACTTTCTGTGACCTGGGACTCTTGTATTTTGGTTTGCCAGAGGTCTGCATCCATGTCCTGCCATCCTATAATATTTTCCAGAGCTGTAGGTGCTGGTTTTGTATTTGCTTAAATCACAGCAAAATTTGAGTAGAAGAGAAACCTTGAACTTCTCAGACTGAGGGCAAGTCCCAACTGGGAAGTTATTTGCACGTGAGGATCTGCTTGGAAGTAGATTTGCCATTTTGAGGTTCATACTGCCGAAAGTACATATCTTATAATAATAGTATCTCTCTTAAGGTTATGGAGCAAAATCTTACTAGGTTGTATGCCAAATGTTATTGGCTTGATAAATATTTTGAGCACTCCTTTAATTAATCTTCCTTGGTTAGTACTAGCCAAAATTACCTTGTGAGTATAGTTTTGGAAAATACTTTTTGGATACAAACATTCAAGTGGTGATGCATAGCTGATCATACTGTACTTGGTTTCTTCTTCTGTCAGTAGATCATTGAAATTATTATTAACCTTTTGACTAGATAAATTTATCTCTGTAACATAGAATCATAGAATGGAATGTATTGGGTTGGAAGGGACCCTCAAGGGTCATCTAGTCCAACCCCCCTGCAGTGAGCAGGGACATCTTTACTAGATCAAGTTGCTCAGAGCCCCATCAAGCCTGACCTTGAATGTCTCCAGGGATGGGGCCTCTACTACCTCCCTGGGCAACCTGTTCCAGTGATCCACCACCCTCATATTGAGAAACTTTTTCCTTAGATCTAACCTAAATCTACTATTTTCTAATTTAAAGCCATTATCCCTCGTCCTACTGCTACATGCCCTCGTGAACAGTCCCTCCCCTGCTTTCTTATAGGCACCTTTCAGGCATTGGAAGGTCACTATAAGGTCTCCCCAGAGCCTTCTGTTCTCCAGGCTGAACAACCCCAACTCTCTCAGCCTGTCTTCATAGGAGAGATGCTCCAGCCCTTTGATCGTTTTTGTGGCCCTCCTCTGGATGCGCTCCAATGGGTCCACATCCTTCTTATGTTGAGGGCTCCACAGCTGGACACAGTACTCCAGGTGAGGTCTCACCAGAGGAGAGCAGAGGGGCAGAATCACCTCTCTCAATCTGCTGGCCACACTTCTTTTGATGCAGCCCAGGATGCGATTGGCCTTCTGGGCTGCAGCTGCGCATTGGTGGCTCATGTCCAGCTTTTCATCCACTACTACCCCCAAGTCCTTTTCCTCAGGGCTGCTTTCTAGCACATCATCTCCTAGCCTGTCCTGATAACAAGGATTGTTCTGACCCAGGTGCAGGACCCTGCACTTGGTCTTGTTGAACCTCATGAGGGTCACGTGGGCCCACTTCTCCAGCTTGTCCAGGTCCCTCTGGATGGCATCCCTTCCCTCTGGCATGTTGACTGCACCACCCAGCTTGGTATCATCAGCAAACTTGCTGAGGGTGCACTCAGTCCCACTGTCAATATCATTAATGAAGGTATTAAACAGCACTGGTCCCAGTACAGACCCCTGAGGGACACCACTTGTCACCATCTTCCATCTGGATATTGAGCCATTGACTACTACCCTCTGGATGTGACCATCCAGACAATTCCTTATCCACTGAACAGTCCACCCATCAAATCCATATCTCTCCAACTTAGAGAGAAGGATGTTGTGGGGGGCTGTGTCAAAGGCCTTGCAGAAGTCCAGACAGATCACACCCGAAGCTCTTCCCTTGTCTACTGATGCAGTCACTCCATTGTAGAAAGCCACTAGGTTGGTCAGGCAGGACTTGCCCCTAGTAAAGCCATGCTGGCTGTCCTGAATAACCTCCCTGTCCTCCATGTGCTTCAGCATAGCTTCTAGGAGGATCTGTTCCATGATCTTCCCAGGCACAGAGGTGAGGCTGACAGGTCAGTAGTTCCCAAGGTCTTCCTTTCTGCTTTTTTAAAAAATGGGTGTAATGTTTGCTTTCTTCCAGTCACCAGGGACTTCACCTGACTGCCATGACTTTTCAAATATCATGGAGAGTGGCTTAGCAACTACATCAGCCAATTCCCTCAGGACTCTGGGATGCATCCCATCAGGTCCCATGGACTTGTGTATGTTCAGGTTCCTCAGAGGGTCACCAACCTTATCTTCACATACAGCGGGAGGGACTTTGTCTCCCTCGTCCCCACCTTGTGGGCCATCATGTTGAGAGCTGTGAGGAGAGAGGATGCCAGTGAAGACTGAGGCAAAAAAGTTGTTGAGAACCTCAGCCTTCTCCTCGACTGTTGTTACTAGTCCACCACTGTCACTCATGGGGGGGGCACACTTTCTTTAACCTTCCTTTCCTGGTTTATATACCTGTAGAAGCCCTTGTTGTTTTTCTTGACATCCCTTGCCAAGTTCAGCTCCAGCTGCACCTTGGCCTTCCTGACCTCGTCCCTACACAACCAGGCAACGTCCCTGTACTCTTCCCAGGATACCTGTCCCTGCTTCCACTACTTGTGGAGTTTCATCTTGCTCTTTAGTTTGACCAGGAGGTCTTGACTCAGCCATGCTGGTCTCTTGCCTTCCTTGCCTGATTTCTTACACCTGGGGATCAAGAGCTCTTGTGCTCTGTAGAAAGCCTCCTTAAAGATCTGCCAGCTCTGTTCTGCTCCCTTGTCCTTAAGGGCCATTTCCCAGGGGGTCCTATTGACTAACTCCTTGAAGAGCTGGAAGTTGGCTTTCCTGAAATTCAGGGTCCTGACTGTGCTTCTCATGTGGCTCATACACCTTAGGACAGTGAACTGCACCAGTGCATGGTCACTACAGCCCAGGCTGCCTCCAATCTTGACATCCCTGATTTGCATTCGTGACCATCAGGTCCAATATCACTTCCCCTCGAGTAGGGCTGTCTATCTGCTGCGTTAGGAAGTTGTCATCAAGGCACTCCAGGAGTCTCTTGGATTGCCTACAGCTTGCCGTGCTACTGTTCCAACAGATACCAGGGTGGTTGAAGTCCCCCAGCAGGATGAGAGCCTGTGAGCTTGATGTCTCCTGGAGCTGGAGTAAGAAGGCTTCATCGATGGGCTCCCCTTGATCGGGCGGCCTGTAGTAGACACCAACCACAAGGCTCCCCTTGTTGTTTAGATCCCTAATTCCTACCCATAAGCTTTCAGCCGGCTCATGGCTATTCTTTAGGGATAGCTCTTCACACTCTATCCAGTTCTTAACATAGAGGGCAACACCTCCACCCCTCCTTCTTCTCCTGTCCCTTCTGAACAGCTTGTAGCCATCGATAGCCACACTCCAGTCATGGGATTCATCCCACCAAGTTTCAGTAATGGCCACTGTGTCGTAGCTTCCTAGTAGCACGGTAGCTTCCAGCTCCTCCTGTTTGCTGCCCATGCCGTGTGCATTGGTGTAGAGGCACTTCAGCTGGGCTGCTGGCCATGTTGTCTTCTTAGATAGACACCCCTTTATTCCCCCAAGGTGTTTCATGGAAGCTCCCCTGTTGGCTCCTATTACCTCAGGAGCTTCTGGCTTGTCTCTGTAAGACTTTGCCTGTGCTGCAGTGCCCACTGCATGCCTCAGGGCAATGGACTGAAGGCCCTTACTATCACCACATCCCTCCAGCCCTGGTGTGTCATCCTGCCACTTGTCACAGACAATCTTATTACGCCTCTCCCCCCTCACATCTAGTTTAAAGCCCTGTCAATCAGCCCCATCATCTCTTGGGCAAAGACCCGCTTCCCCCTTTGAGAAAGGTGTGTCCCATTTGATGCCAGCATACCTGGTGCCGTGTAGGTCATCCCAGTATCAAGAAACCCCAAACTGTGCTGGTGACACCAGCCACAGAGCCATGTGTTTATAGATTGCATCCTCATGTTCCTTCCAATGTCACTGCTTGCAACTGGAAGGAGAGAAGGAAAAACATCCTGCATCCCTGATTCTCTCATTAACCGTCCCAAGGGCCTGAAATCTCTCTTGATCGCTTGTGGACTACCAGTTGCAGCTTCCTCACCACCCACCTGAAAAATCAGTAGTGGGCAGTCATCTGTGGACCTTACCAAGCTAGGAAGTTTCCTGGTGATGTCCTTAACCCAGGCTCCAGGGAGGCAGCAGACTTCCCTATGAAGGGGGTCCGGTCTGTATATTGGGCCCTCTGCACCCCTCAGGAAGGAGTCACCTACAACAGTGACCTGTCTGTTTTGCTTTTTGGGGTCAGTTTTGATGGTAGGTGAGTTGGCCTTGGTGGCACTTCTGGCTTTTGAGAGCTATCTTCCTCGCTATCAGCTCGTTTCTCCTGCAGGGCCCCATATCTATTCCTCAAGGGCACTGGAGGCGGTGTGGTACTGAAGGGAACACTCCTGTCCCATTTGTTTCATCGGGCAGGGACCAGTTCCCATTGTCTGTGCTCCTGTAAGTCAGCACGGGAAGGCTGGGAAGCTTGCTGAGAGGGTATGGAATCCTCTGCTCCACTAATAAGGTTTATATCCCGTGATGTTTTTGTGGAGAGCAGGTTGTGGTAACATTTGTCCAATTCCCTCTCGCTCTCCCTGACACTCCTCAATCAGCTCACCTCTTCCCTGAGTTCCATTGCTTCCTCTTGCAGCTGTCCCACCCGGCAGAGCAGGTCGTCAGCCTGCTCACATGGATACAGCCACAGTCAGAGCTGCCCCCTGCCAGCAGTGCAAGGCTGTGGCATTCCCGGCAGCCTGTGACCTGGAGAGCTGCCTCCTGCTGCGAGAGCATCCTCTGGGTACCCACATCCACTTCGGTGGGTGCTGGGAGCATGATCTTCCTCTGCCGGGCAGACACCATTGCTCCTGTACCGAGCTGGCAGCCCTTGGTGTCCCTGTCCTGGCTGTTTGCTCCTTGACACCTTCGCCACACGCCCTGCCCGTGCCCACTGCCCCGGGCCACGCCCCACTGCCGGGCCACGCTCAGTAAAAACTGTTTATACATGAGATCTAGCTTATTGTTTTTTTTCCTCCTTCAGTCTTTTATCATCTGAAAGACTGCATTTTTTTTCACCCCTAGGTAATTGGAAAAATATTAAATATCATGAAGTCTGTAGGAAAAGTGCTTAAAGTTGACTTCCAGTTTAGTTACGTCTTAAGACTAATTTTTCAATCTATTGTTTTCTTTCATTGCTCTAGTTATAAACCAAAATGTTGTGTACTGCTAAATCAGGTATCTTACATAAATCTGTTTTTCCTTTGACCCTATTACTCTTATGATCTAGATTTCCAATCTAATCATAAATTAGTTTAAGACCTCTATTCATTACATCCATGACTGATACTAATTATCTTAACTGTGTTTTAATTTTCTTACCATGTCCTATATTAGTTATTTGGATTATCACCTTTTTTTTTTTTTTTTTTTTTTTTTTTTTTTTGGTAATGGTGCAGTGTTAGCTTTCTTCTTATCTTCCAATACTTTACAGCATCTTTAAGATTCACTGAAATAAAAATTAATGGTCCATAGTATGGCTTATTCAGCTTCCTGAATTCTTTGATGTTGTTTATCTGATCTGATGGTTTAAAAATATTTAGCTTTAGTAGATGATGTGTTAACATCTCTCTTTAGATATTGTTGGACTGCAAAGTATTTTCAACATGAGACTACATAATCTAGATATCCTTTAAGAAATGTGGCAAAATATCAAACACACTTACTTCTCTCTGTTTTGTGTTCTTACTGATTCTGGCATTGCCAGATAGTAAGGGTCCAGTAACACAGTGGAAGTTAAAGATTTTTATTGTTTTTCATGAGAAACTCTTTTCTATCACCCTCAGTTAAACTGTCTACATGGACTTTCCTGCTCCCTGTGTTCATTTGCTTTTCTTATCAATCTCTTATGACCTCAGGGTTTATAGCCACTATTAAGAGAAGTCACTATGTCATTGGAGCCAGCTGCTTTTAGTTCCCCTCTCTGGCTGTGGTTCAGTGAATAGCTGAGCCAGGCTGATTATGTGTTGCTGCCAAAGGGGGGAGATCTCATTCCCTACCCCTTCCCTGCTCTTAGATTCAGAATTCCTGTGCCCAGTGTTTGCCAAGTTCTGCTGCAAGTTGGTTGAGTTGGTTTAATTTAGCATAAATATATATATATTTCTTGTGTTTGATATATGCCTGATTGGTGAGTTGACTTATAAACAGGTATGATGCACGCAGAGCTGGTACAAAGTGTGGTGGGTGAAGATGGAGAGCATGGCCTGTCTTGTGGCAATACTGAACTGTTGAAATGGCTCATCATGAAGCTGTAGCCTAAGCCAGTTTGGTTGGTCTTAATTAGTGCAGACATCTCAATCATGGGATTATTGCTTTAGGAGAATCTAGAAAATCTAAAAGTTGACCTTTTGAAGTACCACCTACCCATACTATTTGATCCCGATTATAAACAACAAATGCAATCAAGTAATGACTTGGTTGTCACTAATATTTGGTTGTATGATCCAGCCAGGCAGCTTAAGATGAGGTATGATTCTTTGTTTGGTGACAGCACCTGAGAGTGTTACATTTATGTTTCTTCCTACAACCTTTATGCTCCATCCTCTAGTTTTGAGCTCAGTTTGGGGCACTACAAATGAGTGCTCATGGCCAACAAGTGTGTGGGCTTTTGGAGAGTTTAGGATCCTCTTAGAGGAAAGCAGCTGCTCTACAAATTTATCAGAGTACAGAATTTCTTAACTCAGGAAGGTGAAAGGCCAAAGAGAATCTCCAAGATTAGATATGGCTGACAGCAGATCACTTGAGTGCTAACAGTATCTCTCTAAGTCAAGGTGTGAGCAAGTAATTATAATATGGTCCTTACCAGTAGCCCTGTGTGTTTCTGAATTAAAAGTACATCTTGACTACAGCAAGGAGGTCTCTTGAAGTGTGCTTTATTCTGGAAGGATGGCACCAACTGCTACAGAAATACTCCTACTTATTTTTAACATATTCCTTGCCTTGATCTGATTGCTACACTTACCGTGGTTGGGTTATGGAGATGACAGTGGAGTGTGCACAAGATGCTGAGAGTATTCTCTGTAGAGCTAGTAATGTCTGGGGAGAATGCTGAAAGATGTACCTATTGTGATCTAACATGCATTTGAATCATTATTTGCAAACATCTGGTTAGATCTGATCGTGTATCTAGTGTAAACATACAATTCACATGTGTCTTTAAATATAGCTAATGGCAGAAGAGTATTTAACTAAAGGAAAGCAGAGACTTAACAAGAATTTTAATGCAGGTGGATAATTCATCTTTGGACTGGACAGATGGGTGATGGCAGGTATTGCTGTTCACTTGAACATTAACCAAGTTCTTAAAATTATTCTACTATTTTCTTAATTCCAGAAAAAAAAAAAAATAGATCACAGGGGTTTGAAAATAGTGGCAATAGATTCCAAATGTTACCAGTTGCCTTTTACAGGGTTGATGTAGAAATCTGTCTTGTGTTCAGACAGTGTTGTATATAGCACAGTATGCTGTGAATACTTTACAGCTTCTGTGAAGAGGACGGAGGACACTACTGGTGCTGCTGGACACAGGAGCAAGGTTTTAAGATCTGCTTCAGTTGCTAACATAATGGCTTGTAGACTGTTGTGAGTAGCTGAAATAGTGAACGTCTTCTGGATACTACTGTTCCTGCTGTGTGCTGGTACAAACACACACCTTTACTGATGACCTGACTAGGAGGTATAGCTGAATCTATGTTCTCCTGGGCTGGGAATGACCCTTTAAGGGTAGAAAACAGCACAGTTTTTTCTTATAAACTGGTGTTGAGGTAACAGTCAGCACTTTAAGAAAGATGCAACACTTTTTGAAAGCTTTTCATCTTGTGACAACTGTTGGCTTTTTCTAACCATTGGTAGCATGAAAAGCAGGACTCTGCACTGTTGCTGCCTACACAGGGGATGAACTGCTTCCTGAAACACAAATTAGGGTTTTACTCTTTTTGACCAAAACTAGGTTATTGTAGAACACTTTTAAAGATGGATGATCTTTCAGAGGAAAGGCTAGAAGACACTATTTGCCACAAACCTCTGCATTCTAGTGTGTGTTTTTGTGGCGTCTCTTGGGGATCTGCTGGCTAAAGTGCTGCCACCTTGAGCAATCTGGAAAGGTCATAGCTCAGGGAAACGGGAGTACAGGCTGCCTGCTTCTCCCTCTAGGAAACTTACTGTTGCCTGGAAGCAAAGACAGATGCTTAGGTCAACTGTCCTCCCCATGCTCAGTCAGCACTGAGTGCAGTAATGCCAAGGGCTAGCTCAACTACATGGACGGAGCAGTGCTTCTTGCAAAGGAAGACACCTTCCATGCTCTCCCACAGTGTTAAAGATACAAATTCAGTTTTGAGAAGGTTGAGGGTCTCCTCAAGTATCTTCCAAAACACCAAGAGAATAGCTGTAATAGCTCATCACCTTGACTTTTTTTTAAAATTTTCAACTCCTTTATGGGAAAGTTGGATCACAGAATCACAGAATGTTAGGGATTGGAAGGGACCTCAAAAGATCATCTAGTCCAATCCCCCTGCCAGAGCAGGAACACCTAGGTCAGGTCACACAGGAACATGTCCAGGTGGGTTTTGAATGTCTCCAGAGAAGGAGACTCCACAACCTCTCTGGGCAGCCTGTTCCAGTGTTCTGTTACCCTCACTGTGAAGAAGTTCTTCCTCACATTTATGTGGGACCTCCTATGTTCCAGCTTGCACCCGTTGCCCCTTGTCCTATCATTGGATGTCACTGAGAAGAGCCTGGCTCCATCCTCATGACACTCACCCTTTACATATTTATAAACATTAGTAAGGTCACCCCTCAGTCTCCTCTTCTCCAAGCTAAAGAGACCCAGCTCCCTCAGCCTTTCCTCATAAGGGAGATGTTCCACTCCCTTCATCATCTTTGTGGCTCTGTGCTGGACTCTCTCAAGTAGTTCCCTGTCCTTCTTGAACTGGGGGGCCCAGAACTGGACACAATACTCCAGATGTGGCCTCACCAAGGCAAAATAGAGGGGAAGGAGAACCTCTCTTGACCTACTAACCACCCCATTTCTAACACACCCCAGGATGCCATTGGCCTTCTTGGCCACAAGGCCACATTGCTGGCTCATGGTCATCCTGCTGTCTACCAGGACACCCAGGTCCCTTTCCCCTACACTGCTCTCCAGCAGGTCAGCCCCCAACCTGTACTGGTACATGGGGTTGTTCTTCCCCAGATGCAAAATTCTACACTTGCCCTTGCTGAATTTCATTATGTTTCTCCCTGCCCAACTCTCCAGCCTATCAAGGTCTCGTTGAATGGCAGCACAACCCTCTGGTGTGTCAGCCACTCCTCCCAGTTTAGTGTCATCAGCAAACTTGCTGAGGATACATTCTGTACCCTCATCCAGGTCACTGATGAAGATATTAAACAACACCGGTCCCAGTACCGACCCCTGAGGGACTCCACTAGTCACAGGCCTCCAACTAGACTCCGTCCCATTGACCACTGGCTTCTTTCCTTCAGCCAGTTCACAATCCACCTCACTACCTGATCACCAAACCCATACTTTATCAGCTTATCCACGAGGATGCTGTGGGAGACAGTGTCAAATGCTTTACTGAAATCAAGATAAACCACATCTACCGCTCTACCATCATCTATCCACCTAGTTATTTCCTCATAGAAGGCAATAAGGTTGGTCAAACATGACTTACCCTTGGTAAAACCATGTTGACTGCTCTTAATGACCCCCTCATCCTTGATATGCCTAGAGATAGTGCCAAGAACAAGCTGTTCCATCACCTTTCCAGGGATGGAGGTGAGGCTGACCGGTCTATAGTTACCCGGGTCCTCCTTCTTACCCTTCTTATAGATTGGAGTGACATTTGCTATCCTCCAGTCCTCAGGCACCTCTCCTGTTGTCCATGACTTACCGAAGATGATGGAGAGTGGCCTAGCAATGACCTCTGCCAGCTCCCTCAGCACTCTTGGGTGCATTCCATCTGGTCCCATCGATTTATGGATATCCAGATTGCTCAACTGATCCCTAACCCAATCCTCATCTACCAAGGCAAACTCCTCCTTTATCCTGACTTCTGGGGCTACAGGGATCAGGGGCTCCTGGGAAAGCCTGCAGGAGTAAAGACAGAGGCAAAGAAGGCATTCAGCACCTCTGCCTTCTTTATATCCTCTGTCTCTAGGGCACCCACCTCATTCATCAGTGGGCCTATATTGCCTCTAGTGTTTCTTTTATTAGCTATGTATTTGAAAAAGCCCTTTCTATTATCCTTGACCTGACTTGCAAGGTTAAGTTCTAAAGAGGCCTTAGCTTTCCTAATTGTCTCTCTGCATCCTCTGACAACTGTCCTATATTCCTCCCAAGTGACTAGCCCCTCTTTCCATGATCCATAAATTCTTTTTTTCCACTTGAGTTTGCCCAGCAGTTCCTTGTTTAACCATGCTGGTCTCCTAGCTCCCTTACTTGATTTCATACCCATTGGGACGCTCTGATCCTGAGCTTGCAAGAAGTGGTCCTTGAATGTTGACCAACTATCTTGAGCCCCTTTACCATCTAGCACCCTGTCCCATGGGACTTCCCTTAACAATCGATTGAGGAGGCTAAAGTTGGCCCTGCGGAAGTCCAGGGTTCTGGTCTCACTAGGTACTCTATTCCTCCCACACAGGATCCTGAACTCCACTATCTCATGATCACTGCAGCCAAGGCTGCCATCGACCATCACTGCTTCAACAAGACCCTCCTTGTTGGTGAGTACAAGATCCAGCAGCGCTCCTCTCCTAGTCGGCTTATCCACCATTTGCATTAAGTAGTTGTCATCAATGCACTGGAGGAACCTCCTAGACTGTGAATGGCTGGCTGTGTAAGTCTTCCAGCAGATATCGGGGTAGTTAAAATCCCCCATGAGGACCAAGGCCTGTAGTTGCGAGGCTGCTTTCAGCTGCCTGTAGAAAGCCTCATCAACTCCCTCGTCCTGATCAGGAGGTCTGTAATAGACCCCCACAACTGTATCACCCATGCCTGCCTGCCCCTTAATTCTCACCCACAGACTTTCAACTTGCCCCTCATCAGCCCCTGGAGAAAACTCAATACATTCAAGTTGCTCCCTCACATAAAGAGCAACTCCACCACCTCGCTTCACTGACCGATCTTTCCTAAAAATGACACAGCCATCCATGACCACATTCCAGTCATGTGAGCTGTCCCACCATGTCTCTGTAATTGCCACCAGGTCATAACCAGGATCAAATACATATTCTCACCCTTAATCTAAAGGGAACACTGGAGCCCACATTTATTTTTCCATGTAATTTCCTTATTCTGTCTCCCGCGAGTGTCGTGTTTGCTCTATGTTACCTAGAGAGGTTATGCCAGAGTGTGTTTGTCTGAGACCGAGTTTCTTGTCCTAGATGAACAAGATGCAATTCTTAAATTGAGAAATCTTCTGCATTTTAGACCTTAAATCGAACTAAATTTATTCTGTCTTCTCACTAGAAGCAGACATCCAGTCAACTGTTTGTTATCAAGTGACTCAGAACATGGAAATGTGATTTCAGCAGGAGAAAAGCTGCAGCACCATTTGGCCCATACATGGGAATAGACTGGTGAGACTTCAGAGAGACGTCAGCTGCAGAGATGGCAGATGAGAGACTGCGACAATCCCCCTGTACTCACATACCCAGGTACTTAGTGTGTGTTGTCAGTCTAGGAACTGCTCAGAATCAAGAAACTCACGCACAGACTGAGGGATTCTAACATACGGAGGAGAAACTTGGATTCAAGAATGACGTCAGGTGCTTAGTCAGGGGCTGAAAGTTGTGTCTGCTTGGACTTTGGTTCTCTGTAAAAATTCACAGTCCTGTAAGGCTCTAATGAAATAGAATGCAACACAAGTGGTAGGTAAATAACAGTTTTTGAGCTTGGGTTGTTGTGTTTTGGTTTTTTTTTTTAATCTTCACAAGTTGTACTGGTGCATTTTGCCTGAATGCAATGTCTTATCAGTACTAACACTTGGGACAACTTTAATACTTCTGTATCAGTGATGACTATTCATATAACCTACCACTGACAGAAATGGGAAGTGGAAGGGAAGACTGTGGATATTATATAGGAAGTTTATGTAATTACAAAGCAGGAGAGGGTAGCCGGAGGGGAGAATCAGCAAGTGTAAAAATGGGCTGCTTCATTTAACCACGATGAAGAAAGAAATGAGTCATCACTGAACACATTACCACTGCTAATTTTCTGGAGCAGAAAACATGACTTAGGAAATAAGAACTTCAAGAAGGCAGATTAGGTGATGCTAAGAGGAAAAGGTGAACCATAATCAGAGTGGTGAGGTTGGCATGATTTATGGCTTGTGATTATTAACCTTTGTTTTTAAAAATAAAAAAGTTTTAATAATGAAAAAAAAAGGCTAAGTTACAAAACAAGGCTTTTTAAAACAAATGCATCTGGGACAATGGCAAACAAAACAATACTTTCACAGAATCATCTAGGTTGGAAAAGACCTTGAAGATGATCGAGTCCAACCATCAACCTAACACTGACAGTCCTCAACTACAACATAGTTTATAACAATTAAAATAGACATCCCAGATTTAAAACCAGAAAGAATGTATTCCAAAGGAAGTGAAAGCAGCTCTAGAAAATGAAGAATTTGAGTATTAAATGTTTAATAAGTAATCCAGAAGAGGCCTCTTGTGTTTTTAAGATTATTTTTTCTTTAAAGACTGTATGCTTTCTATTGGTTATTGAATGAACTAAGGGAGAACTTACATGTCAGTAAACATGAAGGTCAAACTGAGCTGAGAAGGAATACTCAGTGGTGTAAGAATATGCAGATTTGAAGATAAACAATAAGTTTTCAATTAAGAAGCCTAGTAATCAGTCCAGTCAAGGGCATCACACAGTAAATGTGTTATTTGCTGCTTTAGTACCTTGAACTGGTTTAGCTTACTCTATCCTTGGAGGAATTCCTGAGTTTTTTCTTTCATGCTCTCAAGTAATAGTGCCCTTTCATGACAACTGAAATGGAAACCAATAATTTAGCAATTCCAAGAAAACAAAAGGTACACAGATATTAAGATGCCTATCTTAAGCTTCTCAAACACACATGATGCAAGACCTTCCTTTCTAGTTATATAGCAAAACCTACCACACTTGTAACTCCCACTCTGTTCTGGTTGATAATCAAATATCTTAGCTCCTTCAAATACCCTACATAAATATTATTTGGCAGTGGTAGAGGTACTCAGTCATCCTTGAAAAACTACCTGATCATATACTTAGATAATCACAAACCTGCTTGAGCAGTATAAATCCAGTTTATAATAGTTGTGAGTAGTATACGAGTGCTGGCTTAGGACAACAAATAACAGAAGTGCCAGAGATCTCTGACAGTTTTAGTTCAATGAATACGAGAAGAACTGAGCAGCATTGTATCCTTGTATGTCCCTAACCAATAACTGAGGATGCTGGGGGAGTGGAAAGGAAATGGCTTGTGAACTCTCCGTGCCATAGTCTGTTCTTCGGCCATTGTTGAAGACAGACTACTGGGCTAGATGGACCATTTGTCTGACTGCTGGGTGCTTGCATTCTTCATTCCTGCCTTCCAGGAGAAGATAAGAATCAAGCCCTTGGACTCTTGCTTTCCAGCATAACAAGAATGGTATTTATTGCAATGATATCCAGACAGCTGAGAAAGTCAATTTAATACGTACTTACTTACTAAATTTATACAGGCTGTGGGATTAGTAGGAAAGAAAGAGATTCAGATTCATTTGTTCTGTTTCAACTTTTGTTTCTGTGCTCACAGCTTAGAAGGACTGTTCTCAGTCTGCGGAAGTAGTACTTAAATCATCATCTTTTTTTGACTGGTGGAACATAAGAAATCAGAAAGAATTACTTTAATCTTGCCACTGATTTTTTTCCCCCGTGCACTCTACAAAATATAGGCTTATTAAGGAAATTAGGGAACGTACAGCATTTGGTACCACTACTTAGAGAGATCAGCTCCTGTCTATAAAGTTGAGATTTTTCTGATAAACATATCTGCAGTTTTGCCTAATCAAAGTTATTAGTTAAGCATAACAATTTAGTAAAGGCATAAGCTACTGTAGACAGCTCAGGCATTCCTGTTTAGTAAAGATGCAACTCTTTGCAGAAGTAATCTTTCCACCCATCTTCTCTGTGGTGTTTTTAAAATACAGTAAAGAGTTCATATATTATCTCTACCTCTTATCACTTAACACTTCTAAAATGTTCAATACAGGCATATTTTTGTTCTATTATCTTATTGCTTAGAAGCTCTGTGGGACTAACTGCAATAGTACAGGCAATATAAATCAGAATTTAAATTATATATTACATGTTTATTATGGGTGAAAATTTTTTAAAATTTACATTTTATGAAAAATCAGAAGTATTTACAATTTTTGTAAGATAAACTTGTATGCTCTAATTTACAGTCTGATGTAGTAACAATTCATAAAAACTCAGAACCTTTAGAGTTGTGTTTACAAATTTATTTGCTTAGAAGGCAGCTACAACGGATACTGCTGTATACACAAGCAAGAACCAGCTTGCTACATATGGTTTTTTTTTTTCTTCATCAGACAGCTACATGTACTTTTTTTACAAGGTTTTTAAATTTCTTTGCAAAAACTATATAAACTTGTATGGCTTCAAAATTGTAACCTGCACCCACTGCAAATGTATGCATAATCACCTGAATGAAGGCTAGTTTAAAAGTGCTGACAAATAACTACTTCATTTAACTCAGAAATGAGAGTAATACTTGATAGCAATACAGATTTGTGTTTTCATTAATAAAATATTGTCATATTAAACAGTTTGGTTGCAAAGCAGATTACAATTAAGATTCCAGTAAAAAGACTGTACCATTTTATGAGTTAGAAATTTACCATTCAGTAAGATTAGCAAATTAAGAGCCAAATATACTCTTCCAATCAAATCTATAGTACAGTATGTGCTTAGTGCTAAAAATGGAACTCTTGTCTGCAAAAGTGTGTAGTATATATTAGAATTTATGTAGCCTCTACCAAGCTTAATTTCTTGTAAAGCTTCAGCAGTCCAATTCATTACTGCTTTTGCATGAATTAGTTCAAGCACGTTTCATTGTTTTAATAGAGAATTTGAAATAGATGCTGGTTTTCAAAATGGTCATATGAAATTCCCACATGCAGATTATCGAGTTGTTTTGCCCCAATACTTTTGATTTCAGCATTGAAAAAACACTTGATAATACAAATACATAGAAGATTTTCTAAATTAGTGATTTGCTTTAAAGAATGTTACTAATGTGTCACTTCCCTGTGCTTAGGTGGTGGCAAGCAATTAGATAACAATAAAAATACTAAAATTGGTGGTTATAGAAAAAATTAAACTCATAGAAATGGCAGTACTTGTCATCCTGCTGCCACAAAATACCCTTCTAAAATGCTATTCCTCCCAAAGTACTATGTTTACATTCACATCACACAACTCCAAAAGCACTCAAAGTCTGAAGACTTGCAGTCAAAGTGAAAGGAAATGCTGTTTACTTTTAAAAGTTTGCTTTTATCATCTTCGGTGATTTTTCAGGATTCTCATCTTTGGTGACATTGAAGTTACTATCTGAAAGTTTCAAAGTCCTGCATGATGCATCTTCCTTTACTACAGCCACATTTATTGCAATTACCCCATGAAGAAGTAATCCAGTATTTTAAAACCTCTTTTAAAACAATCTCCAGTTTTTGCAAATCTGCCTTCTAAATAAATCCCAGTCAAAGGAATTTTTATAAAATTGTGTGTATTATACAAACATTGTGCTTTGTTGATGAAGAGTCAAACTTTAAAAAAGGAAGTGAGGCACATGAATAACAAATTGGATAGGCACAGGCTTTTTTTTAAAGGCACAAATGTTATGCAATTCATATAAAAATAAATTAAATCTACAGCATTAATTCAAACAATCACAACGCCCATAAAATTTACTAACTGCAGAAGTAAATCTCTGCTGTCTTTTGCAATTTTGTAACACATTGCACTTGGGAAAAGAAAACCCTATATAAAACAGCTTACATGTTAATAACATATCATACACAGGCATCAAGTTACATTTCTTTTATACATCTCTAACTCAGCTGGTTTTGTGGCATGAGTGGAGAGAAGAACTACATGAGACTTTCCCTCTGCTGTCTTTAAAAACGGACTATTAAAGAATCTGAAAAATGAATACTACTTATGGAAAGCTCAAGTATTTCTTACTTGTTCTCCTACATTTTTAGGTTTAATGCTTACAGTACAACATACAGTTTCATACTTTCATTACCAACTATGGATTACTGTTTTGACTTACCTATATAAATTTACTAAAATTTCAGCAAGTTCCCAAATATTGCAGTTGATTGTTTGCAGACAGTGTTGAAGTTAACTTCAGTGCTATTATAAAGTAATAAAAAGTTTGCAAAATTACTTTTAAAAGTGCATTTTCTGTTCTGTAGTTCATCCTCAAAGTAGGTCAACATTTTAAAAAAATAAATGCATGTTAAAATAGTGTTTGAAGAGTAGAGAGGGCAGAGTGAGCTTCTGGCACTCCTTTGATCCAATGACGTGCACAGGTACATCAGCAGTCTGCCATATACCGTCCTGAAAAATAAAGGTAGAGTTTTTGCAGACAGTTGATAGAACAGATGTTGTCAGTATTTCCCTGGAAGCAGTTTGAGTAACTATGGAAAAACAAAAAACCTGTGGAACAGTTTTCAGCCATGTTTTAATGAAAAGTCACTATGGATCACTTATTCGACAGTTTCATATTTTATAATTTAACACTATAATATTCATTTGAATATATAAGCATGTGAGTGTCTTACCAGTGGCAAATCTCTTCTTAAGGAGGGAAAGCCGATAGCCAGTGCCTACTAGCTCTACGTCTACTCCTGAAAGGGTGCTTCCTTCACTAATGAATTGCACTGCAAGTGTTGCTGGTTTACTGGGTCCTTCTGAAAGTTCAAATTTTGCCCTGAGGGATCCAGAACCTATAAAAATAACAAGACTGAAAAGCTGCTTGCTTTGCAAGAACAAGATGATCTCCCAAAATTTTTTCACAGTAAGAAGTGAAACTAACATGGTGACCTTTGAGATCTGTTCCTAGTGGCAGTCCTACATAAATTTTCCAAAGAGCTGAGAGTACAAGTCTGTTTTTTCCAATACTCTGTTTAAGACAATGACTAGTGAATGATTTAAAGAGAAATTATACACATTTCTGCAATATTATACAGAATGTGCGTCTCTGACAGCTTGGTAATCTCTTATTACTTGAAAAATCTGATTGGTCCCTGTAATCATCTTTTATGCTTGCTGGTCTGTAAGTATTTAATACCACCTATCTCGTATGTAGTACTTTTCACTGGCAGATTTGAAAATACATCAGAATATTTAAATGTTGTCATGATATGTCTGGATGAATGCACATGAACAAAACTATTGGAAGAAATGCAGCTATACAGTAATATATCCATGGAAAAGAAATTCTTATTTTTCTAATAAAGACAAGGTCTGATTAAATACTTTTCCCCACAAATTTCATTTCATTTTTCAGAGACAGTGGTGAAGTGTCATCACTTTGATGCTATTACAAGTCAGTAATAGTTCAAAATTACTTTAAGTACATTTCTGTAGTCAATGCAAGGCATTTAAAAAGCCCCACAACATTGTTACTACTCTCTTTTTCTAGTTCTCAAACAAGTCTTTTCTTGTTCTTGCAAAATATTCTGGGAAAAAATGAGATTTAAATAATTAATAATGGAATAATGAAAGTCAAGTGTTTTTACTTCTTTAAAACAACTTGTTATTCCTAGTCTATAGGAGTTGCTAATGATGAAGAAAGTTACTAACTGAAATGTTACTGAGGTAAAAGCGGGTATTAATAATGAAATTGTTTTATGCAATAACTTGTTCTTCATAAATTTGGCTTAAGGTCCATTTCATGTCTTCAGTAGGTCTGTCATAGTTTGGGTGAACTGGAACTTCTTTCCACTGTTAGTATGGAAACTCATAACTTCAAGTGCTTTGAAAGTTTGTTCTGTGTTTTATCTCTGGCTGCAATTGACAGCTCATATGATGTGTTGGACCATAAAAAACCCAAACCGTTTTACCACCCTGTACACCAGAATAAAGAAGACTTCAAGACATTCGTCCTAATATTAACAGTGTTTGTGCAACTTCTCCCTTTGTTTGTAAGACTAGCATAGCGTTACTTCTTCTTAAACACTGAACTGTGAGTACTATGTGTTTATAGTCAGAGAAAAGGGAAAGAAAGATGGTGGGAAGGGAATATAGCAGAAGCAGTGGGATATGTGCAGGTCTACTGAATGCATACAAGACGCAATCCCTATCGCTGGCAGCCCATTTTATGCTACCCTGCAGGTGTACAGTAGCTCTTCATATGGCTGTGTTTGTGTTTTAGTATGATTTTTGCTTTTAAAAGAATCTCCACAGCTTGGGAAAAAAAAAAAAAAAAGTCTTCTATGCCTACATAATCATAATGGAAGACAGATGGCAAAGACCTGTGAGATCAGTGAAGGACGAAGTACACTAGACTACAGCAACAATCTCTGTCAGATAAAATTCCTTCTAACTTTGTTTGACTGATGACCACAACTTTGCTGCCTTTGCAGGAATAGAGATCTTACTTTTCCAGGCTTGTGGTTTCTGTATGAAACCAGTCATATTTACAAGCAAATCGGTGCTTTCGTAATACCTCTCACTAGATTTTTAACAGGACTAAAGGCCTTTCCTTTACACCATGAGTTAATTTCTCCACAGAGGCTTTGAGGATGAGATACATCCCTTTGGCTCCTACTTTTCTACTTCAGAAAACCACTGCACCTACAGAAGCTGCAAGGGCTGTGACATCAGCTGGACCGCAGGGAACAGCAGCTGGGCAGAGGACAACTACTGGTGCCCTAAGAAATGCTATATAGATTACCACTCTGAGCAAATCTGCATAGATTAATTTTTTTCCTGGAGTTGTATATGGTCGAAACGAAGACCCTCACAACATTGGTCAAGAATCATCTTCTGTTGAGTCTGACTCAGCACAGGTCTTTTGGATCTTTTTTTTCTTTCGCTTAGTTCTTCCACTTACTTCTTTCTACTTTATTTCAATTGTCACTGTGTGGAAAGACACAGATATTAAACATATTTTCCTTTGAATAACTGTTCATTTCCAAATAGCATTGATGTAGTAATTTCCTACCCAGTCTAAACTCTATCTTAGAGCTACTAACTGCTTTAAGGGGGCTTCGCTATTTTTCCTTTTATATCTTATTAATAAATTTTGACATCTTAATGGAATCTCTCAGGACGAAACAAATTCAGAAGAAGGTGAACTGGTAAATAGGGTACAGCATGAGAAGATGTATGAACAGGCATCAGGGTGCAGAGGGTAAAATTATTACCTTTTTACTCTTACAATTTATCTCTATAAGAAAACAAAACAAAAGAGTTCAACTTGCCTCCATTCTCAGACTTCTCTGAAATGCTAGATATTTTCCAGTATGCTTTCATCTGGTCTGCATTCCTGTGAGCGAATGGTAGGTTAGTTATAAGCACCAGTTTTAGCATTTTATTCACCTAGATTTACACTTTTATGTTACAGACAGGGGGTTATAAAAATACTTGATAATTTTAAGGTAAATCTGTGGAAAGTTATACAAAGCAAACAGGAAAAGAGAAGGGTGTGTCCGCACTGCCCCAGAGCAGCAGAGCTCCAAAGTAGTCATCACCTTTTTATACAGTTGGCACTGTCCCATGCCTCAGCTATGGCTCCACAACTGAAAACCCTCTGTAGTCCCAAAGGGTAAGGACAGGTCAAATGCCCTGGAAGCAGTTTGAAAGCTATGTCCTTCAATGATTCATGACAGTGGCATGAGAGGGAGCAATGCTGATTGCTCTCCCCTAAGCAAGACTCCTGGCAGTATGAATTTTATTTCCTTTCCATTCTAGTAGAACTAGTTGGCATAAATAACACAGGGTTTAAGCTAACTTCTGATGCAGAAAAGGGCACCAAGCACCACCTGAGCTGACAGGGCATTTTAACTCCTGGAGCATTTTGCAGCAATGCCATCAAAGGAAAGTCAACATCTGTGAGCAGCACGAAGTGCTGATAGGTTTGAAATTGCTTTTGGCATTGGTATAGAAGTGAAATGCTCACACAAGTAGCAAAGATGGTAGCAGTTACTTGCAGGAAGTCAAGTTATAAAACATTTATTTTTAAAAACACAAAACTCCACTACCCAATTCACTAGCCCAAACAGGCAGCACAACACAAACACTAGAGCTGCCTGGGACATGACTATTTTTTTTTTTTAAAGAGAGAGAATCTGCACTCAAGTCCCTTAATCTGATGAATCTATCACTAATATTTGAGCCTTCCTAGCTAACACTAGGTGTTCTGGGTGGGCATTTCTGCTCTCACTCAGGCTTCAGTACAGCAGAGTTTGTGGAAGAAGCCTGGGCAGGGAGACTGGCTTCACCAGATGTTCTCATCATGTTCAGACAGGAGGCTGAACCTGCCTTTGCTCAAAATAAGCTTGAGGTGATTTGGTTAAAAGTACTGCTCCCTTGAAATATCAAGAAAGATTCAGTCTTCAGATTTTTTTCCACTGATACTGTATTATTCCAAAATGATACTGTATTACTACTTTGTCCAATTAACACATTTAAAGGTACTGCCTCCAGAAATATCAGAGCCTATCTGATAAATACATCAGGTTTATTTTTCTTCTGAACCTTGCTTTATAAACTGATCTATTAAGTAACAAGGTTAACAAAGCCTGACTTCCTTCAACTTGTTATTCTTTGCCCTCTTCATGTTAAAAAGACCCTCTTGGAAGCAAACAGTCCAGGAATTACATTGAGAAAAACAAGGTTATCAGGAGAAGTCAACATGGGTTCACCAAGGGGAAGTCATGCTTGACCAACTTGATAGCCTTCTATGAGGACATAACTAGGTGGATTGATGAGGGGAGGGCAGTCGATGTGGTCTACCTTGACTTCAGCAAGGCTTTTGACACTGTCTCCCATGGCATCCTCACAACCAAACTTAACAAGTGTGGACTGGATGACTGGGCAGTGAAGTGGATTGGGAACTGGCTGAAGGACAGAGCCCAGAGAGCAGTGGTCAGTGGGGCAGAGTCTAGTTGAAGGCCTGTGACTAGTGGTGTCCCCCAGCAGTTGGTACTGGGTCCGGTCCTATTTAATATATTCATTAACAACCTGGATGAAGGGACAGAGCATATCCTCAGCAAGTTTGCTGATGATACAAAACTGGGAGGAGCAGCTGACATGCCAGAGGGCTGTGCTTCCATCCAGCATGACCTGGACAGGCTGGAGAGCTGGGCAGGAAGAAACTTCATGAAATTCAATAAGAACAAGTGCAGAGTCCTGCATGTGGGGAAGAACAACCCCATGGATCAGTACAGGCTGGGGGCTGAGCTGCTGGAGAGCAGCTCTGGGGAAAAGGACCTGGGAGTCCTGGTGGCCAGCAGGATGACCATGAGCCAGCAATGTGTCCTCGCAGCCAAGAAGGCCAATGGCATCCTGGGGTGCATTAAGAGGAGTGTGGCCAGCAGGTCGAGAGAAGTTCTCCTCCCCCTCTACTCTGCCCTGGTGGGACCTCATCTGGAGTACTGTGTCCAGTCCTGGGCTTCCCAGTTCAAGAGGGATATGGAGCTACTGGAAAGAGTCCAGCGCAGGGCCACTAAGATGATGAAGGGATTGGAGCATCTCCCATATGAGGAGAGGCTGAAGGAACTGGGTCTGTTTAGCTTGGAGAAGAGGAGGCTGAGGGGGGATCTCATTAATGCTTACAAATATCTAAAGGGTAGGTTTCAGGAAGGCGGAGACAGACTCTTCTTGGTGGTGTCCAGTGACAGGACAAGGGGCAATGGGCACAAACTGGAACACAGGAGGTTCGATCTTAACATAAGAAAACACTTCTTTCCTGTGAGGGTGACAGAGCACTGGCACAGGCTGCCCAGAGAGGCTGTGGAGTCTCTGTCTCTGGAGACATTTAAAACCCGTCTGGATGTGTTCTTGTGGGATCTACTGTATCCTGCTCTAGCAGGGGGGTTGGACTAGATGATCTTTGGATGTCCCTTCCAATCCCTACCATTCTGTGATTCTATGATTCCAGCTAGGCAAGTACCTATGTGGGGACAAACCACAGGCGCAGTGGTGGAATTCTGCTCATGACCACTTATATACACACAATTCTACGGGGCCAGATGGGATCTACCCAGAGGTACTGAGGGAGCTCATGGAAGTGCTCACCAAGCCACTTTCCATCATTTATGAGCAGTTGTGGCTAACTGGGGAGGTCCCAGTGGACTGGAGGTTAGCAAATGTGATGCCCATCTACAGAAAGGGCTGGAAGGAGGATTTGGGCAACTACAGGCCTGTCTGTCTGACCTTAGTGCTGGGGAAGGTTATGGAGCAGATAATCTTGAGTGCCATCACACAGCACATATGGGACAACCAGGTGATCAGACCCAGCCAGCATGGTTTGATGAAAGGCAGGTCCTGCTTAACTAACCTGATGTCCTTCCATGACAAGCTGACCCACTGAGTGGACAAGGGAAAGGCTGTGGATGTTGTCTACCTTGACTTTACTAAAGCCTTTGATACTGTTTCCCACAGCATTCTTCTGGAGAAACTGGCTGCTCATGGTTTGGATGGGTCTAATTTTTGCTGGTGAAAAACTGGCTGGCTGGCAGTGTTGTAGTGCATGGAGTAAAATCCAGCTGGTGCCTGGTCACAAGTGGTGTTCCCTAGGGCTCAGTACTGGAGTGTTGTGGTTTCCCAGGAACAGAACCATGGGCCAGCCATGGCAGGCAGGCCATGAGTAGCCCTGTATCAGCTGGGAGTTTCAGTCAGGGCAGCTGACCCAAGCTGACTCATAGGTGTATCCCACACCGCTTATACCATGCTCATTATAAAAGGAGGGAGTTTACTGGGGGTGGAGGGTTCCTCTCCCTGGGGCTCCTCCTTCTTGGTTAACTACTTCTGCTCCGAGGGACCAGGCTGAGTATAAGCTGGTTATACACTTTTTGTTGGTATTTGTATTAGTTTTGTTATTTCTTTAAAACCATTTCAATTTCAGCCTACAGGGCTTCTCTCTTTTTCCCCGATTCCCCTTCTCAGCTGGGGAAGAGACATCAGGTGATAGAGCAACTGCTACGGTTGAGCCCCAGATACAAGCTAAATTTAGACAGTTTATTTGGAGCCCAATGTTTATTTAGCTCATCTGAGAGAACCACAGAGTTGAAATTTTAATGGATTTCACTGAGCCAGTCAATATATTGGTGTGGATGGGATGGTCACTGAGTGGACTCATCTGCTATTTGCTTTTGGAATTGCGTTTGGAGCTCTGGGTAGCTTTACCACTCTTTCTTTCTGGTTTGGTATGGTTTATCATTTTTGGCCATGGGCTTAGAAGTGCTGCCCTGCTGTGTTTCATGGTGTTAGGTTATGGTATAATAAATTCATTTGTAATTACACTGATTTCTGATATCTGTGACATGGTGATGGGCAATAAGACTCTGGAACACCACTGGGATGCTTCCACAATTGTGTTTGTGTTATCAGGCCTTTTGAATATTCTTCAGTTTCTTGTCTTTCTTAAAGTGAAATGGCATAGAGGTGGGTGCTCCTTAGCTGCCACAACCTCTGCAGAAGGATCTGGACAGGCTGGATCGATGGGCTGAGGCCAATTGTATGAGGTTCAATAAGGCCAAGTGCTGGATCCTGTACTTGGGTCACAACAACCCCATGCAATACTACAGGCTTTGGGAAGCATGGCTGGAAAGCTGCCTGGCAGAAAGGGACTTAGGGGTGCTGGTCAACAGCTGGCTGAATATGAGCCAGCAGTGTGCCCAGGTGGCCAAGAAGGCCAACAGCATCCTGGCTTGTATCAGAAATGGTGTGACCAACAGGACTAGGGAGGTGATCGTGTCCCTGTACTCGGCTCTGGTGAGGCCACAACTCAAATCCTATGTTCAGTTTTGGGCCCCTCGCTACAAGAAGGACACTGAGGTTCTGGAGCATGTCCAGAGAAAGGCAACGAGGCTGGTGAAAGGTCTGGAGCACAAGACCTTGTGCTGGTCTTGGGGGTGGCTGAGGGAACGGGGGTTGTTTAGTCTGGAGGAGGCTGAGGGGAGACCTCATTGCTTTCTACAACTACCTGAAAAAAGGTAGTGAGGTGGGGGTCAGTCTCTTCTCACAGATAACTACTGACAGGATGAGGGATAATGACCTCAAGTTGTGCCAGGGAAGGTTTAGATCGGATATTAGGAAAAATTTTCGTCTCTGAGAGGGTTGTCAGTCATTGGAACAAGTTGCCTAAGGCACTGGTGGAGTGCCCGTCCCTGGAGGTATTTAAAAAGTGTAGATGTGGTGCTGAGAGACACAGTTTAGTGGTGGACTTGGCAGTGCTAAGTTAATGGTTGGACTTGATGATCTTAAAGGTCTGATTCTCTATATATGGATATATTTATACACACAGACAAAATGCTTTTTAACCACTATAAGATTCAAGTTTAAAATTACTATATTAATGTCTGTCCTATCTATTGGCCAAAAGAAAGCAAACATTGGAAATTTTGCAAAGGCTTGTATTATTACGCAGTTGTAATGGGTGCATGTTGTCCCATTTTAATTTGATTTGGCTGCACATGATCTGTTTTAGACCAGAAAATGTCCTAAACATCTGATACTACACATTTTATCAAGACAAAAAAAATTAGGTATTTCTTCCAGTGAAATTTCTCAGGCTGTCTATCACACTAATTAATACACTGAAATGAATCTGAAATAACAAAAAGTATTAATATTACCATTTTGCAGGCGGAAGTGACTGCATGTTTGTTACGCCTCCATCTACTGGTACCACAACCTGGACATTAGATAGCATACTAGGCACATTCATAGACTCTGGATTGTATTTATAATCCACTCTCACATCAGTAGTGCTAGCATTACATTTCCAGTAAGTTGCAAGATTCAAGGGAGTGGACTGGATGCCATTTGAAGATACCTGTAAAACAATAAACCATTGAAAGCAGCTTAATTAAAATATTCCCCTTTTGGGCAGAATTAGGGAATGATGGTAACAAATATAACTCTAAATCCTGACAAAAGATCAAGAGAACAATTGACCTCTGAGTCCTTAATTGCAGAATTCTGAAGACTGTTGCAGCCTAAAGTAATTCCTGTTCTTTTAATTTTAGATTAAAATAATTAAAGAAAGTTTTAAACTCCCTCTGGCCCGTGAGTCTCCTTCCTGTTCTTCCTTTTGTAAGTCAAAATAGTTTTATTTTAGTCTTGTGTTCTGCCTCACAGAAGAAGCATGCTTGCTACAAAACAACTTCATCCTTAGCAGCTGTGTGCCATATTAATTCAGCTGCCCAAGCTGCCAAGCAGCAGAGAGCAATACCCATCATTATGGGATAGGCAACCAGCAAAACAGTTCTTACCTATTCAAAGCATTATTTTCCTGCTGCAGGAGGGTTGGATGCTGCTTCTGCAGCTGAGTTTGTGCTACTGCCCTGCTGCATCTCTACCCCATTCCTAGTGTACTTGAGGAACCTTCTGTATCCTGGTGCCCCCTCTGACCTTTCCCTGGCAGCCCAGAACACTTTCTGTCTGCCAGGGCTTCTGCTTTCCAATGTCTTATTTTTCCTGAACGTAAAGATCTTAAATAGATACCATTCTTCCACAGTGCTCATTTCTGCAATCCAAAGAAATGTTTTGTTCCTTCCATCTTTCTCAGGAATTCTGTTTGCCTAAAATGCTTTTTATAGATTCAGTACGCCAAGATTTTAAAATACATTGGGAGGATGGGGAAACTACAATTAACAGCTGGACTGACAGGTTATTTTGTTTTTTGATGTAGACAGTTGTCTCAGATGTTCAACCATTTCAATGCAGGCCTAGCAAATCCCCATTCTCCCTTTGAGGTGAGTCTGTCTTGAATTTTCATGATGATTTTTTTACTGTCAGACAGAACATCTCACAGATTCACAGAATAATTTAGGCTGGAAGAGACCTCCAGAAGTCATCTGGTCCAACCCCTCCTGCTCAAGCAGGGCCACCTTGACCCAGCTGTCCAGGACCATGTCCAGCTAGCCTTTGAGTATCTCCAAGGGTGGAGACTCCACCATCCCTCCAGGCAACCTGTGCCAGTGTTCAGTCACTGCCCCCCCCAGGAAAGTGTTTCCTGATATTCAGAGAGAACCTACTGTGTTTCAGTTTCTGTCCACCGTCTCTGGTCCTGTCACTGGATGCCACTGGAAAGAACCTGACTCCAGCCTCTTTACACTCTCCCTTCAGGTATTTATGTACATTGATAAGATCTCCCATGAGCCTTCCCTTCTCCAGGCTGAACAATCCCAGCTCGCTCAGCCTTTCCTCATGGGAGAGATGCTGCAATCACTTCATGATCTTAGTGTCCCTTTGCTGGATTCTCTCCAGTATGTCTGTGTCTCTTGTAATAGATGATACAGAACTGGATAGAGAACTCCAGGTTTGGCCTCATTAGTGCTGAGTAGAGGGGAAGGATCACCTCCCTTGACCTATTAGCAATACTTTGCCTAATGCAGCCCAGGAGACCATTTGCTGCCTTTGCAGCAAGGGCCCATTGTTGGCTCATGTTCAACATGGACCATGACCCATGATCCCCCAGGACCTCCAGGTCCTTTTCTGCCAAGCTGACTTCCAGCTGGGTGGTCTGCAGCATATATCATTGCATGGGGTTGTTACTCCCCAGGTGCGCTACTTCTTGTTGAACTTGATGAAATTCCTGTCAGCCCAGTTCTCCAGCTGGTTGAGGTCCCTCTGGAAGGCAGAACAACCCTCTGGCATATCCAGAAGGTCCTCCGAGTTCAGTGTACACTCTACCCCAGTCCAAATCATTAATGGAGCTGTTAAATAGGACTGTAAACTCAGTACTGACCCTTAGGGTATCCTGCTAATTGCTGGCCTCCAACTAGGCTTCAGGCCACTGACCATCACCCTCTGGGCCTGGCTGTTCAGCCAGTTTTCAGTCCACCTCAGTGTCTGCTCATCCAGCCTGTACTTCACCAGTTTCTCTATGAGGATGCTACAGAAGACAGTATTGAAAGCCTTCCTGAAGTCTAAGGAGACAATATCCGCTATTCTCCCATCATCCATTAGGGCAGTCATTTCATCACAGAAGTTTATATAGTTGGTCAAGCATGACTTTCCCCTGTTAAATCCATGCTGACTGCTCCTGATGACCTTCTTGTCTGTAAATGGTTTCCAGGATGAGATGTTCCATTATATTGTAAGAGGTCAAAATGTCATACATTCTCATATATTATGATTCATCAGCTATGGCATTCCCATATAAAATCTGTCAGAGTGCTTTAAAAAATTCCAAAGGGAAAAAAGTGTTTACCTGATACTTTAAAACATCCATGTTATAATAGGATGCAGATGGATTCTGCTCTGATAATTTCTTGAGGTAGACAGTTATAGCTTGCATGTTCATCCAAAAATCCTTAGTACTGGAGTCACTTTGTGACTGATCACTACAAAGGAAATGAAAGGTAGGAGTCAGAAGGCAACACTGAGTTTCATTATTTTGGATGTCTAAAAACTAAGATTAGCTCTTTCCCCTTCTTCACTATTTCAAGCAAGAATTTGTTCTGATGCTTTGTAACACATAATTGTACCCTCCTAAATATGAAAGCAAATTAACTGCTTGTTGTATCTGGTAAAAATTCTACTTCCAGGTTGTGAAGCACTGAGTTTCCTCCATTGATGGTCTGCATCACAAGATGAAGTTAATGCTTAATTTGGATTTTACATTTAATAAAACACAATTTTAATACAATTGGGTGCCGTGAAGATGTGTAGGAGGTGAGGATGAAAGTGGTATTTGAAAAGGAATGTTATCTAATTTAGAATAAATCCTAATTAGCTTGGGTTATGACATAGCTTCACTGATGTACTGAATTAAGATTTGTGCTGTATGTGTTACACTCTCTCCAAATATGTGAAAGTATGGTAAAGCTTTCAAAACTTTTTTCAACTAAAAGTGATTTTCAAATTATTATAAACAATTGTTTCTCAGATACTTATAGTTGCATTCAACATTAATAACTATTTATTATATCATTATATTATTATATCTCATTAAAAACTTTTATCTTTATAAATACCAAGCAAATGATACCATTTTCAGTATGTGATGAAAAGTCAATTACTCTATGGGCTTAACTTCATAAATATCCACTACATGCATCCTTTCTAATTAGAGGTGAAGTGTTACAGCACTCAGACAAGAATACTAGACATTTTCACTTTTTCACAAAATATACTTTTTCAGGATAATTCACTGTCAGATACAGCTCTGCTAACATTGCAGTTATAAACTGTTATGCCAAAAAGTGATTAAATTTAATTTTGTATGAATCATTCATTATATTAAGTATGAATGATCAAAATGAAATTAAATGCAAAAGAGTGGATGCATATGGTTTGACTCTTTATTTCAGTAATTTAGTTAAATGCTTTTAGATGCTACATTTTTAAATTTTCAAATAATTTCATCGATAAATGAAACAGAAAGAAACTGCTCAGCGGAAACAGATCTCTGCTAAATAATTAGCTTTTATAATTTTTATTTTTAAAGGATGTCCAAGTGCTGTGATTTCATAAATTACCCTACTCAATCAGCAACCTTTCTTCTTAAGAATTCTCCCAAGCATGCTGCTACACATCTGAGAGATAGTTATGTAACATATCTGATCTACTGTAGAAACAATACAGTTTAAAAATACACTAGTAAGTGACAGATGAGATTAAGTGTAGCTCCTACCACTTGTTTTCTACTTAAGGGTACCGTTTCATCATTTAGTCTTACCCTTGTTACTACTGTATAAAGAAATAGTTTAAAAAATGCATGTAAAAACACAGCCACATTTACAAACTATTTTTATGGCTCTTGTTATACTCAGCACAAGTAGTCCAGTAATCACGAAGATTTTTAATGGTGGCAGGGGAGAGAACTGAGCGAAACAAGATCAATTCAGGAAATTAAGTTATGTATAGGCATATCAACAAGAGTGTAGAGAATTCTGATTTACATATGCAACAAGTCATATTTTACAAATTATGTAGTTTCCTATTATATTAAAAAAAATACAAACCTGTATACAAGTTGTGCATTTGGAAGAATCTGCTCTAGTTTGCTTGTGTTTTTTACCCTAAAGCAGAGTACAGCTGGGGATGGGTTGCTGGTGAAGACTTTAATAATCCCACTTGGGAATGACACTGTCATATCACCAGTAATCTTCACAATACATCTAGAAGAGAATGAAAACATCAGTTTCATTGCAACTCATTAACTGTCTAGTTTTAATACAAATTTTAAAGCAATCACTGTACTTTCACAATCTGATGAACTGAATTAAAAACAGAAAATCAATTTCAAATGAGGGTAATGTGACAATGTACTGTCACTTCCAACTTGAAAGTCAGATGAAATAAATGAGGAAAAAATGTTTAGCTGATTAAGCATACAGTAGTCTTGGTGGATATTTTTCAGGCATTGAAAACATGGCACAACTATGTTTAGGCAAGGCCTAAGTAGCATAGCAAGGGATGTCACAGAGGGAATGAGGTGCTTTTAGTTGCCCAAATTTACATGTAGCACCTACCTGACTATGATAAAAACCCTTTTCATTTTCAGTGCTCTCACTGAATGCATTTCTGTAAAACTGGGATAGATGAACTCCTAGCAGGATGCAGGCTAATAAAGGGCAATACGCCATTATTGTCACTTATACCCCTTTGAATCCCCCTTCTAATGTGTATACATTTTCCCCCAAAGTATTAAAAGCAAAACCACTGTGTTTTCTTACTTTAACTTATGACATTCAAAACAATTCACTATTTAACTAACTTTGTGGGATCTGCTCCTTTAAAGTAGGCGTTAACAGATTCAGTAAGGGCTACTGCAACAGGCAAGGTGTCCTGGTTTCCAAGGCTGACAGGGCTGGGGCCACGTGAAACACCTAGAATACATACAGTGTACAGGTTTAATTTTCAAAAAGCTTAGCAATAGATTTCAGAATGGTTGACTACATCTGTAATTTTCACAAGAGGTTACTGCCATGAAGGTCACAGTAGCATCTGAAGTAGTACTTGAAAAATGTGTAGAAAAATATAAACATAGTACAGTACAATTCTATCTCCAAAACACTGCTTAGCAGCCTAAGAAAAAAGGACTATCAGTATGACATTATGCAAATGGACAAACACAAGGAAATATATGAGACACAGAGGAACACTGCATTAAAATGGCTACTGATAAAAGTGAAGTCAACAGATCCAAAGGAAAATAGACACTGACTAGAATACTTAAAAAAAAGATCCCTACTGTATGCTTATTGTATGGAAAAATGAAATGGTAATGGAAATGCAAAGAATTCACTTACAGTATGCATGAACTTAAATGCAAATAAATTAATATTACCCCACATAAGTGAACTGTTGGATATTCTTTTAACTATTTCAGCCAACAAAGATTACAACTCCCAAGCAGAAATTGTTGGAGAAGCCTTCATAGATGCCTGTGCCAATGCAACACAGTTCCAATGGACAGCTATAAAAATCAACTCAGACCTCATGCTAAGGCTTTTTGAAATGTCTGTGTACAGTTTATGAAACTGGTTGTCATGGCATTTTATTTTTCACCAATCTTCAATATGAGTACTGAATATAGAAGATAATACTGAAAAATCCATCTTTTTATTAGTGCAACGGCAGAAAGTATCTTACTAGTTTTTTGTACCACTGCTGAAATGACCAGTATTGCATAATATTATCTATTTCAAAGGACGCACAATCTTTCTTATTTCATTCAAATTTTTCTTTCATACCATAAAGTAGAAACAAAATGCTTCTGTACTATATTGCTCATGGCATACTAATCCTATTTACTCTAAAACAGTGGCTGTGCCTTCTGAGCCATTTCAGAAACAAAAATGAAGTTGGGACCTTGTTCTTCGCAGAGATTAAATTCAGAGATAAGTGAAAGAAGTAGCAACAATAAGAGAGTAAGACAAGGAATTGGTCTAATTCTGCTACCTCATACCTCACTCTCCATTGTGATTTTTTTGCCTAAGGTAGTAAAATGTGCAGAATGCTTCTTAGCACTATGAAAAAAACCTTAGTGCAACATTTAGGTCTCCTTAGATTGAAAGTGATACTCTAGTCACAAGTGTTCAAGCTCCAAAATTCTTAGATAACAAAATATTATAATACTGGTTACAAAACACTGATTTTTTTTTTTCAATATGAACAATAGGTTGTTTTTATTTATTCTTTCAGATAAAACATGTGTCATGTTTCCAAAGTTTTCTTTTGCACTCTAAAAAGTACCAATGAAAGCCGGGATTCTCAATAGTCTCAGGAATCCAGAAATCATGATTTAAAGAAGCAAATGTGCAATAAAATAAGTTAACAACAGCCAGAAATTCTATTTTCAGAAATACTGAGCTCCATAAGTATTCTTCACTGAAGCCAAAATATGCACTCAATGGATGCGGCACTATGGTTGCGTGGGTGTTTAACTGTCTTTTTTCCCCCAATTTACTAAGGAACAACAACAATTATAGAGCAGACAGGAGGTGATTACTCTGTATTAATTATGCTGGACTGTTTACAGATGTATACCTTATTTTTAATTATTTTACTTATAATGGCCTTGTGTATATTTTTATATTGATATTTGAAAACCATGCAAAGTAATGCAAATATAGAAAAATGATATTCCTATTGGTAAAAGACAAATACTGATTTCTTGACTGAAGAGTGAAATTTGTTAGGGATAACAACACTATTCTTACTTTCTATTTGGAACACAAAAGCAAATATATATATGTATATACATTTCTCTGATATGTATTTGAGGGACTACAAATGAGAGCTTCTCTCGTTTGCTCTGTCCCCACTGTTCATCACGCTTCGATTAATAAAAATCTATGGATTCTCCTAAAAACCAGTAAATTCAAACAAATATAACTGCTTAACCTAACTTTGGAAGTCATTGTTTTGTTGCCTTGCTGCTGAAAATACAATGCAATCCAGTGATGTCCAGCTTCAGGGCCTTCCATGATTGCTGCAAGCTCTCAAGAGGGATAGAACGTCACAGAGCTGCACCAAGGCGGCTTTGCTGCATCTCAGGCTGCAGCCCAGCTCAAGGTGTCAGTTCTAGAGCCTTCACCCATGACAGCAAAGCTGGCATTGATGCCCTGCCACCTGTCTTAGCCCTCACCACCAATTAACAGCCCCTGAGCTGTGCTGACACAAGAGCCAGTAACACAACCATACATACAGTTGCATTGAAGCACTCAAGGAGATTGCCAAACTGCAGCATAAAAGACTGCGTTATTGGTCATAAAAAGGGAAAAAAACCCAAAACTGATCAAATGGTTTTAGTTTAGTTCAGGAACAAATATTTAGACAACTTGAATATTGGTTAAACAGTTGTCATAAAAATAAAATTTATTTTTAAAAGTATTATCTTTATTATGTGTATCTTCAAAAATTTGTATTATATGTACAATACAGAAACAATTTTGCTTACTTGTCTTATGACAATAAGGATTATCAAAGTAAAAATGTATTCACTTTACTTGAAAGAAGGGGGAGGATAGACAGAAAGTTACATTATATAAAAGCAGTTGTATCAAGTTTTGGTGATTTCAACAACACACAGCTTGTTAAGTAGTTGAGATTTCAAGCTACTTGTATCTGCCAGATACCAGAAACAGCTGGAGAAATTTGTTTCAAAAGAAATAGAGTTTTATTAGGTGTAGTGTATTAGGATGATTAGTTCACATGTAAATCTGCTTTGAGTACAATACCTGGTGATGTCTCACAAAGCTTTTCAATTGTAGGAAGATTTCCAATCAAAAGATCATCCTCTATTACATTTAAATGACACAAAACATTGCAAGAAAAATATTTCAAGCAAAAATAGATGTTAAAAAATTAATATATATAAAAAAACTTTGCAAATTAAAATAACGCTAAAACATAAAAGAAACATTCAGTTATCCATGCCTTAAAGTTCATTTGGAAAAAGATAAAGTCAACTTTCCATGATTCAGAACAAATGGGGTAAGGGAACACTGGATTATGCAAAAGTCAAAAGAATACAGACAGTAGTGCAGAGTATATCCTCATGGCCCAAAGTCATTCACCTGTCTGCACTGTCCTTCTCAGCACTCCAGAACTACTTAAACTCATACAGTCAGTTCAGGTAGAACTGGCCTTGTTTATTTTTGCTAGGCCAGGTTAATAACCATGTCAAACCTTCGCATCAGCACACACCTCCTTACCTCCACCCTCACTTCATGATTTCACCCTGTCACTATCTCCAACAACATACAGACTCCAAGCTGGGGCTATTGATGTTGCTGCCACAAACATTTGGTTCCTTGGCACCCATGCTGAGGCCTGAGGATGTGAGCCTGGATGGATTTTGGCAACCAAAATATCAGTAATCTTTCTGTGATGCTTCTCAGTGTTTGGGAAACTGCTGAACACTGAATTGTAGCAGCTAAGGTGGGCAGACCTCACTAGCTTTGGTCCTGCCCAGGGTGGAAACAGCTATACTGCCTTCAGTGCAGAACTCCCACTAGAAGCTGTGCAGATGCCCTCCTGTGCTGCTGAGCCTGAGCGAGGAATCCTCGGCATCAGTAATCTTCAGAGGTAACTGAATGTTAATGCAAGAATCTGATTTAACTTGGGACTAAAGTGTAATAGTGTTCAGGAATGAAATACTTCAATTCTGCTAAAGAAACAAGTTAAAATGTCTTTAAAAAAACCCCACAAACCCTAGTAAGTCTCCTTTTCATTTGCTGTAACCAAATATCAAGACTGAAGGACTTTCCTGTAAGAACATAAGAAAACTTTCTGAAATTAGTTGCAACACATGAAGCCTAATTTTTAAATTTAAGTTTTAAAGAGATGCAATAAGACTGTAAATAGAAGAGTTCTTCATTTCATAGTAGTTGGTATGGCGCTATGTTTTAGGTTTGTGCTGAAAATAGTGTTGATAATGCAGAGTTGTTTTTATTATTGCTGAGCAGGGCTTACACAGAGTGATGCTCAGCATATAAAGCTGGGGGAAGAAGAAGGAAGGGAGGGGACATTCGCAGCAATGGCATTTGTCTTCCCAAGTAACTGTTAAGTGTGATGGAGCCTGGCTTTCCTGGAGATGGCTGAACACCTGCCTGCCCATGGGAAGTGGTGAGTGAATTCCTTATTTCACTTTGCTTTTATGTGCAGCTTTTGCTTTACCTGTTAAACTGCCTTTATCTCAGCCCACGAGTCTTCTCACTTTTACCCTTCTGACACTCTCCCCATCCCACTGGAGGGGAGTGAGCAAGCGGCTGTGTGGGGCTGAGTTGCTGGCTCGGGTTAAACCATGACAGGTTTTACTAAACTCCTCTGTTTAGCTTATACACTTCACTAACTTCAAGAAAAAGATGCATTAGTTCCATTTTTTGGCAATTGCAATTATGCGATAACAAACAAAATAAACCCAACATAAAATAACTCTATTCTGTGAACATTTATATTCATTCAAATTTATCAGTATGCCAAAATATTTTTGCACCTATACAATATCATCTTCTGAACAAATACAAGATAACATGTTGTGTTTGATGAATACACAATGATGATATACAAGCATACCAAATAAGAATTCATGGAATATTAATTTTGAAAAATACTTCCCTAAAGAACATGCCATAACTGGATCTATGGTCTAATCTAATTAAATCCACTGTCCTGTCTCTCAGTGTCATTTAGAAGCAAATATTGCAAAGGATGCTTGAAGTACCTAGTCTGGACTCACATACAGAACAACTAACTCCAATGAATGGTTTTCCTAACAGGTAGAACCCAGTGGCAGAGTTATGCTAATTCTAAAGTAAGTTAAGATGGTTAATTTAACTTACCAACTGTAGGTGTGTTTGCTGCACTGACAGAAGCAGAAGAGGATATTGAGGAAATGCTCTCTGCACGTGCCAAGGGAGCTGCAGGAGGTGGACTTGAGTTAGAGGTCAATGGAGGGCTGAATGGCCTAGGCTGAACAAAAGAGATTACAAGAGCATTACACAAAGTGGTTTTAAAGAGATGCAAAACGACTGTAAATAGAAGAGTTCTTCATTTCATGCCCCAATAAATTTCACAGTGTTTCTCAACATAGTTCCTTTAATGCTTTATCCTAGTTTTTAGTGCAAAACAGAGAACCCACATTTTCCATTGGAATCAATTCCATTATTTCATATATTATCATTATTAATTTTTTGTCTGGCTAGTTAAGTCTAATAAATTTGATTATGTAGCAGCCTGTCAATAATTCTGCTATAACACAGTAGCAGAACCTAAACCTACAGCCCTGGGTATGTGTGCAGCAAATGTGGATTTACAGAGCTAAAGGAGAGCTACTAACAAACTGGAAGTGAGTCCAGCAGAGGGCAACTAAAATAGCTGGGACTGGAGTACATGAGAGAGAGGGACAGGCTGAAGGACTTGGGTTTGTTCAGCCTGGAGAACAAAAGCCTAAGGAGGGATCTACTAGCAGTCTTTTACTAGCTAAAAGTGGGTACAAAGAAGGCAAAGACACGCTCTTCTCAGAGATGCAACAGCTACGGCAAAGGAAATTTCGGCTGAATTTATGGAAAAAATTCCTTCATGTAACCTCATGATCAGATCCTGGGACAGGCTGCCCAGAGATTGTAAGATCTCCCTCTCTGGAGATTTTCAAAACTCAGCATGTCCCTGAGCAACCTGATGTAATTTTAAAGTCAACCCTTCTTTGAGCAGGAGATTGGCCTAGAGATCTTCAAAAGTCCCTTCCATCCTAAATCTCTGGATGGTTTTATGATTCGTTTAACTGTTAAAGTATTAAACTAACTAATGATCATTTTGGGATTAACCTATCTGAAAGGTACTGGAGCCCCTGAAGCATCTATTTTGGTTGGATAACTGTTTTTTAAATTTATTTTTTATTTCAGTTCTATCACACTTGTTGCTGAGTATCTGGCTTTTATACAGACTATGGGAATTGTAAAAGGAGTTGATAGACAACTGACAGTCTTACTCTTGTATCGAGATAGTATTCAATTTCTAAAACAACAGTATGAAATGAAAGTAGCTTTGTGCAGGATCATACTTTGTGATGCCAAACAGTACCAGCTAAATTCTTCTCTAATTATGATGACATGAACAGATTCGTTGGTGTAAGGGCAGTTACTACAATTTTATATTGAAATGAGAAAAGAATCTCAAAATGAATCCTATCTGACCTTATCCTGACCTTACAGAAATGCAAACCAGTTGAAAAATGTTTCAGTTTTGTCAAAGCATAGGACCAGAATTTTGTCTGTAGCAAGAATATGGTGATAATATCTTGCTACTTTGAAAGACCGTAAGAGGATCTTACCATGGTAATGTTTTTCCAAGTCAGTAAGTCAAATGAAACCCAAAGAATCCTAATATTCACAGAGGAAATTAAGCATGGCTTGGTCTGATATGCTGTCTGGGCATTTGCATTCTTTGTCAGATTTCTTATTGGCACGTGGACCTGCACTGCAGGCAGTGAGCAGAGATGCAGGCAGTGCTCACTATCCTGATATCACTATCCTAGCTGCTGTAATCTGCCACCTCCCTTCTCTACCAACCACCACCAAGGGCAGGCAGAAGTCACAGCAGGGCTGCCTTGTGTCAACACATGATTGATAAAGATCTACTTAATACCATTCATTCCCCAGAGCTTTGGTGATATCCCTAAATCAATGGAGCTTTGTTAATAACCTTTAATAACCTTGCTAGTATTTCACATTTTGAAAATGTCTATCTCATACACACGCTATCCTTTCATTATCAAATAATTGATTTCAGCCTATGCAAAAATTATGTTTTGGAGCTTTGTAGTTCTGTTAAGAATTATTTTCTTACAGTAATACAGTTATCACGAACAACTTCCATCCTATCTGGCAGTAGTGAAAATCTGCTTATCTGATTCCTTGAACATTGGCTGGAAAATAACTCCACTGGAACAGTGTAAATAAATGGTATATCTGAAATCAAGTTACAATGGAGAATTACAAAAAATGATCAATACATACTATTTCATTAATCCCACTAAGTTTCCCGGTAGCCAGCTTTGGTCTTGAAGCAGGCCTTGGAGGGGGTACAATGGTGCCTACAGAAAGAGGAGTTGTGGGCCTTGCTGGAAGAAAGCAGATTTAAGGAAATAAATATTAGAAAGGTCACACTGAACATAAATACGTACTCACTTGAATAGAATAACTGGAAGTCATGTTTCTATTACAAGTTCCTATTTTACAAGCTCCATTTTGTAATATTTGCCACTAATCATAAATGCTTTTAAAATAGGGCCATGTGATACCCTGAAAAGTGACTCCAAAAATGGCATCATGGACTTTCTTACTGCTCTCAAATGATTTTATACCAACTATTCTTGGAGGTTTGTATGTAGAAAGATGGTTTTATCCAAGTTTCCTTTTGTGTAATAATCCACATGGATCCAGAATACAGGAGAGTCTTTTACGTCTCACAAAAATGGAAAATTCAGTGGAAATACATATTTGGTCCTGGATGACAATGGCATAACTCTGTTCACACCAAATTTTGCCCACTGAAATACCATTGACTTCAATAAGTATACACCAGTGTAATAGATAAATTACTCTGTTGATTTTAAGAACACACTAACTCATTATCTCTTAGCTGAACTATCAGAAGGAAAAAGCAGTTAAAACTACTGCCCCCACGTCCTTCTCTACCTAACAGAAACAACTAACAGATGGTGGCAGCAGTACAAAGATGCCACTTTTACAAAGTCACTTTTCTGAATAGAACAAATAGAACTGTGTTTCAAAATAAATGTTAGACACGCCAGACCTAATATTAACTTCAGAATAGGCTGAAATCCTAATATACGACTATGTTGTTGCAGCACATCCTATTTATCTCTGTCAAGTTATTCTGGATGGTTTTTTACAATTATATCAGTTAATGTTATTTAAAATGCAACCTTTAAGTATGGAGTTTTCTTAGGCATTCAGCATAACTCTGCTGTTGCTTAAGTACAGGAGTTTGATCACTGACTTGGGAAGAAAGAAATTAAGCTAATACTGACCACATCCACCTGAAGAGTTGCAAACTCAAATGTCCTCAGATAACTTCTACGATATCAGTCATTCCTTTAGAATGCTCATTATGCCCCAAGATGACAGTGCATGCTAAACACTGAATAGTTTGCTGCAGTACCACAGGTATTCAGCGAGTCATGGCACACTTGCCCAAATACACTTTTTCTTTGTCCTCTTAGTATATAGCACTACTGTGGTATCAAAGTACCAGGCGTTAAAAGGAAACACTTTAAAATGCAATTTATTTAACTGTATTTAATCTGAAAATATTTATACAAAACCATTTAGGAATGGAACTGTTTTTGCAAATTCAATCACTTAATCTTTAAGATCTCACTGTTGTTTGACATCCTACATTCCTATTCCTAGAAAAGCAAAGCTCTGCGTAGTTAACAGAAAGCAATGCTTTTAATTGAATAATTTGATTTTTTCTTTATTTCAAGCTGAATATTTATTTAATTGTCTTAACTTTCAAGGAAGTTGGTGCTAACAAGCAGTTTAGAACATTCTAAGCAAGAAGATGCATTAATTTTAACATCAGGTGAGTGATGATAACAAAAAGAAAAATTAGTCCAAATCTTGCTTTTTGGAGTCAGTTATTAGCAAAGAGCAGTACACAATGCATGCTTGCCATACCCTTATTTGTATGAGGACAGGAAGACACTAAACTATAGTCCAGTAGTGCTGAAGATGATGAGGAAGAAATTTCAGCAGCAGTGCCAGTTTCGTCAATGAGTAATTGTTCATGACATAGAGTATTACTGAAAAGGTCACTTTGATCCTCAGAAGCATGACTGTTGGAAGAATTCCCAAGAGTAGCAGAAGAGGCAAGGCAGGCATTTTCAGTTTTAAAATGCAGTCTTTGGGGGTCCTTCTTGTCTGCACTTGTATGTCTAATTGTAAGAAGTTCATCAGCAAAGGAAATCCACTGACTCTGAGACCGTGAAACACAGGATAAAGTACTCCCTGATGGTGCTGCTGTGACACCAGATGTGCACAAAGTACCAACGGTAAAGTCTGGTGAGGATGGGCTTGTAGACCCAGACTCTCTCTGATATCCAAGCAAAGACTGAGATACCCTACACCCAGGCAAATCAGTGGTAGATGAAGAGGAGCTCCTATTGTGCTCTTTCAGTGTAGCTGAAGGAAAAGGGAAGAAATTAAACTAGGACCAACACTGAAAAGATAAAAGTTTCTATATTCAAAAAAGATTCAATATCCACTGCATGAGGATTACTAGCCAGCATGCAAAAATAGCTGCTCTCCTACGCTAAAAATCCCACCACTTACAAATAGAAGAAAAAAACCCAGCCACGTATCACATGTACTTCATTTGTACTGCCAATCTTGTCACTTTCCATTTTTTAAGTAAGCTGAAAGGTAATTTATTGTGTTTCTCACCACATAAGGCTCTACTTTTCATGTCTTTTCTTATTCCTCTAACTTCCTTCCTGCTGTGGTTAAACTTACTCTCATCTTTGTCTTTTCCTTGTATCCTACTCGTTTTGTTTCCTCTCCATAACTTTCTGCTTTTCATGTCTTAAAATATTATTTAAATCAAACCAATCCTGTCCTGTTCCTTCCATACATTTTTATCCTGTTACCCTTAACATATGTAATGGGAAGGCCCAACATAAACTGCTGTCTGGTGAATGAATCAAGATGATACAGTCCTGAGATCCAGTTTGATATTCTCCTGTCTGCATCAATCCGTATCTAGTGAGTAACTATATGTATGAGGTATCATCCACCCCAGTTTATTTCCTCTCTCATCCTATAGTCTTTAGGCTGCTGGAAAACAGGAGTTTTCCACAAGTATTCCCTGCACTTGGCTGTTGCCTGTTGCAGTAGAGGACAACAGAAGCAGAAAAGGCAAGGTTAGTAAATTCTCAGCATCTTGCAGATTGGCAAAGCTAGGAGCAATAGCAGAGTGACATATAGAATGAATACGACAGCAACAAGTTTAAAGGTTCAGATCAAAAGTATAGGTGTTCTCCGTAAAGCGGTCCTTTTGTCATCAACAAGTACATTCCCTAAGACCACATAAACAGAGTTTTAGCACAGTTTTCCCTTCCTAACAGATATTTAAAACATCATTCAAAGGCTTTACAATACTACTATAAGTACTATTCAAAAAGCAATGTGGAAATGTTCAAAACTATTTTAAAATACATATGAATGAAAACGAGGAAGATAAATAAAAAGAAACTTTATTACAACAGCAATAGCTGGCTAAAAAACGTCTCTTGTGTTTGTTCAAGACAACAAAGTTAGCTTAAACTTCTAATAAAGCAGGATTATTCATGGATGACCAAAGTTTACTTCTGTGCTGCATGACTGTCTGCTCAAATACCATGGTAGTTTAAGTGTTCAATGATTAACACAGAGTTACAAAACAATATTTAAAGAAATGTTTTAACTGTAAAAAGAAAAAAAAGCAACCTGTGGGACATGCTACACCATGATATCCAGATATGCTGTATATAAAACAATTAATTTATGCAGTTTAGAGTCTTAGATTGAGATTTTCAAAAGCTTTAAGCATCAGATTACCTGTATTAACCTCCAAGTTGAAGAGAAAATATTTATTTCCAGGCAAATACAAACAGATCAAAGTTGCATATTTTTTAAAGTCTATAGAACTAAGCTGCAGGTTAGTGAGCATCACAACTTAAACAACAATATCAATCCAGTTGGGGTTTGTTTTTTTTTTTCCCCAAATGTATTAGTAATTTGTTGTACTTTAGAACACTCACTTTCCACTTCACGGATCATTTCACAAGTGTAAATACCTTAGTTAACTCCTAGAATAACAATCCTTTAAATAATTATTCAGCAGATAAAGTTTGCCAAGGCACAGATGCCTTATATCTAATATTGACTTATGCCCACAGGACACTATTACACTAGTTTCAAAGAAATGTAGGGCTCTGTGCATAAGCTTCTTTCAGGTATGAGGGCTTGGGTAGATGACTGCCCACCAGATGTGGCTACAGAGGATGTTACGGATCCCAATTACCTGTCACTACTCATCAGCCAGACACTACTTTCTCCACAGTTCTGTTGCCAGGAGGGACTGTATGAACATTTGCTAGCCTGCTTTGACTGCCCATCCAGGGTAGCAATAAACAACAAGATACAGTAACAACCACCAACACAACAAATCAAGTATCCTCTGTCTTCCTCTACAGACTCCAACACCAGACCAAAGCTAGCAAAACAGATTATTTTCAGAAAGCGCCATTTCTTCTCAGCGTATTCCAATAATATATGCCTATATATAATTCATCCTTAAATATGTTACAAATTTGGATCCACTAGCCAATAATTTTGACTGGTTAACTAAGTGAGGAAGAGACAATCTAATGATTTCTGTAAACTAGATTTGTTAAAAAATCCCAAATTTTAAGGAACACAAATTTGTAGTGAAAGACTATGTTCCACTTAAAACCTGAAGGGTTACATAGGAATGTTGGTTGCTGCTAAAAGGACATTACTAAGGCCAAGAAGAATTAACACTAGTTGTGCAGAATTCCCCTAATGATACATGTACTCTTCCTTACTGTTCTTCAATCTGTATGATCAAGCACAGAGGAAAACAGCTAGAAAGCCGTAATTGTGAACAAAGAAGAGAGGTCTATTACAGTTTTTGGAATATGAGTACCTAGCTAGAAGAAACAGCGAATGCTTCCTTTCTTAGGCATGTGGGAAGAGAAGAGTCTCTACATTAAGACAGCATGGGTTGGAAAATAAATATGCAGTAGGTAGACTGAAAAGAACTATGGAAACAGCCTATCTGCTACTGTTAGTATACAGTAGATTCTGCTTTAAATCCCCTGAGATAATCAACATAAATAAAAAATAATTGATAAAAATATTTTTAGTAAGCAGATCCTAACCTCTGGGGCATTTTACATCTATCCTTCCTTTTTCTGAGCCAGTTTCTCAATATCTCCTGCTCTTAGCTTTTTCAACACACATACCCACTCATATGCTATTTTGCCTTCCTCTCCTTCACTGCCTTTTGAACATAACAATCAATAACAATCAATCCACTCCCTTAATCATCTTGTGCCCATGTGCCCTTGTGGCCAAGAAGGCCAATGGCATCCTGGGGTGTATTAGAAAGGGTGTGGTTAGTAGGTCAAGAGAGGTTCTCCTCCCCCTCTATTCTGCCTTGGTGAGGCCACATCTGGAGTATTGTGTCCAGTTCTGGGCCTCCCAGTTCAAGGACAGGGAACTGCTTGAGAGAGTCCAGTGCAGAGCCACAAAGATGATGAAGGGAGTGGAACATCTCCCTTATGAGGAAAGGCTGAGGGAGCTGGGTCTCTTTAGCTTGGAGAAGAGGAGACTGAGGGGTGACCTCATTAATGTTTATAAATATGTAAAGGGTGAGTGTCATGAAGATGGAGCCAGGCTCTTCTCAGTGACATCCAATGATAGGACAAGGGGCAATGGGTGCAAGCTGGAACATAGGAGGTTCCACATAAATGTGAGGAAGAACTTCTTCACAGTGAGGGTAACAGAACACCGGAACAGGCTGCCCAGAGAGGTTGTGGAGTCTCCTTCTCTGGAGACATTCAAAAGCTGCCTGGACATGTTCCTGTGTGACCTGACCTAGGTGTTCCTGCTCTGGCAGGGGGACTGGACTAGATGATCTTTTGAGGTCCCTTCCAATCCCTAATATTCTGTGATCTTTGTGGCTCTGCGCTGGACTCTCTCAAGCAGTTCCCTGTCCTTCTTGAACTGAGGGGGGCCCAGAACTGGACACAATATTCCAGATGTGGCCTCACCAGGGCAGAGTAGAGGGGGAGGAGAACCTCTCACAACCTACTAACCACACCCCTTCTAATACACCCCAGGATGCCTTTGGCCTTCTTGGCCACAAGGGCACATTGCTGGCTCATGGTCATCCTGCTCTCCACCAGGACCTCCAGGTCCCTTTCGCCTATGCTGCTCTCCAGCAGGTCAGTCCCCAACTTATACTGGTACACAGGCTTGTTCTTCCCCAGATGCAAGACTCTACACTTGCCCTTGTTATATTTCATTCAATTTCTCCCTGCCCAACTCTTCAGCCTGTCTAGGTCTCTCTGAATGGCAGCACAACCTTCTGGTGTGTCAGCCACTCCTCCCAGTTTTGTGTCATCAGTGAACTTGCTGACAGAGCACTCTATTCCCTCATCCAAGTCATTGATGAATATATTGAATAGTACTGGTCCCAGTACTGACCCTTGAGGGACTCCACTAGATACAGGCCTCCAACTAGACTGTGTCCCATTGACCACAACTCTCTGGCTTCTTTCCTTCAGCCAGTTCATAATCCACATCACTATTCAATCATCCAGACCACACTTCCTCAGTTTAGCTGGGAGGATGCTGTGGGAGACTGTATCAAACGCTTTACTGAAATCAAGATAGAGCACATACACTGCTATACCATCAGCTATCCACTGGGTTATGTCCTCATAAAAGGCTATTAGGTTGGTTAAGCATGTCTTGCCCTTGGTGAAGCCATGCTGACTGCCCCTAGTGACCCTCTTATCCTTAACAGCCCCCAGGATAAGTTGTTCCATTACCTTTCCAGAGATGGAGGTGAGGCTGACCAGTCTATAGTTACCTGGGTCTTCCTTCTTGCCCTTTTTGAAGACCAGAGTGACATTTGCTTTCCTCCAGTCCTCGGGCACCTCTCCCCTTCCCCACGACTTAACAAAGATGATGGAGAGTGGCCTAGCAATGATATCCGCCAGCTCCCTCAGCACCCACGGGTGCCTCCCATCAGGACCCATGGATTATGGATGTTCAGGGTGCTTAACTGATCCCTAACCCAGTCCTCATCAACCAAGACAAACTCCTATTCTGTCTTCCTCTGGGGCCTCAGGGGTCCTGGGCTCCTCAGGACAGCCTCCAGCAGTATAGACAGAGGCAAAGCAGGCATTCAGTAACTCTGCCTTCTTTTTATCCTCTGTCACCAAGGCACCCACCTCATTCACCATTGGCTCTAGTGTTAGTTTTATCTGCAATATATTTGAAGAAGCCTTTTCTGTTGTCCTCTTCCTCCACCTCTCATACTCCTCAGCCCACTGTTTTCCTCCCAATAGCCCTGCTGTCAGGTAGTGCTAGGAAATCCTCCTTAATCCTGTTCTCAGTCCTGTCATTTTTATCCAGCTCCCCCTGTATTATGCTCGTGCATCTCCTAACAGAATCATGGCTTCCTACGGAAACATGTTCCTCACAGCAAAGCTCTGCAGTGCCTTTGTACTCCATAGCTCAACAGACTGTCCTGGAAAGAAGAAACCCATCACTATTCACACTGCAAGCTCAGCTTGTTTCACAGTTGCTGTGACAATCTCCATTTAATCGCCCAGCCATACCAGCTGAAAAAATAGGATTATATTCTAGATGGTGATCACTTTTTCAGGAAGTGAGAGAAGTTGATAAAAAAGGCAGAAGCAAGATAGATTCCTAAGGTCTCTAGTCTTCCCTCTCCCCACTTGCTCCCTATCCTGAAAGACTGATATACTGCACCCTCAGTTGTATGTTACTTATAAGATAGTATACTGCTTTACAAAATTCTTTCATTTCCATAGTCAAAGCACATCCCCTTGCAATAAGTAAAAAAGCAACAACAAAACATCCTGAAGTATACAAAGAAAACATTTTCTACTCTCAAATATTTTACCTGAGGAGCATGAAGATGCCAAGGAAGCTGAAGAGGAAGATTCAAGAGAACTGCTGAAGAGTGGATCCCATGCCAGGAGGTCGCTGTTCCCCTTTCTATATTAGGAATTATAATTAGAATATACATGAAAGACGTATATACTCATAAAAATCAAATTACAACTTCAGTAGTAGTTTGATAATATGATAAATATAATAATACAATAAATACATTTGATGAATTCTTTATTAGTTAGTCTTTGCATCTAAAAATAAAAAGTACTTACAAATTGCAGGTCAAGGAACTGAAGTACACATAAGGAGACTATCTGAACTGACACCTTGGTGCAAGTTTGTGTATGGACGTACTTCATAGTGTCAGTTAAGTGATTGTCATTTTCAAGGAGACATACATTTATTTCAGTATATACATATATAAGCAATGTATACAGAACTGTCTAAATTTGGGGCTTGTAATATTAAACACTTTACCACGGAACACTATAGGATAGAAACTAAACCTGCCTTATTTAAAATCTGAGATTTTAATAAAAACCAGTATTTTGTAATCATGTACTTGTAAATATTGAGACGGATCACAATGAAGCAAATGCATTAGAAGGGGAAGACAAATGAATAGAAACCTCCATTGTTACACGATTACTCCTTAACTCTCATGATGCAATAGATGCCCAACTTAAAATAGCAGTCAGCTGATTTCAAGTATTAGATCAAAAGAAGACCAAATTCCCACAAAACCTGCAGTTGATAGAGTTTGAAATCTGAACTTACTCATTAGTTGGAGCAGAAAGCTTTGATTTTGTTAACTCTTCACCTAAGCAAAAGACATAGTATTATCCCCAAAGCTATGACACTCTAAAATTAAGAGCAGCAGCTTCATTATAAAAAGATAGTAAATATTATTAAATTAGTTTGAAACTAATGAAGAATTATTAAAATGGAAAAGACAAAATGCATTATTTCTGATAATATAAATTAGATACTCCTGAAATACCTTCTAATAGGAGAGGACTATACAGAGCAACACATTTCAGGAGGAAGTGCACTTGAAATTTCTTTTTTAAATTATGCTGTTTACATCAACACTATTCTTCAGCAAATCTGGCTTGGTTTCCCACTAAGAAAACCCCTACAGGATAGAGACTAATGCTCTCTCCTCTGTCTCCATGGCCACATTTTATGTGTTTGACTATACAGCAGAGAGAGTGTGCTTTGCGTGTTTGTGGATCATACTAAACTTGAGTGCGTGGGTGGGTTTTAAGAACTTCTACAGAAGTCTTTTCCATGGGGTCCCCTTTTTGGCTCCAGTGATGAGTTCCTCATCACTGTCACAGCCAGCCTCATCTGTTTCCCATAATAGGGAACAGGTGACTATATAGGAAAAGAAGAGGTATCTAGGACTGATAAGAGAAATACTTTTTTTTCCTATTTAAAATATAGATACTTAAGTAATCTATTTCTTCAACAACAACAAAAAAATCTACTTTCATGCTATGTTAAAAAAATAACATAAATAGAATAAAAGTTAAAGATTGACACTTACTGGATGAATTTCTATTCATTTGTGCCTGAAAAAGGAAAAAAAAAAAGAAAAAAGAATAAATTCTTTTACCAACTGTCAAATAAAATGCTTAATTGTCCCAGGGTTCTTATTTCCACTCAACTTTCTTTGAGATACTTTGCTTTCACTGCTAGGCAAAACACTCTGAGCCTGTGGAAGACCAGAACATGAAGCTCTGAAGGACGGAGTAACCAGTGCATACCCGCCACATCAGTAAGAAAAAGCAGGAATGAACATTGTAGAGCTGACAAAGGAGCAGTATTACTAAATCCCTTTACAGGCTGGGGCAGGAAAATTAAACAGCTTATATATCACATGGTATATATGAAAAGAAACATTCCTAAGGTTTTCCCAATAACTTCCCACATATACTACATTTACTTGGTTTTAATCTAAAAATGGGAATAAAAAGCCATTCTGTACTTACAGGACTGTGTCTCTGCTTTCAAAATGGGGGGGGGGGAGGGGGGGAAAGAGAAAAGTCATTATTTTAATACATTATGCACAATGTTTTCCTTAAAATCAGAGCTGTTCGTATTCTGATCTGAATATTGTACTAGCACACTTTAATACTATTTATTTGTAATATCATCTCATCGCATAAAGGATCATTCTGTGGACCGGCACAACACATCAATAAAGCTGCACTGTGTTACATGCAAGTCCACTTTATATGATCCATTTTAAAGGTTTGTATATTATTGAATAGTAATAAGTAAACAATGTTAAAAGCCATGCTCAACTAACTCCACAATGTATTCGTATGTCTTGTGGCAACAGCAAAAAGACAAAGACTGAGCACTCCCAAGACTCAAAGCAAAGTTAAAATCTGAGAAGGGAGGATTACTTAACGTTACACTGCAATAAAGCACTCCAAAGATGACCTTGTGCACAAGAAAAAATAATCATAGGACTTGAACCTAGAATAACGTCTGAACAATAAAATATATCTTTACACTAAAGATTCTTCACCACTTTTCTCTTCTATGCATTTAAAATACAAGGAATAAAATAACTTACAGATATTGCTGGAGAAAGAGTGATGTTCCCTATAGATACTTTTAGTTCATCCAAGGAAGGCATGGTATATTGAGAGCTATTATTTGGCTGGACAGGTTTTATTTCTACATGGAACCTCCTGGGCTCATCATCTTCAGAGTCAGAATCACTGGATGAATAGAAATGGTTCTCTTTGGCATGTTTTTCTAAGTTAAGGTGGAAATACTTCAAATTCATCTGCTTTATCCATTTCATAATTACACTCTACAAAACGCACACATTAAGTGAACACCACAGATAATACTGCTTAACCTCTTCGTGTGCTTATACAGACACTTCAAATATATCCACTGCCCAAAATCCAGAAACCAAAATTTAGTTTCAAAAAAAAAATGAATTTAGTTTTTACATTCCATTCATCTACATAACAGTATTCTGTTCTGAAAGACACTGTCATATAACTGAACTACTGCAACATCTGTGGTATAACTGAAGAACTGCATATTTGAAGGCATCAGGATAAATCAAAGATTCTACAGTAGCAACACATCTGAATGTTAAATTTATGACTTGTAAGACTCAATTATAGATTCTAACACACATATGAAAAATGAAGAAAACCTTTTAAACCAAGAGAAGGAAAGCCCTAGTCTTTTTAATTAGCAGTGAAATGCCCATGGTACCTGTAACAAGCATTAACAGCAGAGGAAGCAGCAGCAGCCAGCATTACTTACCACTTTTGTGGAGTGGCACTGAAAATTCTGCAAGAAAGGATGCCAGTTACACAGAAGGCTGCACAGTGAACTGAACATCAGCTGCTTAAAGCACTGTCATCCTTGGCAGAAAAGGAATCACAACAACTCAGCCCTCAAAATCAGCCAAATATACAGGTTAATGTAGTCTTGGTTCTTTATATGCACAGGAGATGCACTGAACAAAAGCTCTGAAAAGCCTATGCTAAGTCTTAAAAGATGCATTTGTTTTGACAAGAAAGAATTTGAATATTTTCCTCTACTTAAACATAGAAGTTTCGTACCACCTAGAGGGAGCGTACATATTCTATACTTTGCTTCTTTTATTTTCATTTGGAAATATGCCAGCCATTTGAATTAAATCTCTTCAAACTATTACTTGACAAAGATTAAAACCTGAACCCTAAAGACACTCCAAATCCATTTCAATGGAAAGAATCCCTGAGTCGTGGTGAGGAAAGTCTGTTGTCTTCATCTTACAGCCTATCTGTTCCCGAAAAAAGATCATATCTATAAAAGAAAATTTCAAAGAAAAGTTGTTTTCATTTCATCAAAAGATCTATTCTCTTGAAGTTATCACCCACCGAGTTTCACAATTCATTTCCTGTGAATCAGGCAGCTCTTGTGAAGTGCTTTTTCAACACTTAAGAACGGACTTATTAAGACTGACTGCTATTATGGTAAAATAATGTCCTCCAAAAAATCATCTCAAGAGTTCCTATCAGCAGAATATCCACTCTTGGAGTCTAAGGGAGGAAAAGGGGAAGTGAAGCGATGACTTCCTGAATCTCGTGAAGATTTTCAGAAGCTGAAGTACTACCTGGCTGACAGAGATTGCAAATCACTGAGCTTTTTCACTGAATGTATGGCCTTTTCTGTTGTTTCACAACAAAAAGCATAATGTAGAAGAGGGTGCCCAGCTGAATAATTTACAAAGCATGAATGTTGTTTACTCCTCTCTCCCTTTCATAAATTTATGAAAAGCATGAAATAATGCCCCTCGCAAAACTGGATAAAAGTCTTTCACTTTTATATCAATTGTGTAAACAAGACAACACAAACTGCTTTTATCAGTACAGGAACCTTCACTGGGGCAACAGAGGCATATTCTGCAAAGTTCATATAAACAGAGAAGCTATGATGATGGACTGGCCCACTTTAAGGTACTGTTAACTGCTTAAAAGTTTTCACAATTTAAGGTAATGCAAAGTCTAAGTTTACCTTTTATCTGCAGTACCCAAAGAATCCAGTGAATACGTTTCCATAAACGAGCTATCTTGCTAACATATTAGGCTTGCTTAGAACTATTATTCCCAGCTTTTAAGTAGGGCTTCCCTGTTTCTGATGGGAGGAAAAAAGAGGACAAGAATTTTTCCCTTCAAAGGAAGAGCAGAGAAAAATCATGAGCCTCCATAAAAAAAATAACTCTTAACAAAAATCTATTCTGCATATCAAAGCTATTATTGAAAAGGCAATAAAAGCTAGAAGCACCTATTAGTGCAGGTATAGAACAGATAACCACTCCATATGCTTAAAAAAGTTTTCAAACTTTACTTTACAAACCTTCTGAGAGCTTTTCAAGAAGATCTGCATGGTCATCTTAAATCTTTTGTTCAGGCTTTTTTTTTTGTTTTATTTTGTTTTTTTTAGTGTCAGACAAAACTCATGTTTTTAAAGTTCCCAAGACATCTAATCTGATCTTCAACATTTGCATACATACAAAATCTAATACAAAATTTTGTACATTTTGCAAAAGCTATGAACATAAGAATACAAGGTTGCAACATCAGCATGAATGTCATCCATATTTCTTAACACTTTAATCAATATTTCCTCTCTGCAAAGAATTGTAATAATATGAAATAAATCGGCACAATATCAGTGAAAAGGATATCCTGTGTGGCTTCTGGTTTAATGCTGTATCCTTCATCATCTACATCAGGAATGTTCTAAAAAAGACAACAAAAATTATGATATTGGCAAATAACTACAAAAGCCTGTTGAATAAATTTTATATCGAGAAATCAAAATTTGAATATGACAGCTTATGAAAGTCATTGTTATTCACCATTAATTATTACAGTTATCTCAAGTTATGATCTGTAGTTGACCTGTAGTTCAGAATTGCCAAGACAAGGTACCTCAAGAATAGTCTGCAACACCATAACCATGAAATTTCCTATGAAAACTGGCAAGTTTGAATGCATCTGCTTTCAAAACGGTCAGAAACCAACAGAAGCATCTTAGCTTTACTGCTGAGTGTTAAATAAGCCTACTATTCTCTCAACCTCAAATCACAGAATCACAGAATGTTAGGGATTGGAAGGGACCTCAAAGGATCATCTAGTCCAATCCCCCTGCCTGAGCAGGAATACCTAGGTCAGGTCACACAGGAACGCATCCAGGCGGGTTTTGAATGTCTCCAGAGAAGGAGTCTCCACCACCTCTCTGGACACAATATTCCAGATGCGGCCTCACCAGGGCAGAGTAGAGGGGAAGGAGAACCTCTCTCGATCTATATTTCTCCAATTTCTACTTCTTATTCTAGAAGTCAATTCTTTAGTATGTGAGTAAAAGCATTCCAGGTTACACAGGTTGCAATTTCCTCTCCCCCCCTTGAAAAGGCAGCAAGCCTGCCAGTGTTGCTTTAGCAAAGGATATCCACATTCATTAACAGACATGGATGAAACTTAAATACAAGTGCTCAAAACCACGTTCCAAAGTTTTCCTTTACACATCTTCAGCACCATCCTGGATTTTCAAAGCTAGTAAGCATCTCAGAACCTCAGGCTAGTTCTGTTTTTCAGTTCTTGCAGGCAATTAAATATAAATTGAAGGGAATTATGTTAAAATAATTTAGAACGCTTAGTTAAGCATTTAGTTTCATCAAAAAGCTTTGGGGCAGAAACGAGACTCTAATATAATAATCTAAATTTTAATAATGTGCAAAACCCCACACTCGTATATTATATATAAAGGGACAAACTTGGGTACACATACACTTTCCCTATTCAGAACAGAAAAGCCCACTTATGACTTCGTACACACAGTTAGTCTATGTGAACTGCCCAGATACCTCAGTAAGTTTATTACAAAACCCCACAAACCTAGTGCCTTCAAAATGTAGTGATTTTACCAGTTATAAATTTCTTATCAAACTAACAAGATTAATATAAAAAAGTGATTTATTCTAGCGTACCAATCAGTTTATTCTACCAGAAAGTAGGTACTGGGAGGCAGATTGACTAATAGAGATATGTACAGTATGGCCAAAATATATCTTGCTGTTGTAAGTCACGAGATAGATACAACAAAATGACTTATACTGGAGACTTCAAGTGGACTATTGCCGCTGTGTGGCCTGGCTGGTGGAGAAAACTGTTGCTTTTCCCTAAGAATTCCTGGCTCAGGAACTCCTGGCAGTGTCCAGGCACCTCGCATACAGCTTCTCTCTCACCCGTGTGATGGAGGCACGCGGCCAAGCCCACACAGAGCTTGCTAGCTCTAGCGGTATCAGAAGTAAAGAGTCCAGAGATGGCTCTTGCGAGGGATCCGGTGTTTTTTCTGACCGGCACGCAGGCTGGCCAGGCAGCAAGAGGACGGGCCCCGCCCGCCGACTTCTTTATCAAGGGACACAGACAGGGGAGGGACAACAGCTGAAGGCCAATGTGGTGTGACCTAAGGTTAGAGTGACTGTCTGGCTGCTGACCAACCAGGGGGACCCTCCTCACACAGGTCACAAGACCAGGTGAGGAGGATCCTGGCCAGTTGACTTGTGGGGGTGTGTTAGATCTCTGAATTCACCCACCACCGAGCTGCCGAGTCCCCTGGTTCCCCAGCCATCCCAGCAGGTGGCTCGGGGACTACAACAGACTAGCAAGGTAACACTTGAATTCACTAAAATTTGAAGCCAAATTTAAAGAGATGCTATTTTTGAATAGCTTTTGAATTACAGAGGAAGATAAACATAAAAATGTAGTTGTCCCTCTATTCCTTTTACAGATATCACAAATGAGATGCCTGATATTTTAGTTAGAAAGATTCTCCTCCATACAGCTCTCTAAATCTAGCACTTCTGAAGTAAATGGAATGAGTTTAAGCATAGATCAAACTTTCTGCTAAAAAGAATAAGAAATACAGTCCAGTATAGGAGATGTAATACTGTACCCAATTAAATGGCACATCAAATTATGGCCAAAAAATAATCTTTAAGCTCAAACAGATATGGAACATATAGATAAAATTTGCTGAATTACTTGTAAGATCTGGACTTCATTGCTATTTGATGATTTAAAAAAAAAAGAAAAAAAAAGAAGAAGAACTGAACGACAACAAAAAAAAGGTAATAAGAGTAGGATCACACGGTCCAGTACCTTAGCTCTACTTGCTCAAATCAGGGTTCTTAGCTACGCTTGACCTCATGCCGACCTTGTTTATATACCAAAAAACACTAACGAAACTTGACATCCAAGTAAACAGAACAAAAATATATAGCTAGAGGGCAGGTACATTTTCCTACAATACTACAACTTCTGAATTCTGAAATTATTTTAGTTGTGATACTAGGCAATTCTCAATAGATCAGGATCACTCACGGTTAAGATGAATTGAAAACCAAAAAAAATCTTTAAATATACAATATTTAGTTCTTCTTCCAGCTGGGCCATATATGTAAAGGATATTATTACTAGGCACACACAGCATGCACAACATAGCTGGCAAGTCTGACTATTTTGATACAAAATTGTGAAAGAACTTAGTTTGTAGAAGTTATTTTCATTGCATTGTTTTTAATTTACTGAATAATCTCTAAGATAAAGTAAATCCTTAGAAAGCCCTAAAATATTAATGTTCTTAAAGTATTTGATTTCTTTCTTAATATTTTCATGTTAATTATTTCTGGTCTTGCAAAGATATTTGACTTATCTGTTCCTCAGCAATGGCACTTAACCATGTAGCCTTTACTCATAACTTGACACAAAAAGTCAAAGGTAATATATGCACGTAACAGAGATGGATACTTTACAGCTTAAGTTCTGAATGTAGAAACTGAAAAATTCCTTGTTTCTTTATCAGTAGGTCTATATTACCACTTTTTCTAATGCTGTGCAGAAAACTTAATTTCTATTTCTTTTTTTTCTCCTATTTTTAAAATTTAAATATACCTAATTTAAAACACCTGACTGCAGACAGTGTATACAGAGTCAGAAATCATCCGCTTTGTATTTCTAGCTTTGTCAATGATTCAGATTGATCTTACATCCATTTATGATCATTCTTAAAACACCATCATTAATGAGAAACTGAATTTATATTTTTGTGTAAACCAACAGAAGAAAAGAGTGGAAGAGATACTAATACACCTTTTTACTGACAAATTGTGTCACATACAAGAAAAACAGTACCTCTTACAAGTTAAGTAGTAGTTTAAAAATATTGCTTTCAGTATTTTGAATGGTTGAACAGGTGAATGGTTCTGCTTTCTGAAACACCAGAATTTTATTTACTAATCCACATTTTCTAACAGTGGTAGAGGACACAGCATTTTGAGAGACACATATTCATGAATCTGCTGTTAATGAAGGCATTTACATTTACTTGACTAATTCTTACTCCCATCTCCACACTCCTGCATTTACAGAACTATATGTTATGATAACAGCGCGCCCTTTAAGTATCAGGCACACAATACAGACATGACCTGATCTGCCTACCATGCTGATCAGAGGAAAAAAACCCACAAACATAATGTATAATTATGTAATTTTTGAACTTCAACACAGAGGAAGAAGATCTTTACAAACACTGGGGTTCTGTAATAAGTAGCTATTAATACAAAGGGGATGAAGATCTGGTCTAGCCCCCTACCCGAACATGCTATTTGTAGTCTTTGCAGTAAAAAAACCCCCACAATATGGATATGAATTGAACTCTGGGGAAGTTTTATTTAATGAAATAAAACAAAAGGACTTAATAAATAACAAAGTAAAACTGCCTATACAAAAAGCATGAGGACTAAACATTCTATTGCCAGAACTTACTTTTTGAGTTTTGGCTAATACTTTGTCTCAGTTTCCTTGCTCTGTCCCATCTGTCATCCAAAAGCAACAGAAGCCACCACACCATTACCATGTCATTAGTTCCTCTGGGCTACATACAAAGGACAAGACAGGAACATGTGGAGCATATTGCAATCTAGCTACTTCATTTGGCCCTTCCTCAGCAAGGTTAGCCCTGCTTACAGGTTGGTCATCAGTCAAGAAGCAAAGAACCTTCACTATACTTCAGTTTGATTTCTGTCTATTTTCTCTTCTCCTGGGATATTTACAGTGGTTATGAAAGCTCCTTATCAAGTTTTCCTCAGGGTATGCTTCAAAATACAGCACAGCTGAACAGTTCCCTGGTTTTTTTTTCTGCCAAATGAACTTTCTACCATTTTACTGAACTGGACTGACTTCCTCTAATCCAGATGAGGACTGAAGCAAACTCAAAGTAAGGACCTGAAGCTCATAGCCTGGAACAAGAGGAAAAAAAAAAGCCTCTCTACTTTCAGTATATTTGAGATGTAAATTTGATTCAGGTACATCCTTAGGTTAAGACAGACGTATTATGTACTATCAGCCTCCTCTCCTTAGGGTGCCTATTAACGCAAAATACATGGAAGAAGAGAGTAGCCAGTCAGTTTCTTCCATTGCCAGAGATGCAGAAAGAAAGAAAAACAAGTATTCAAAGTATCCCTGTCTCGTACTGTGACTGCAAAGCCTTGAATTGGTGGCAGCTATTCAAAGTAAGTCAGAACTAAACATAAAATGCAAATATAGAAAAACATTTGAATGTCACTAAATACACTAAATACACTTTTGTTCCACTAATTAGAGTTTGATGGTTCTAAATTCAGTCAGTCCCTAGCAATAAAAATGGTGTATAATTCTATACAACCATAATTACGCTACACACATATGTAAAGAAGTTAATGAAATGCTTTGGATGCCTCAGTATATTTGTTTGCATTCCAGTTTCCTATGAAAAAAAGTTTCAGCATTATGTTCTGTGCATCTGTGGCTCCCTTCTTAATTACTTTTGAACTTACTGGACAATTTCAAATGGATTTGACAGACAGAATAGAGGACTCAAAGATAATTACGTTACTTCAGTCTTCATGGAAATAGGCAGTCAAGTAGAAGAAGGAGATCTGCAAGTATCCCAACCAAGGGAAGGGTTGCAATCCAAATTCAGATCTTACTGGAGACAAATGCAACCTTGTAAACGCTTCTCCAAAATTAAAGTTTCTACTAGAGCTTGTATACAGATCATCCCTAGAGGCAGGCCAAAACCACTGGAAACAAGACAATCAGTTCTGCCTTTAGAAAAACTTTCTAGATAATAAATACATACAGAGCCATAATTCAGTTGCTATCTCTTTCTAGTGTACACACAGTTAACTTTCTACTTTTCATAATTATCAAGGCTTAGCTTAATGCAAGTTACATGTGTAGACTGACATATAACAACACAGGAATTTTATATCTCGTGACATACTGTCATCTATATTTAGATTGCTTATTGAAGTGGTCAACTTTTTCAACAAATACTAGTTCTCAGTTCACAGCTGCCTTCCTACTCATGGGCACATAAAAATCTCTTATAGGAGTTACAAAAAATATTGAAAGGAATTAACAATTTATTGAAATGCATCACATTTTCAATATATATAATCTGGCAGCTACAAAAAAGGATGAGCGGATGGCTTGCCACAGTTAAATCTGGGAACTTCCATTTTGGTACAAAAGACATTTTTTAGGACCATCTTACTGTTTTATTTTCTGGAAACAGAGACTACAAGTTTGAACACAGTATATTATCCACTTTGGACTAGAGAAAAGGCCCTAATGGTATTGACTATACACTGTCTGTTCAAAGATCCACAATACCATGTAGAACTGGTGGATAAAGTATTGAAGTCAGTTCTTACTGGATTCCTAACTTCTAAAATTTCAATATATTTACATCAGTTCTTATATCTATAAATAATTGTAGAGTGGTTATCTCATATTCCTTTCACACAAAATTCTCAACCAATAAACAAAAGCCACCTTCTTTTTAAAAAAAAAAAAAAAAAAGAGATCATGTTAATAATACAAAAGCCAGACAGAAATTTTCTGTGAGCAACCACAGCTGACCGAAATCGTAATTGGGACACCTTACAGAAGCTGAATTTTCTGAGGGGTCCTCCTCAGTATTTTCTAGCAATCAAACGCAGACGATAATTGCTTTCCATTTTATTTGATTTTTTCAGTAATACTTTTCCAAGTTCAATTTCTTGAAATGTGTAATTTGTTGCAAAGATCCATACAAAACAAATCTTCATAGAGATGGCTATAACTATTTAGATCAAGTTTGAAAAATTAAACAGAAAGGAAATCTTAAAGTAAAAGACAAAAAAAAAAGAAAAGCACTTGAAATTGGACCTTCTAGAAGATGACACCAACCTTAAAATGAAAAAGAACTCTGGAGTGCTTGTTTGTAAGGGGTGAAAATCTCATCTATGGCATGCTGTGTCATTTTTCACAAGAACAACAGTAATGGCTTCTGCTGTTAAAGCATTCTATCATTCAGAATAACATTGTTGCTTGTAAAAAGCAAGAAAAAATGATACAGCAAATTTTAAATGCAGTTATAAAATGTTGGGCATAAAAAAGAAAGACAATGCAATGAAAGTATCAATTCTGTTGTTAGACACTAAGAAAGTTAGGTCTTTTCTTTAACCAAATATAAATTACATCTAGACAGAACAATTAACTTAGATGAACATATGGTGCTTTGTGCAGCCAAAAAGAATGTCTGACACATTTAAAATTGAATTTTTTTAACTAATTATTTTTAAAAAATGTAGAGACCAAAATAATAAGAAAATAAACACTGCAAGTCAAACCCAGTTGTGGTTCACTCCAGTGACTCAACCTGAACTGTCAGAAGATATTATTTCCATGAAAAGCCTGACAATTATAGGAATAATTCTGAAGTTACTTTACTTTAAATGTACCCAAGAAAAGGAATTTGCTCTAAATCAAGATGACTTTGCACAGGATAAAATAACTGTCTCAATGGTACTTAGAAGGATGTTATTATACACGTACCTCTCTTATGCCTCTTATGTGGCAAAACTTACTTTTCCTTATTTATAAAAAAAGGTTCTACTAGATTTTATAAACCAAGAGTCTCAAAAGAAGTTTTAATGTTAGGTACTAAAACTCCCAGATATTAAATGCAAAGAAGAAAATCTACAAAATAGGAGAACTTGGAAACTTAAATTGTTTAATATAATAAATTAACTGAGAAACAAAACAGCCTACAGAAAATCAATTAAATTATTCTGTAAATTATTCCCTGCTATAGCTATAGGGAGCTGCAATCTCTGTTACATATAATTCAAGACAATATAGATGTTTAAATAAAAAAGAAAAGGCCCAATTAAGGAAATAAAAAAAGCATTAACATACCAATTTAATTTGAAACTGTCACTTATTTGAATTTAATAAGTAAAACTGTAAAATGTATCACAGATTAAAGTGACAGCAATGAAAAACAAGCCATTAATAAGGTTCATCTACAGATACTGCATTACAGTTTTATTTTAATGAAGCATGTTCCTACACTGTATTGTCAGTGATAAAGCAGAACCCCTTTGATATTAGAAGGATTTCTCAAAGGAAACAGTAGTAAGCAGAGGAATATGATGCTGCAAAGTTGAGTCCACAATGAACTGAACCTTTTTCTTAGAACCTATTAGGCGAGCAATTTAAACTAGTAACTTGCAGTAAACCCACCTTGTTTAACTCCTAAAATTGTTAGGAAATACAAATGTATTACTGACACATATTTGTATATACTGCTAAAGATTATGTACTGAGCAAAATTAACAGTTCAACTATGTTATCAATATACTAAATCCTCTATAAGATAAACAATGCATTGCAGGGACTGTATATAAATTAAATTTCATCAGATTGTAGTCCTTCACAATATTAGCATACACATTTGTTTTGGAAATAAGTCTACTTACAACTGAGTCTGCATCTGGACACTCCCTATTAAAAAAGATAAAGAAAATATACAATTATAAAATGCACAAATTATTTTATTCAGTTCTGGTACTTCCTTTAGTATTTTCAATTAGTTTGAAACATTGCATTTGACCCTTTTTCCCCTCAGACTCTGTTAAAATTTTCACTATAAATAATCCATATTCAACTGAATGAGATTTAAATAAAAGCTGAAAGTTTATGCTCAAAACACCACAGAAGAAAAACTCAAAAGAAATGCTGAAAAAGCAAACTCACAGCATAGTGAAAAAAAAATATAAAAAATTTTAAAAAATCAAGGGAAGCCCAGCACACCATGCTGTAAACCAGATGAGTGCATTTTAAGAGTCAGGTCTCTGTGGCTGATGTGTACAATAAGTAGAAGTCACCAATCCTAATGAAATAGTCCACATGCAATTGCAAAACATTTTGGACAAAAACCAGTTCCCAAAGAAATTAAGACTTCTTAGAGGAATTCAGAGCCTCTCTCTTTCCAAATTTCATTCTTAGTTCATGGCTGTCAAGCACAGTTGCAGTCAAGCACTAGAAGATGTTGGAAAAAAATAACAGAGCAGCCTCCTAATAAGCACTTTTGAAAAACAAAAAAAGTCATCAGAAGAAAGGCAGTGATTGCAAGCACACTATTAACAAGTGTTACATTTTTTCCACTATAACTTTGATTTAAGCAGTAGCATTTAAAAAAATGAATGTGATTCCCTGTGGTGTATGCAAAAATCAGAAGCAATTACCTTTACAGAATGTGGGAATACTTGAGGAGCATACAAGTCCTCTCTAATTTACATCCTAACAAATAAAGCTGTAGGCATCAATGTACCTAAACAATGGTACTTTTATATAATCAAACTAAACTTACACATGGACTTACGCAAAAACATGGACTTATACAAAAAAGAGGAAAAAAAGAAATCTCTGAAAGGTTAAAGAGGTTAAATGTAAAAACTACAGTATCTTTAGAAACAGGTACAAAAACTAGCTAACAGGGGAGCATAAATATGAAATTCAGTACAGCCTGTTAATGAATTGACAGTGAGATGAAGAAACCTGTCTTCCTCTGAAAGGCCTCTCACAAAAGAAAACATATGTGACCAAGTTTCTAATTGACTTACGTCTTATCTCCCTCTGCTGGCTAAACTGAATTCCTAGCAATTTAAAAAGAACTATTTTAAAAGCTAATTTACAGCTCGAGGAAACAAACTATTAGACCTCTCTCAAAAGATATAACAAACAGATTTTCTGACATGTGGTTTTAAAAAGCATCTGTACTCAAACAGCTCTAAGTCCAAAATCAGTTAATAAATATGAAAGATGTGAGGCAAACTACAATGAAAGCAATTCAGCCCATAATGAAGATTTTCAAAATTAGCAAGCTAATAGATCTCAAAAAGTAACAACAAACCTAGCATCTTCCAGAGAAGCACCAACAGCACTTCCAAGGATCCATTCTCAAGATACAAAGAAAACTCAATTGTTTGCAAATGCTGGTGAAGTGGAAAATTAGGGCATCATGTTTTAGACATGTGATTTTACATCACTAGGTGCATGATCTTTCTTTTAAGATTAAAGAAGTAGGTCATGCTTCCAGTATAAGGTAACATTTCAGCAAACGGGGATACTGTAAGGCAATTTAAGGATTTAAGATAAAAACGAAACCAAAAGAGTCATGTAAAGTAGCAGTCAGAAAAATAAGTGAAATCCTTGAATAACCTCTAGAGCAATATGTAATAGACACACTGTGTGTGGTATTTCCATATGAATATTTTACTTAACCACATAATGAATCCTCTGTAATTTATCGTGATGTTCTAGTTCATTTAGAGGTTATGGATTAATGCAAAAATCTCTGTAAAAACCTATGGCATGTGTTACATAGGAGGTCAATATCGTGCTGTCGTATTTCTTTCTGGCCTCAGAATCTGTAAGTTTTTGTATTGTGTGTAAATATAGAAATGAATAAAATGATATCAATAAAATTTCAGTCCAACTTGTTGAAAGCAAGGCAGATTTCCCATTTCAGAGTAGCAGAGCTGATTTATATTTTCTGATGACACAATTGTGTAATGAAAACCAAAATTTTTTCTATAAAGAGACAATAATACCATCTTTCAATGTCAAATGAAATGTCTTTGGGGAAAAACAGCTTCTAGAAAAGTATTCAGATACTGCAATGGATAAGCATACAAAGGTAGAAAGTGTTTCACATAGTGTAGAAGCCTAAGAAAATTTTCTTACTGGGCAAAGAAAAACATGACCTCTGAGTAAGGATACATTGAGTCATACACCTGGGAAGAGTTAATTTGTAGCTTCCAGGCCTTTACTGGCTCCAGAAAACTAGTATTAAGAGCCCTAACTCTTTGTTGGGGCCAGATTACATTTCATCATCTACCAAAGAATGGATGGAAGGGGACACCTGGTTTGCAAGGAGGCTTATAACATACAAGACATGAGATTAGCTCGAGTAATAACCCACATGATGGCAAAATGATTATTTTGTTAGACAAGAAAAGCTGAGCGTTACAGAATTCAATCATACAACAGTATTCATTACTACCAAAACCACTACTTTGCAATTAAGTAAATGCAAGACAAAAAGCCAAATGATCAAATATGCTTTTTTGGTGCTCTTTGATACTGCAACAAAAAAACCAAACCAAACCGAACAAAAAAAAAAGTGTAGCAAATAACTTCTACATAACTTTTAAAAAGGGCACTAAAACTGTTTAAAACATGAATATAGTCAAATATTTATAACATTTTTATTTAATTATTTTAAACTTCATCAGAAAAATAATTATTTGCAACAAAATAGTATCCTCAGATTAGTGCTGACCAAAATCACACTATATACAAAACTTCTCTCATACTTTACTTCGGCTCAATAAAGTACAGAAGAGAAGGTGGAGGAAAGACTAAATCACAAAAAGACAGAAATACAGAGGAATGACTTAAAAAACCAACACCCCGGAGTCCTAAAAGCATCATGACATGAGAGAAGAAAAAGCAAAGTTTAAAAGTGTATCGCCATTAAAATTAAACACCAAAAGATATAACGCACTTTGTATGTTCAAATGATTAGCACCTGCAGTTCTTAGGTCATTAATTTTTCAGCATTATATTAAAAACTAAGGCTGGCAAATAATTTTTTTAAGTACTTTTTTAGAAAGTATGTATGCAGATGTTGCCTCTGAGAACATTTTTATGCTGTTAAGCTTGTAAAATTGTAAGCTATTTTCTGTTAAATCAAATACTTCTATTGACAAAATACATCTGGAATTATGAAAAAAAAAAAACCCAGAACATTGGAATATAGTGACCATAACTACTCAAAAATAGACTGTGACCATTCCATCTAAGAACTCTTATTCAAATGCACTTTGGGGAGTTTTAACTCCTGGGAGACAGAGCACATGCAATAAATATGGCAAAGGGTATAGCTGGGACACCAGTCATGAGTTAGAATGATGGTCTTTCAGAAATGATTGTGCACATGATGCACTGAAAAAACATTCCAGGATTTTTGTTTTTCGTTAATGTACACAGAAGTTTTTCTAATAAAAGAATAACTGAAGCTTCAAGTCTACGAACACAAGCATCCAATACCTTTTCCATATACAGAGCTATTGTTTCATTAGGAGCATGCATAAGAATCACGTTATCTACAATGCTCAAATGTAGAATAAGGGAGAACTACTTATCTAAGCACAGGAAAGAATGAAACATGAGTAAACTACTATGAATACATTTATGTTATTTCCTTAAAACTCCTTAGTTACAAAAACCCCATTTTTTTTTTGTTAAAAAACAGCTAATGTTTATCCCCACACTTTTACTAGGTTTCATACACAAGGCTTCAAGATAGAAATATACTTACATAGATTCAGTATCTTTTTCTTTTTTCATTATTCCTGATAAACCAAAAGGTTTCCTCTTCCGTGGTTTTACCCCTATGGAACAAGCACTTTTCATTTAAAGATCAAAGAGATAAATATGCATTTAGCAATGTCAAACAGGGATGCATACCAATGTTAATACATTTTAAATGCTGCCACAAGTGGTAAAATAATTCTAACAGTGGAGATAGGTATTGAGCCAAACTAAGAGAACAGTACTCCAATTTGTTGTTCAGTAACACATCCATCAAAAAATTAAATTAAATATGGTTCAACACATTAATAACCTAAGTCCTTATAAAACTCATTTGCAGTGTACATACAACTCTGCAGACTGTCACTTTTTTTTAATAGAAAATGGTCAGTTTTGAGGAAAGGGACTCAGCTCACAGAAACTCAATGGGAGCTATTACTCCAGTCAATCCTGAATAGCCAATGCACTTGAATCAGAAACTGAACCCTGCCTCTCTCAGCTACTGCAGTTCAACACTATGTCATTTCCCTGCATGTTCCTTGTAGCTGGAAGCCCCTGTTTGTCCTAAGAAGTAGGATCTTGGTCTTGTAAAAAAGAGCATGTCTCTTGGCTTTCCAGCTGATCCTGAGTTTATGATTTCCAGTGCTGTACCCAGCTCTAAGGCTGGCTCTCACTGCATCTGGAACCATGCCTCCCTGTGTTGTTTCTTCTGTGGTTTCAGCACTGGATAGATACAACTATAGTACAGAAGAAATGTTTGCTTTCATACATCTAATGTACTAAAATTAAAATATATTTAAATATTCCATCAGACTTGCTGTCATGTCTGCTTCTCTCCCCAGTTTTTGCTGAAGCAAAGTAGAGTGCCAAACAAAAAGACTAAATGGAAGCGTCTGGTCCAACTAGTCTACAATTTCGTTTTGATGTATGATACTACCGACAGCATGCTTTTGAGCAAAATGGTGGAAATAATTTAGTTTCCAAAATTTAGTAACTGACAATTCAAGCACATCATTAAAAAGAAAAATTTATTCCCCTTTGCAGAAACACATTACACAGCACATAAAGAATCTCTCCACTCTTAGAAATTTTCAGGGTTAAATATCTCAAAACTTCTCAAACTAGGTAGCTGTGAACTCAGCTATATCTTCTATTTTAATAGAGACAGAATTTGCATCAAAATTATTTTTAAATGCCAGTGTGGGCTTTATTTTCTTTCTGTGCCTTATGCAGCACAAAACAATGACAGCCTCTCTGCTTAAGTCAAAAAGACTTTAAATCTCAGCTACAATCTTGGCAACTGAAAAGCTGTCGGTTGCTGTAGCTATACTGGCAACTCCTCTGTCCCCAAAGTAAATACATTGCTTATGCAAATAAAGCAGTTCTTAATCACCTAAAATAATTTCCTAAGCAAAATAAGCTATGCCAACAATGAAAGGCTTTGTGGCCATAACACTGCATTAGACTTGGTATAACAAACATGGTAACAATGGAAAGCCTGGGCCATGTTTTGACACTTGTAAATTAAGTTACAACACAGTCATAAGTGATCCAAATCCAAACCTCTGCAAAGACAGTGTTTTAGCCAAAGTATATTTATAAGAAACATTAAAATTCTCTGACCTCTGTGCATGAGGCTTATAAAGTATCATAGGACTTTTTTTTTTTTTTTTTTTAAGTTTGTTTCTTAAAAGGAAACCTGCTTTTTAATCTTCTGGATTACTTTAAAGCTACACAGATTCACACACTGAATACCTCTTACTCCACAGTTTCAGGTCCTTATTCACAGTATTCTTACATAAATAATTATGCAACAAAAACCCACCTTCAACTGCACTGGATGTGTTACATTCTTCAAATTCAATAGGGCCTTAAAGAAATGACAAGTTAAACATTAAGTCACATAAAATATTTTAATGACTATTAATATCTCTTGAAAACACTAGATAATCTAGTTATATATTCAGGTGGTAACTGAAAATCATAAGTACCCTTCTAATAGTCAAAACAGACTGCAAGATCATACATGTAGATAAATCATTAAATACTTGCACTCTCATACTGAAAAAATAGTAGTGCACACTGCCTAGATACAATTCAGTTGCCTATGTTATTACAACCACATGAAACATCTCCAGTTGGTGACCTCATTCAAAATTTCATCTATAATATACTATCAGTGTAAAGTTTTCAATTTATCATAGCCAATTAGCTAGACAGTTAAAAGTGGCAAACAGAATCTTAAACATAGCAATAAAGAAGATAAAAAAACCTTAAAAAACTCGTTAACACTAAACAGGACAAAAAAAAGCAGAGAAAATTAGTTAAGTGCTGTATCTAAATAAATTCATTATTATGGCTTTCCATTACAGTTGACACAAGGTAACAGTCAATCATCATTGCAAAGTGACGTCCTAACCCTCATTCCTTCAATCTGGCCAGTTCTAGAATTTATTTAACCTATGAAACATTTTAGGGAGCAAACATGCAGAAAAAACCCGTGATTTTTCGCAGGACCTTGTTCATGGAATTGCAGAATCACACCAGCACTTGAGCAAGTGCAAAGAAAACAAAGAGCGCAAGCAGGCAGGCACCACTACTTGCAGCCCATACCAAGAATGAGCCCTTTGGCCCCTGTTCCAAACAGGAGCTTGCATCTGTATCCATGGAAGAAAAACCAAAAAGTTTAGCATGCTGGCACTGTGACACAGAGGTTATTACTTATATTTCTGTAATAATTTGGAGGGAGTACACACAAGTTTATATACAGGCACGTTACACATAAGATAGACGGGAAAAAAATCCTGTTCCCAATTCTATACTTGAAAGCAGCCAAAATCTCTCCTCTCCCCCCTGCACATACACGACCACTTCAAGTGAGAGTTTAAAATCTTGAAAATTTCAGTTAAGACAAATTGCAAGTAAAGCGATTGTGGAAACCTCGAATACAGAAACTGCTGTCACTCCTGTCCCAAAATGCACCTGCTAGTAAGTGCTCTGATTTATTTATCTTTATCATGAAGTTATGATTATTCATGAGCATCCACCATAAAACCAAGAGCTATGCAATTTTCAGGGTGTTTAGACATAAAATAAAGGGTGTTTCAGGATTTTCACTTGCATTCTTTTCAAAATGAATATGTCATACTCTTAATCTTAATATAAATAGCTTATATAAACAGATCTCAGAGACAAAAAACCTAGGAACTACAAGTTTGAGGTTGATTTCAAATAGTACAACTTAGTAAACCATTATGCTGCAATTAGAGGTGCCACATTGAAAGTAAAAAATAATTTAGCTGTGAATTAGCATTCCAAATTACACAACTGGGATTAATTTGTACTTGATTCATGCAGTTAAGTACCTCGAATGGTTCTATTTGTAATGTAACAGTATGTATATTTAACTCTTGCACTGCAAAATTGTGTTCAACTCAGTATAAATGCTACATTTTGATAGCATTTCTCAAAACTGCAAATGAAAAAAATTATGCTTATGTCAAACAAATAGAAATACAATTGAGAAGCTGACAATGTAACTCAAAACTCACTGATGTTAAGCAAATTGAATTATTTTAGACATTACATAAAATACAACACATTTTCTTTGAAAATTTGCAGACTTCTATTCATTTTTTTAAAAAAAAGGTGTGCTCAAAGTAAATGACTTTAATTTCTTGTAATTAAGACTGAGTCAGCAATATTTTCCCTGCCAATAAAAGAAAAAAGATCTGAGTGTTTGGAAAACTAGCAGCAGGATGAGAATCTGGGACTAGAACACATCAGTATCCCATTTATCATAATGTAATTGTTTGGCCTCTAAACGAAGCTCTAGAGAGCACCGTATCAAAAGACCAATCTCAAATGCCAGTCTTAACTGTCCTTTAAACTCCAATTATTAATTTCAACTGCAAGTCTAATTACTCCATATGACAAGACGAAATACAAATTTGTAACAGCTTACTCATTCTACTAAATACTGTAAATATATGGACATTTTAAGCTGATTTTCCAATCCCTTCTGCTTTGCTCTCTACAAAATTCACAGTAAACCCAAGTCAGCATGCTCCACAAATCAGCAAATCTGGGTACCTCAGAAAACAAAAACCAGCAAAAAATTTCCAGAAAACAGATTTGGAGAACTGTAGATATCTACATCTCCACACTGATTTCATCAACATTTTATTTTAGGAATTTAAACTCTATTGTTCAAAATATATTGAGTAAGATATTCAGAAAAATATCATAAAACATAGAAGCTGAAGAACAAATTCATTGCTTCTCCAGCACTACACTTCAGACAATATATTTTTTATCACTTTGCTAAGGATTTAAGTACTTCTGTGGTTGCTTCTATACATATTCCCATTTGGCCAAGAAAAAGAACCCAAAAGCCAAACGAACCACAAACACTCATCCCCAAAACAAAACCAGAAGGGAAAAACTGTAAACAACAGACTTAAACATATTTTTAGAAAAAAACAATACTCAAGCTTTTTTAGAATACCATCTTTTTCTTCACCCTTTCCAGCTACTAAGACCGGTCCTCAGATTTTTAAGACTTTTACACTAGTGATTAAAATATATATTCAAGACTCGGGTAACACTCATCCTTATTTCAGATCAGTATCTCTGATTTTCACTTCTAACACAAGCAGACAGCAAAGATTTATTTTAACAACATATTCAAATTCCTGTATTTTGTCCATTCCTAACACTTGTCTTTGAAGGTGGGGCTTTTTACAGCCTGATAAACTTTTTATTTGAAGAGACAAACATTCATGCTTTGTACAGGAAGGCACAGATATAAATACCAGATTAGCATTTTCAATTAGATTTAACAAAAGCTGGTTCATCCTGACAAAAATCCACTTCACTCTCACAACAGTGTATTCTTTTCTCATAGGGAAGACTATAAAATGTAATCTGAAAAAAATCTGTTACTGAAGAACTGCCCAAGATAGCAAGGAGAAGGAAGCTGCATAAAAAAAATGAGTATGCAGGTCCCACTTGTCACTTAAGTCTATGAAGTTAATTTGGAAATTTTAAATACACTTTCTTCTTAATGATACCTATTAGCTTATTCTATGCTTCATCAAAATGGGCAGAGATACCGTAAGAGTTCCTTCCCCCCACACATGCTCTCCCTCCTTCCCCTGCATCCCCTAGCTGCTTTACTGCAGGAAAGGTAAATAACAATCATGAAAACAGCATTTTCTTACAACAAATTGTGTGAATCGGTGAACTTACTTTTCCTACCGAACTCAAATTTCAATAGGGTCCTTCACCCTTTGGAATCTCAGAAGTTAAAGACGCCAGTGGCTGCCCCTAATGGATCCACAAACATTAACAAATTAAGTTCAACATTTTCCTCCAATGTCCACAGATGTTTGCTGGTTTTGTAAAATTTGTATTTAACTCGCCCCTGCCAATATAACACACGTTGTGTTACTTGCTTGCAGAAAAGGCAAACTCACACATTTTGCCCTTTTGTGTGAAGTAGAGTGAAATTTGTAGCAGTTTTTAATTTTCTTAGGGTTTTCCTCTGTAACTTCAGATCTCCCAACAGTTCTGCTTCCTATACGCCTACTGTAAAGAGTACCACGTTTTGCCTGGGGAGTAGTATTTTTAAACCAAAATAACATTACAGAAAGAGACATTTTCTATGGCGAACCAATTTAGAAAACAGGATAGCTGTGATGAGCTGTTGGTAGCCCACATAACAGCTGGAGTCTCCTGTGAGTAGATGTCTTCATGCTTAAAGAGGTAATAATACTGTAGCCCATTCAGAAGTGTGTACTGTGACCACATTATCTCCTGCTAGAACCAGGTGCAGTCTCCTAGCCAGCCAAAAGGCCTTGGCACACATACTGCTATGCGGGCATAGCATCCATAAGGAATTTGCGTGCATTCTTAAGAAGTTCCCCTGCGTTGTCCACTGTACTTGTGTTTATGGAAACAAAAGCATCTGCACAATCACTGCAAAAAAACCCTGAAAAAGTTTTCTTCTCTGAACCACCATGCCATCTATCTTTCTGATTCCTTAATCATGAGTACTTAGATGGTATAAAGGCTACCAGTGGACTGGCATTAATGGAGATTGCCAGACAAATGTAATATACAGATGCAAGTCAAAGCATGCCAGCTCACACGGTGGTGTCATAATAGCATCTATAACAGCTACATGAAGATTTTAAGGTTGATGCACTACCTCTTCTCTATGAGGCAGAGATGTTTGCTTAACAACAGACTTGTGTCCAATGATTGTAGACACAGGCTTAACACCAACAAGGATTTCAGCTCAAAATCTGGATTATAATGGGCAAAATTTCTGAAGCAAGTACACAGATTCACTGTCCATTGCAAGATCCAAATAAAGAAAAGCAGTTGTTTCACATTTAAGAAGTACTGCTGATGTTGGCGACTGAAATCATTCCTTGAAGCAGTCTCTGGAGTCCCTGCCACATAGTAGCCCAAAGCACTGAAAAAGACCATCTAGATGTTGCCATGCTACAATGACAATGACAGTAATGACGACATTCTGCAGTAGTACAGACAAAGCATTGAGATTTCCTTTGTTCTTTTTCTCATAACAAAACAAGACAACAATGTGAACTGAGAAGGAAGCCTATTCTCAAGCATTCACAGAACACAAAATAAAAGCGAGTACTAGAACTAAAGCAGTACTGTAAAAATCAAAAATACCTTTTAAGACACTTATTGAAGTAAGTAAAAAGTTATAGCTGAGATCTAGTCAAACCCTTGCAAAAGTCTCGGAATAGCATTGATAGTTCCAGGCTGCAGATAACTTTTTTACAGTCTAGTCTGCCTGTTGTTACATTGACCCATAAGGATGATAACTATGGCTTAAGCATCTCAAATACCTGTATACAGACTTGAAAGTATTTGTTACTGTATACACACAGAATAGAAACAAATAATACAGTTCATAAATTAAGGTTACCCTTAGAACAGAAAGAGATATGAGTATCTAGCGGGATTTCAGTCACTTAAGGACACATACCCAGCTATCAAGATGCTATTGAGAATTCAGTATTCTACAAAGGGAGCAGGTGGCAAAAATCAATAGCGTCCTCTAATTGTATGTAAACATTCCCACCAAGCGCCATCCTAAAGCATTCTCCAAGGCAAGCTGCTGCAGCTCACAGCATTCTACCAGCCAGGATACAAAAAGGCAAATGGATGATTGTTTTAGAGACATATAGAAGCAAACAGCTGCTATTTGACAAGAGACTGAAGAAAAATAACTCAGGAACGGGTCAGTTCTTAGGCTCTTGAAAATGAGGAAACTTTGGTTTGCTAGAACAGAAAAGACAAAAAAAAAAATAATTGAATACATGGATTCTTTTTATTTTAATCTAATCTCAAAATAAGTGACACTGGCATAAATTAAGCACCAGTGAATCTGCAGCTTGGGATGCAAATCCTAGACTGTTCAGAAATTACATGTACTGTTTTTCTTGTAACAAGAGGCATATGAGTATGCGGGCTTTCATGACACTAAAGGGCAAAGTGGATGGCTAGCTATAAGGAGATACTGATCTTATTCAAAGATGAAGAAAATGTAATTGCACTGTAAACTGTATTACAGTATCTACTACATATTTAGCCCACGACTATGGAAACAGAATTTTCAGAGTATACACAAGGTGTTTATAAATAACAACCTTACACCTGCTACTTAATTTATCTACAAGGTGACACTAATTACCTTGAAGACAGTCAAGTTTGTTGTCAACTGCCTTGAAAAGAGTTACAAAATCTATCTCCACAAAACCTGAGAGAGGTTTTCTGGCCTATCTGTGTATCTCTTACACAAAACCTCTGTGAGGCAGACACTGGGAGAATGTTTTGCTAAGGTCAAAACAATGAAATAATTTGCACTTTCCTCAATAGAGAGGGGTAAAAAACGTTCTACTGTTTGCATTCTTAAACAAACAAGGCAAATAAAACAAATTACTATTACTAGGATGGAAAACATAACATTATGTCATACCCTGAAAAAGAGCCCCCAGTAAATACATCAATCAACCTGAAAATCCAGCAGAGCTAAAAAGCTAAACAAATCAAGAAGTCAACACATCAACTAAAACCTGTTTGCATTTTCGGAAATTGCTTCCTTTCTAGTTTAAGGGTGGTATGCATGACAGAGAGAAATGTTATGGCACCAAGCACATATTTTTATTAACTACATTTAATTTTCAATAACTGGAAACACACAAGACACTCAAAAAAAATCTGCCCTTCCCCCCATCCTGAGGAATCAGTTTACACACACGCATGCACACATATAAACATTAACATATCTGTTTCAAGCAAAAGCTTTTAAAAAAACTCTGTAAATCTGTACTTGTAGTTACAAATATGATAACAAACCATATTCTTGTTTTCGATAAAAACAGAAGTTTGTCTCTTTGAGTGTAAATCATGCATGAAAGGAGGACAATTTTTTTTTTTTTAAACTGCATATGCTTCACATGCTGCTTCAAATGGCAAAGCTTTGCGTGCCTGGCTCAGTGCCAGTTGACAGCTCAGCTGGATATCAATGCACATTCTGACCCCCCTTGCAGCGTGTCACTTCTGAATTGTTTCCGCAGTAGAAAGTTTATTCAACCTCTCTCTCAAATTCAGTGGACCGACCATCATTCTGTTATTTAATCATAGCAGAACAGGTTATTTTTCTGACAGCACTAAAGCCAGACAGCAATTCCTAATGAACAGCTTGATACAAGTGGAATTTCGACTGTTTTAGCCTCAATTAATTCTGCTGTCAAAACAAATGACTGCTTTTAGTGTTTAGATGTTAAACTGCATCACAAAGGTCAATTTTGTATGTACACAAACATATAAGCAATCTTTTTCTTGCTATCATGGAATCCTGTGACATGTTTGTAAAAAATTTCAAGCTTTCAAATTTAGAAGCCAGGAAGCCAAAATATATTTTCCCAATATTACTAACATTAACTTCTCATTTTTATTGCCTGTTCAAAAAAGAGAACTGGTTTCATAAAAAGATACAGAGAATTTGATTTATCCTCAGAAAAGGACTTTTTATTCTAGATCTAAAAAACCAAATGAACAGAACCAATTTCAAGCATAGGTTATTTGAAGGAATGCAGACTAAAGATGAATGGCTGTTACCATCTTTCAGGTAAATAATGTATTTGTGATACATTTATCATGCTAGTACCAGACTACAGCAAGCAAACGTTAGTTTGTAGATTTGGTAAGTTCTACTTTGCCAAAAAGAGGATAAAAGACAGAAAATACAACTGGCCTGTTCACAGGCCAGTCTGAGGGAAAATACTGAAAAAATACTGGTAAAAGTGTACCTTTTAACATAATTCTACAAATACATAGTTCCACTACAATCATAATCAATTTTCTGACTACTCTTTATTACATCCTCATGATTATATATCAGCCTAGCTGATATATATAGCCTCGAGTTGCTTAATCCGAATCCTTTTTTTTTAAAAAAAAAAAAAAAGTTGAAAAAAGATAGCTATAGCGTGGTGATAGTACTACTTTTGAAAGAGAAAAGACAGAGGTGATAGTTGCAGCATAAATAGCTACAATTATCAGTAGCAATATATATAGCACTTCCAATGAAAGTTGTTTGGTTTGTTTTTTTTTTTAGATGAAGAAATTAACATATAAAGAGAGCATCTGTGAAGCAAACAATCAATTCTAACCCTAACTGTGTTATTAGGCTTCCAGTCCCACACTCAGTTCATGGGATCAAAGGAAACATTATTCATCTCAGGTTCTTCTGGTACTGTGGGCACAAGCTCCGTGAATACAGGAAGCACAATATCCTCAAGGGTCTGTATTTCCATGTGACTTACAGAGCAATAACAAAGCAGAAAAGGATCATAATCTAAGTACTTTAATGAGACTCACTTCCTAAAGAAAAAAAGAAGATAGTGCATTTTATAGTATCCAGAATTTTTCAGACAGAAAAATCTTTTTTCAATTACACGAAATCCTCTCCATGGGAAAGTTTTCCTGCTTTGTACTGCTTTGAAAATGTTTTCCTATTTATTTGTACAGAAGATTCATTTTGTGGGGAAAGGAAGAAAAGTATATGTGCTTAATTCATCTCCCCACACCAACTGTAAAATGGGAAGTATTAATTAGTGTATAAGAGTGTCCACACATGCACCATCAATAAGCAAAGAAAGTCAATGTAAAATTCTTTGCGGTGTGCTTTTTCTGCAGTTTATGGTGAGTACAAGGCACTTCTTTGTGGGGGAGAAAGTTGAAACCACAGGAATAACATTGAGAGACATATTATTAAGGATTATCACAGAATCTCCTGTCCTCACATTCATGCCCAAAGAACTACTTGGAGCCCAAGACAGTATAGGTGTGACCTTGAAATATGCCTCAGCATTTAAAGACACAAAATATGCATACTATTATCCAATATTATTCATAACAGTATACAAGTCAGTGGTTGCAAAGAGGACAAGTGCATGTGACAAGACCCTGATTTTCTGCTCCTATCTGTTCTTCCTGAACCAGGCTATCAAAAATGATGCAGAAGTACACAGTCCCCTGAAGGATTTTATCAGCTATGACATTAAAACAGAGAGGGACTCTCTGAAACTAAATTCCCAAGGCTTAGGAAGAAATGTAATGATGGCAACAGCAGTTCTTACACTGTTTTTGTAGATATCCTCTTTCATCCAAAAAGAGTAACCAATAGAGAATAATCTCCATAACAAATTTATTTCAACATTAGATAAAGAATTTAAATTACAAATGCTAGTAATAAAAGGTAGGAATTTGAAATCGTATTGTTATGGTAAAACCCAGGCGTAGGCCTATGCAGCTGACTCAGTTAACTACTGCTTAGACATTTTCCTTTCTCCTACCCTCACACTATTCAGGCAAGAGGTCAAGGGGTACTCCACTGTACCTGAGATTGCTAAAATACAGACAAATGGATATCTATCATTTAAAATGGAATTACTGACACAGAAGGCTACCAGGTGATCTACAACAATTTAGACAACAAAAAAAGATAATGAATACAAAGCAGAAAAGATCCTGCACTTCCTGAGAATTACCACGGACACACAAGGTCAAATACAAGTGAATTGAGAATTCATTTTTAAATGCCAGAATAAATATTTGTTTTCAAGAAAGAGTATGACATACAGACCAAGTTAACCAGATAGTCAATTAAATCCAGAAGTTGTCCAATGGTACTCTGTCATGGTATAAAGTACTATCACGTTGCAGTATTATTATCAATGATATTATGAGTTAATTAGAAGTGGCACCCTGTGCAACACAAGTTAGTGACCACTAATAGTAGAGACACTATTATATGCACAGTTTAGGATGTAGTTCAAATTTATTAAAAAGGTAGACTATTGGACAAGATAGGTGGTATTGAGTTTGTTTTTAAGTCCAACTTTAGTTTCCTGGGTTTGCTTCCCTAGTTTTAAAACACATTTTCCCTCAAAAAGCTCGTGTTACAAGACTCAAGCCATTGCTCTTCTCTAACATTGTAGTCTACTAAGAATAAACTACATGTACAGATGTTTACAAATAGGTTTCCAAATCTTCCATGTTTTCAGTAAGTTTAATTCCTTGTAACCTTTACCTTCTGAAAAAAAAAACAACAACAGAGAAAAGAATACACTTCTACCTCTTAATTTTGCTAAGTACGCTTCTTGTGAAAATTTCACGTTTGAAAAAGCCACTTAGTTAATGGCCTAGTCAATCCTGTCAAAAGAACATTTTCTATCTTAAAAGAAAAATATGCCTCCAATAAATAAATTAAAAACACCAAACCTTTTCCTCAATATTAATTCCATATAAGGTTATGCTACTTCATGTAATTAAAGTAACAGGTTTTATTTACTTTATTAGCATAAAACATATCTCAGTATGTTATTTCTATTCTCAGGTGTTTAAAAAGCTCTTCAAATTATTTTTTTTTAATCACAGTAGCACCTATCCTGAATACTACTGCATTTTCTGATTACTAGTTCCTAAATAATATCTTTTTCCTACTTACATTACTAAAACAGACATTGCTTTGCTTCCACAGCTCCCCAAAATTATATGCCTCATGCTGCAATGGTTTTTGTTTGCTTGTAGCAAGAAAATTCAAGAGGATTCAATAGCACTTCATCTTACTGAGTGTTCAAGGTTATTCAAAACCCAGATTTTGCCCTCTTGCGTATACAGATGTTGTCCAAGTTATTTTCATCCATGTTACTGGCCTTCCACTTGCATTAAAATTAAAAGACTTTTTGAACAAAACCTGTGTAGTTATAACTCTTCAGACCATTAAAAATAAATCACAATCTAGAACAAGTTTGCAACTTAGGTATATGTAATTATTAATAATCTATGTTGGCAGATGAGACTTCCTAAAGTCCACATCAGCTTTGGCAGGTTTGTTGCTTATGAAGGGACTCAATTGTTGAAGGCAAAATAAAACAGACACCTAGGACAGGAATTAAGATACATTTGTTGGTACACCTCTTGAGCTTGCAGCTCCTCATCGAAAACAGAGGTCTAAAGCATAGGACCCTTAAATACCTTTTTACCTGCCGCAAGCCTGGCTTCTTCTAAAAATCCTCAAAGATATCCACACTTAATTTCTTCCATTGACTTCGGAAATATAGCAACGGTCTGCCTTCCTTCACAAAGAATACTCTTCTGAATCCCCTGGATACTGTCAGTGTTGATAAACTAAACTCATTCCTCGGTCAGCCTTCAGTGCAAAATTATGTGTGGGGACAGGCTTTGAGAAACTGTAACACTTCAGACTATTTATGCACCTAATCACAAGTGTTGGCAACATTAAAATATTCACAATATTTACTGAAAACATAAAGCAAATCATTTATAAGAACATAAAATAAATACTTCCTTTGTTACACTTCCTTGTGGAAGAGAAGCTCAAAGATGTCATGCAGAGCTGTTCAAAAATTAGTATTAACGATTTTCAGTGTTTATTTCCCTCTACTTTGTTGCTGTTTAGTGTCCTACAAAAGCATTTTTATAAATGCTATAAATTATTATGTTATCAGACAAGCCCATGGAAAATATAAATGCCACACCCATCACTGTTTCAAGTCTCTCTCAAGGCAGAGTTCATAACTCAAGCACATAAAAAGCTAGTAGATTTAATCACAGCAAGCGTCAATGCCCTGTGGCCCTTGTTTTGCCTCTCAATCTCTGGGAAAGAACTAACTCGTTTCGAAAATTTCTTAGGGGTAATGCACTAATTCTTAATGTTTCTTTTTCTAAGTTGCCACGTTCATCTTGTACATTTCTTCATTAGATAGAAAACATGTAGTTTAACACAAAACACTATCTAAATAGGAATATTAACATGGAGTGAGCACAACTGTGCATTTACAGTATTTGCACTAGCTTCCCAGTTGTGGTGCAGCTCTTTTTAATGCTCTTGCATTCACTTTGGAAAAAACACATAAGCAGTATGCTCCGTAGGCATTTAGGACTAAAATGCCCACATAAGCAATCAGAAAAGACCTGTTGTAAGTTCACACCAAACTGCAGAAGCCCCGTCCCCCTGCAAGAGACAGCCACATAAAACATTATTCTAATCAAGTAATAATTCAGTTGAGTTCACTGAATCAGAAAACAGTTGAATTCAAGCCTAGGTAAAACCTGTTTTTTAAACATTTAATAAATTGAAGCTTTCATGCTTTATGATTCTGGTAACCGGAAACGCTGTCAGCATTAGTGAACTTGTAAGGAATCCAGATTAAACTGCATTCTTGCCATCTAAATAGTAAACACGATGGTTTATCAACAGTTTTACAGCCTGTGAAAAGTCCACATTACTTTCAGCAGGAATGTCATAGTTTTTTAACACCATTACTTTTTAAGACTTTAAAATACAAAATGTGTTCACTCTCCAGAAGCAGAGCTCCCAAATGTGTTCCCTCAGAACAGACAAGGATCACCACATTGACAAGGATGCCAGGATATTTTTTTTCTGATATGTACCACCTTGTGAGGCAGTGGAGATCTTGACATTACAGCTGTCCTAAGTCACTGATAAATTTCTCAACTCTAGACTACTTGATAGCCTTCCTAGAAAGAATTTCACAATAATTAAAAAAATCCTGAATTAATGTCTCCCCATTTGACATCCATGACCTTAAACCTTCCCCTGACTGGAGTTACCAGGAGCCTTGAAACAGTATCTTCTGCATAGGCAAATAAAGCAAAACAGCTTCAAAAAGCAACAGACCAAATACTTTTTTAACCAGCATTGAAGTCCAATTACTGACCAAATTGCCAATTTCTGGATTTGGTGGAGGAAGGAAACGGAGTAGGAATTTTACATCTGTCCTTTACTGAATCTCAGCATCTGCAGGAGCACCATTTGATTAAAAGGACTTACACTTTTATTTCTACTATCTAAAAGGGCAACGGAGACAAAAGTGAAATGCTTTACTGTATGTGCAAGAGCTAGTGATGGCTGACCAACAGCAATTGTGGGTAATAAACATTTTAAAGTACTTCTGTGATTATTTAATCCAAAGAGCTAGTGGACTGCAGGCACTAATTTTACAGTGTTTTAAAAAATGCACACTTCTAGCCCCTCTGTAAAGCTCATATTTATTGTGTAGAAAATTAAAGGAGACAATTATTTTTATAGGCTTGTGTTTTCCACAGCCCAAATTCTAGCTGCTTTTATTGATGCACTTAGAAGACAACTTGCATATGACTTTTTCTCTCTGCCAGATCTTGTGTGCTACAGTTGCAAATCATGTTCTGGCTAATTCAGACTGTGCAAGACAGATCAAGTTAACACAAAAACAATTATGTTTTTGTTTTTTGTTTTTTGTTTTTTTTTAAAAAAACAACCTTACAGTTAAAAGATGACCCAGCACGTCTCTCACATTGAATAATGGCACAGCATGTGCAATAATTGCCATCTGCAGATCACTGTTTTATTGGAGGGCTAAGAAGCCAGCAAATATTATGGCTTTCCATTTTTGTCTTTATTACAATAAAAATTTTTATTTCATCTTTATTACATTTTTAGAAAAAAATACAAAAATAAGAGAAACAAACTACCAGCAGCCACCAACAAAGACACCGGAACAAATTAATGAAAACAAATAATCTATATTTGGCTTTTGCTCCTTTTTTATTGGACAATGCAGCACAGCCAAGTCTTCTCATTTGGCTTTCAAGGTATCTTCTGGGTAAACTGTGTAGCATGCAAAAACTAATACAGGGACAAACACATAGAGTTAGTTCCCCAGATATGAGAAGAGAGATGGTACTTCAGTAGCTATTAAAAGTCAACCATGACCAGCTACAGCAATACAGGGATTCACTAACCTCTTCAAATACAGCAGATATTATCCTACCAATTTCAGATATAAGATCTAGACAGAACATAAGCTTGTGTTTCCTAGCAGTTTCTTTTTCACATGACATTGACTTGTCATACTGGAACAAAGCAATGTAACAGATTATTAGAAGATGAAGTAAATAAAGCTAGAACTCATGTCATTAATCTGGAATAAATGTTACCTATCTCCATTATTGATCTAACATATGCTTCAGGTAGAAGACAACATTTTCTGCCATGCAATAAATGAATTTTCCAAGGAACATGGAGCAACAGCCTATCACAAACAGAAAACTGATTCAACAGAAGTGGCTGACAAGTTTTGATGAACACTGCAGGACCATGTGAGTGACAAAAGCACCTTCCAACCAATGGTATCAAATGTGGTATTAGACCTAACAGTAGGAACATATCACAGAATAATAGAATGGCTTAGGTTGTAAGGAACCTTTAAAGGTCCAACCTCCCTGTCATAGGTAGGGACATCTTCAACTGTATCAGGTTACTCAGAGCCCCGTCCAACCTGACCTTAAATGTTTCCAGGGACTGGGCATCTATGACTTCTCTGGGCAACCTGTTCCAGTGTTTCACCACTCTCATTGTAAAAAATGTCTTCCTTATATCTAGTCTGAATCTACTGTCTTTTAGTTTAAAATCATTACCCCTGGTCCTATCGCAACAAGCCCTGCTAAAAAGTCCGTCCCCATCTATCGTATAAGCCCCCTTTAAGGACTGAGAGACCACAATAAGGTCTCCTTGGAGCCTTCTCTTCTCCAGGCTAAACAGCCCCAACTCTCTCAGCCTGTCCTCATAGTAGAGGTGTCCCACCCCTCCGATCATCTTTGTGGCCCTCCTCTGGACCCACTCCAACAGGTCCATGTCTTTCCTGTATTGAGGACTCCAAAACTGGACACAGTACTCCAGGTAGAACCTCACCAGAGTGGAGTAGAGGGCGAGAATCACCTCCCTTGACCTGCTGGCCACACTTTTGATGCAGCCCAGGATACAGTTGGCTTTCTGGGCTGCAAGCACACATTGCTGGCTCATGTCCAGCTTTTCATCCACCAGTACCCCCAAGTCCTTCTTGGCAGGGCTGCTCTCAATCCCTTCATCCCCCAGCCCGGGGTTTTTTACTGGGGTTTGCCCTGACCCAGGTGCAGGACCTTCTACTTGGCCTTGTTGAACCTCATGAGGTTCACATGGGCCCATTTCTCAAGCTTGTCCAGGTCCCTCTGAATCTTAGAAAGAGTTTGGAGAACACATTAAATTCTGACCTGAAGCCTTACTGGTTATTGCAGGTCCTGCCAGCTCTCTTCCTGTTTTTCAATATTTTACAATAAATAATGTTTTTTTTTTCCAGTTAAAATATTTGCAACTGGATATATGTGGGTGTAGTTATTTTTTGTTTCGTTTTGTTTTGGTTTTGTTTGTTTGGGGTTTTTTTTGTTTGGTTGGTTTGGTTTTTGCACTGAACGGAAGTGAGAAAAACAATGACTAGAATTTCTTCAAACACTGTATTACTAAATATTGTAAATTCAAACGTAAACTAAAAATTTAAAAATTTGAAGAAAATTCTGTAAGAAGTAGGTGATAAAGCTAGTAGGTAAGTTATTTAGGTAGCAGTTAAAAAAGAACCATTGTAAAGAAGTCCAAGAATGAAGTAAAAACCCTCACAAAGCATTACTGCTTGAAAGAAATGCTATTTGTACTAAAAAAAAAAAGTGTTAAATACTCTAGAAGCTCCTGTATATTATGACTTCAGGTGACAGAAGTTAGCCACCAGAGGGAGCCCATATAATCTGGTACAAAGGACATCACTGTACAAAGAGAAATTTCAGATATGCAGGTGAGAGTTTAAGAAAATAACTGCCTACATCTAAACAACTTACAGAAAAGTTTTCTGTAGTCCATGCAATACAACAGCTGTCCTCAGTACTTCATTTCCGATTTACTCACTTTCACAAAAGTGAACTCTGCTATGAGGAACTACAATAGCTAGAATATACCGATAAAAACTAAAATACTTTTTTGTGCATATTACCTTTAAGTTTACTTTGTTCTCAAAATCCACTATTTTAGAAAGTGGCCCATCATCTAACTTAGTATACCAGCCCACAAATAATATGGAAGGGAGAAGGCCTACATAGTCCTGGGAAATTTTAAAGTATTGCCGTTAAACAGATTTAGGACTGGAATCTTAAGCAACCGTGACATCCACAAGACATCTTTTCTACATTTGTTATGTATGTCAAGTCAGTTTCATTTTTATGTTGAACATTTAGATTTATCTGAAGATCTCTTCCTCCTGCCTAATTAATTAATACAACACACAGAGAAAGACTTCTAACATTTGCTCCATGAGTTAAAGTAACTCTCTAGTAAGAACAGTTCCAAAATGCAGAAAAGTATTTTTTTAATCAAGAAAAAGCAGCATTTACCACAATGGATGCTTCCATTTCATTCTTAGAAGGCTGATTCCTCTCTTAATACAATGATTTAATACTAGAAGAAAATGCAAGGTGCGTACATTTCCACACTAAACACGCTCGAATTTCCTTAGAATACTTTGCTATTAAAAGCATTGAAGAATTGAAATTTCCTATGGCAAAATCTTTTATTTGACCCCAGAGAATAAAAATGGGATTTGAAGAGCTCTGTACAGCAGCAAAAAAGTACAGACTGTGTATAACTTCTCCCACTAAATTAAAAAGTGAAGTGTTGCTTTTCTTACAATTACTATGTTGTTCAGCAAAAAACCACTCTAAGAACACAGATGACTTGAAGTGCATAGTACTCTAGGATAAATTAGCAAGGCTCTTTGTAACACAGGGAGTCAGAATCCTAAATGCAAAATGGAAATCTCTAATGAGGACATCTTGGCTATAGCTAGTCAGAGGTCTGAACACTGAATTTTCATGTGTCTTTGTCCTGATTTCAGACCAACTGAACTCAAACCCCTGAAGTTCATACTTTTTCTTTTTTAATCTTTACTAAAAAATTGTACGATACACAGAAAATATTCAAAAATTGTTCCATATACAATCTTATCCCAGTCTACTCCAATATCAGTATTAGTGGATCAGAGAAATGATAGGAAACAATGTTACATTAAAAATACCTCATAGAAGCATTGTAAGATAACTAGTAATCATATTTAACAATTTATAATATAAATTCTCAAGTTCTACTTTGTTATGTACAGCCTTGCTCTGAAAAAAAAAACCAAACATCTTTGTGCTTCTATACTAGAAAACACAGATGCCAGTCAGGACTCCCAATGCTGAAGAAAATCAAAACCAGTACTACCGACTTTCTGTATTCACACACCAAGTGACTGTGTATTCATGCCCACATATTAAAGTGATGTTTTTCATATAATGCTAGATACACAGTACTGTGAGAGTGTCTTTTCATGCCAGTCTAGGAAAGTCTTAATCACCATACACAAAAAGCAGTACTTTCAGAAAGTACTACTCAATTTGCTGTTTTAGTGAAGAAACAATCTACATACAATCTATTAAAATAGATATTTTCATAAGCTAACCAAATAAACTGATTCAATTGTTCCAACAGTTCAATAAGCAGCTTTATAGACACCTATTCTGAATATATCCATAAATTTATATTTAATAAAGTTTTGGAATATAATTTATGCAGAAACACATTGCAGACAACACAGTTTATGCAAGGAACTTCAGTTTCTTGACAAATTTCACTGATGTACCAAGGAACAGTATCGTTTAAAAGCTTCCTTGAAGGTCTGCAAAGGGGGACTCAGAGCTACCAACTGCCATGCTTTATGAACACAAATGCTACACGTACATAACAAATTGTGTGTTATCAATTTCTGCAAATCATTTAGTATCAAAGCTAATGAATGATGAAAATTTGAAACTGTAAATACATAAAAATATAACACATGAACAAATAGGTGTTTGACCTATTGAAAGAATTGGAAATCTACAGTTTTAAAATTAACATTTGCTACTCTGTTATTTTTAATCTCTTACCAGGTCTTTCCTTGCCAGTTCCTTTTGACTCAGCAAATTTCTGTATTAAATTCTCAACGGTAGTATTTGTCATGTTATTAATAAACTCCTCGTGCACCTTCAAAAAAACCAAAACACCATACCATACATAAAGGGAATTTAAAAACCAGTAACTGAAAGAATGCAATTAACTTTAAAAAGTGCTTTTCTCTAGAGTTAAGGTTCAAAATAAGGGCTTCCAGAAATCAACAGGCATTTTATTAAGGAAATCGCTTCTTTGCTTTAGTGTGTGTACAATACAGATACAAATTAGGAATGAAAGAATACATCTTGATGACAGATCTAGGATTTACTTCAGTTTCTTCCATCTAAACGACTTGTGTATATATCACTTGCTAAATTTGTCAGCAACAACTCCCATTACTGTGTTAGGAATACAAGCAGTCTCTTAAGCCAGCACCAGTTAAGGGTGTGAACTGTTACTACTGTATTATCACAGCTCCCACCTGCTTGAGTAGAAGTATTACTGTTAAGCATTAATGCTTTTTGTCTGACAAAGGAACAAACACATGCTGTTAATAAGTTTTTCCAACAAGGCAGTATGTACATGGTTTAGAAATAAATAGCATGACCCTTATGATCATCAATCATTAACAGAAAACCTCAAAACTGAGGAAAATAGTGACTCTAAGTGTATGCAAATAAAACTACACTTCAAAACATCTGAAAAATTAAGGATTTCATGTAAGGAATACTAATTAAACCAACTTACATCTAAAGAGAAGATACTGTAAAAGCTTCTGTTATTGAAGATCTTTTGCCCATAAAACCCAAAATATATCAAAAATTTGGAAACTTTCCAGAGTGATACAATTTCAAGTTTTAGTCAAAGAAAAGCACAAGTATCTCGATTATGTGTGAAGTAAAGTGCTAATTTAACATCTAGGGAACAGAAACTTGAAATCTGAAAATTGAAAACATTAAAAATTTTTCAAATTTGGAGAAAATTTCGTTTTCTATTCAGACAAATGTATTCAGACTATATTTTGCAATACTGATCTTATAAATGCCACAGGAAGCCTTTAAAAATTGAGCTTGTGTTGAACTTACAATCATTTGAAAGATGTGATCTTGTAATTGCCACAAACATATTAGGAAATATTCCATTTAATAGTTAAGAAAAATATGTAGCACAACTGAAACAAACAAATAATTATATGAAAATTACCTCTCCTATTTGTAAATGAACTTCTTTTATGGTATTTGACAATGATTCTATAATCTCTTTCATATGAAGAAGATGTGTTTCTTCAATGTCTTGAAATTTCTGTAAACCAATACAAACAATCATAATGAAAATATTTCTTGAAACCTAAACCTTGAATTTTAATAATTAAACACACTAAATGGAAAAAAACCACCTACAATTATTTTTTTCAGATCTTGATCATGTTAAATACAACACTGTAAGAAAGGAAGGTGCAGAATTCAGAGTTATGAAATAACTTACTTAAAAAATATAATATAACCTTTTAGAAGCATTACCCAACTTTTTTTTACTTACTCTTTAAACTTTCATCTATACTGATTTAAAAAAATCTGACGTATTTCTACCAAAATAAAATGGGGTAAGAGGGTGTTTAAATAAAAAAATAAATCTCTTTTTCCATTATTGAAGAGTTTTTTCATCTAAACCCAGGAGTCTTATTTCTGGATCTGTTTTGCACTTTGTTCTTAGCACCCTCTTCTTCTGCTCATAATACACACATGCTTTCACTTTTTCTAGTTAAATCTATATCTTTTGCTTCTTTAAAAACTATTAATTTGTTTGTTCTTTAAACTCACTGCATATAACCATTGCAGTTTGTTGCATTTTACCCAGACTTCCAGCTGACAGCCATTTTAAAATCACTCCCAGTGTTTTAAATGACCCCTTCCTAGCCAAAGATCACAACTAAAGACATCCTCATCTCCCCCAGCAGTCAACCATAACTGTCTCGTTTAATCCTGTTCTTTTGTAGTTCTCTTCCTATTTCTGTAGCTGCCCTTTCAACTGTGTCCAACCTTTGGAGCACCACTTAATCCTCTCTCCAATTCGTTCAGGGTTCTCCAAAGACCATCTCTCCACATTTCACACCTCCTGCTACTCTGATTCACAAACACAACTCCATACAGACAAGTCAAACATCACTAACTTCTAAATAGCCAATCTTTTGTCATACTTACATACGTCTCTAGCCCTCTATCAAGTGGATTACAATTTTTTCTCCAGCAGCTTTCCTCTTACTTAAGAGGATATGGTCATCCTCTGTAGCCTACTCTACAACGTTACTCCTTTTAATGATTGCCTTATTATATAAACTACATTCTGCTTTCAAAACTATCTATGGTCCACCTCTACACTATCTGCACTCAGTCACTATTGGGGTGTCAACACATGTACACAATGTGTCCTTCCAATGTGCACCTGTTTCCACTACCTAATTTTAACCTAAACACAAAGTCAGCTTTTGAGATTATGCCAACGCTTCTTTCAACTCTTCTCTATAATGCATATCAAACCAGCTGGCCATTCAGAGATATTTTTTTCTTGTCTCTTATGTCAGTGGAAAGCATCCTCCCCACCAATTGTTTCCTTATTTCTATTTATTATTTTATAGTTAAGATTTAAAACCTTTGAAGTAGAACCATCTTGGCCTTGTACAGTACATAATACAGAGAGGTTCTGATCAAAGAATAAAGCTAGTTACTATAATACAACCACATCATTCATATCACAGATTTAATCATTAACCAAATTGTTTACTTTCACTTTTGAAGATCAGTCCATTTTAAAAAGATGGACTGAAATGAATCTGTAATGGTAATGACCCAACAAATGCAAGCTACTTCTTAGTGTTTTAAGCTAAATGCAAAATCATTATCGACAGGATCTTTAGCTGTCCCAACTCAGTATACACAGTTTAAATAAGCATTACTCCTCTTCATAAACATGTATGTTTTCCTGCAAGTTTTACAATGGTTTTTAAAAACGAATCATTACTCATTCTGGACATTAGGAAAAGTTTCTTCACTGAGAGTGGTCAGTCACTGCAACAGGGTCCCCAGGGAATTGGTCATGGCCCAAGCCTGTCAGAATTCAAGGAATGTCTGGGTAATGTTTTTAGTCGTATGGTTTAGTTTTGGGTAGTCCTGTGAGGAACAGGGAGTTGGACGTGATGATCCTAATGAGCCCCTTCCAACTTGAGATACTCTATTCTAGGATTCTTGAACTTAATTTATATGCAGACTGCTCAACAGTAAAATCTTCCAAACTCAATTCTATTCAGTAAGACAGAAGACTTTTAAAGAATAATTTAGCACTTTCAGCTATTCGATCCTTTCCAGTAATTGACTGTGCAATGTGATTTTTAAAAAAGTTTCTAGCAAGGTCAAAAATCTGGCAAATAAGACATCATATTTTCTTAGCAACTATAACTTAACTAAAAAAAAATAATCTTTCAAGATGAGGAATTTCTGTCAAATCTAACTTCTAAACAGCGGTGAACTCCTGCTTCCTTAACCACAATAAAATCTTCCATGTTTATCGCAGCAAAAACCATAACTTGCAATTCAAGATTAGTAATACCGCAAGTTTCAAAATTCAACCTCTCAAAATCATGTATCATGAGTCACTTCACTTTGATAACTGCAGGTAAGCTAGTAAATCACAGAAGAGGAAAAATAAGTAAAATTTATTCAAGAAGACTGGTAGAGTTTAACTAGGGAAAGAGGAGAGCTAGGTAAGGACATCACTACATGATTACTTAGAATAACACTATAGCAGTTTAAGATGTTTGTCCTCAGAAAAATAGTACGTGAACAGTCTAAGACAGATTTAAGCTAAGCCACTGAAACAGCTGAGAATGCTCATGCGCCTAATGGACTTTGCTTTCAGAACTAGTATATTTCAAGTGAAATGTACTCTAAATTAAGATAATCTAGGGTGTGCTTCATATCAAAGTGGGCTTCCACATATTCATGGATGTGGTTACTTTTACTATCGCACCATCTTTAAACAAGCCCTCCTGCAACCACACTGTAGATGCAGCTACACCACTGCACTTAAAATAGATATGACATATACCGATAGAACAGCAATTTTGATTTCCAATGTGGACAGCAGTGGAAAGTTTCCAGATGTCCATTATCGCATTAACAGAAAATTTAAATTTTAAGTAAAAGGGTTATTCCAATTAAGGAACTAAGGACATTTAGACAAGTGTTGTTTGTAGTACGAGGTAACTTTGTACCGTTTCTGTATTGGGAAAAAACCCAAACCAAAAAGACTCTAACTGTCCCTTACCACCTCCTCCCCAAAAAGATCCCCACCAAAAACCAAAGCAGCCCCAAACCATGGTAAGGTTTTCCCAGCTGTAACATCTGATATAGTAAAAAGATGTTTTTTTCCTCTCTGCATCTCAGCCTGGTTTAAATACTTCAGTAATTAGGTAGGTATTACGTAAAAAAGCTGAATAAAGAGCACTTTCATATTCTGTCTCTAGACACAAAGCAAGCTGTTACTTTTCTTATTCTTTTGTTGTAGTGGATTGCTTAAATTGATTATTTTTTCTTTTTTTTTAAGCACATAGCAAAAAGCCCAGCTAGTTTGCTTGCTGAAAGCCCCTACATTTTTCTTCACTAATTTACTGACAATAAAATCCATTTCAAATACTCCTCATGTTTATCTTCTGTCAGTTCTAAACAAGAACTCCTTTTCATTATTCACAGCTTTCTTGCTCACTAAGTATTAAGTTTACCTTGGAATTTAGCAAGGCCAGCTTACTGAAGTCATATTTGCTAAATTTTTTCTGTGTTTCAGAGAGCAGTAAGTCAACTGCTGTAAATACAGTCTCTTTCTCATAAGGTAAGGAATAGACAGCAGCTTTTGTAAGACTAAACAAAGATTTAAACTGACCTGACTGAACTTGCTCTGCATTGCATCAGAAGCATTCACAAGATCTATTTCAGTGGGGGTTCAGTAACTTCCAGAGCAAGGTAAATAACAAACAAGGCAGGAACTTCTTTATCCAGAAAAGCCACACTTGTATATGACTTCAGACAAATAAATGGAACAATTCAGTTCAGAATTTTTTCTGGTATTACTTGATTTCTTTGTAGCAAAAGGAGGAGTCTACAGAAGAAGTCAGGCTGCATTACAATTTATACAAACCACACAATGATAGAGTTACTGCAATGCTTACTGAGCAAATACAATAGTTACATTAACAGGAACACTACAAAAATGTCACCATTTTGGGAAGCTGCTGTATGTGTTTACATGTCAGTTTGATTCCACCTGCTTTTTTTTTCTGGAAACTCCAGAAAGAATGTTACACTTGAATTATTCTTTTGTTGCCATTATATTATACTTGTTTCCAAGAATGTTTTAAAATACATATTAAGTTTAAAAAGGTTGTTTTAGTCCCAAAATTCAAGTGATTTCAATCACACCTGCCAATTCCAATCCTAACCTCAGCAAATAGCCCAGGGATATCTGATATAAAAATATTTTAAATTACAGTGAGACACACACAATGCTGAGGCAACAGATGTACATGTGGCAAGGTGGACACATGTGAGTCCAGGCCAGTGTCACACGTTAAACAAGCTTGAAGACGCATTTCTCTATCCTTGGTACCACACTTCTGCTGCTTTGTGCCAGCATGAATGCTTGTGTGATCTCGTAATAAACCCGACTGCAGGCCTCTTCTGGGTTAAAGCCAACCTTCCTTCATACATCAGTTTTAGCTGGATTAGTTCTACAAGGCAGTTCCTCGCACAAATATGTCACAAAGGAAGAAGCATGGACATAGGACAACTGCTACTTTTGACAGCAATATTAACTTAAGACATATTTGAAAACACAGCTTCACATATCAGAGAGGAGAAAGTACAACAGGCATTACAGCTTAGACCATGGTACCCATGAATTTTCTTGTTGAACTTTTATTTTTAATAGTCTTTTTGTATCACCGAGTAACCGCAATCACAGTATTTACCCTCCACAATTAAAAAAAAAATTTAAGAGTCACAGACTTAAGAGGAGAAAAAAATAACATACATAATCAATTTTAACTCAAACTGAAAGGAAAAGAACAGGGAATATAGATCCTTCAACCAGAACTGAGTCAGGATACTGCACAAAAAGATGTCTCCTGCAAACTCTTCAAGCAAAGGTTGTCAATACTCCTAATGTAACAGTCATGTTAAAAGCAGAATTTTCCAGTAGCATGCCTGAGCACTTCTTTATTGCAAATGCCTGGACAGGGGAATGGGAGGGAAGAGCTCTGGTATGTGATGTATGTGGTATCCTTTCTCTAACAGCTGTGTTGAGCAACTATTCAGAGATGAACTAGATCAAATTGTAATGAAGTTCTCAAAGTAGGAAAGCAGTTAACAGCTTAGGACAGGGTAGCTTTTTACATGTCAGCCTACATAATCCCTGTGCAGTGAAATCTTTACTTCCAAGGAGTTAAGAAAAACCCTAACACTTTCCCACTTACATGTTAAAATACAAGCATGGTAATCTCCCTAATAATTCCATCTATGGCTAAAAATTAATCTTTAAGTGAAAAGAGAAAAAGATTTTCAACCAAAAAGAAAATTCCTATCTTGTAAAAGCTTTACTAAACCAAGAAACATACACAAATAAAAATGCTGACCAGTCCTCAACTATTACTACTAGAAGCAGAAATTATGAAGTTTGCCTTTTGAAATCTAGGGCAGTGGAAAAAAGTCTGCTATCAACAGATTTGAAAAAGAAACTTTAAAACGTAACAAGAAGCAGCATAAGCTATGATATGGAGAACTTGATGGCCTCTGGAATACAGATTAAAAGTCTCCAAAAAAACCCTAAAACTTGAACAGATATAAGGGCTTTTCACAACCTCAAGAAAGCCCTGGAAAGACACTTCAACAAGCTGTAACTAAAGTGTTTTTCTGGAATAAAAATGAAAAAAAACATGATGGATCCCAGTATTAACTCCTATGAATGAGTTCTGGGTGTCCATCAATTCATGGAATTTCTCACATGATCGCAATGCATCTACAGCACTTCCAGAACTTCATTTTGTTTTCTTCCAAAAACATTCTTCAAAAAGTCTTTCTAGACTTCTAGTGCTTAACTGTGTCATTCAAGGATAGTGCCATCACAACATACATCGCAAGTGTTTGCCTTTCAAACATTACTTCTGACATTATTGTTCATATCAATTTCCAAAGATCATTCTATCTTGAACCAATTTTTCAAAAGCTTTGACTTCAGACATCTTCAGAAATGAAACAGCATGTATTAATCTATTTTAAAAGTAACTCATTTAATGTAACACTTACCTGTGCAGTTTCTGTCATTTTCTGTTCAAAATCAGATTTAAATGCAGCATATTTCTCCACATATAGTTTATAGGTATCTGTAGCTTTTTTTGCTTTAACTGCTGCCTGTAGATCAGTACAAAAAAGTGTCAGGTGTCACACAACCTGATCCAAGGTTTTAAAAGTCACTATTAAAAGAAAGTCTAGGATGATCTATAAAAAATATTCAGGGGCTTATCAAAACAGTTAAGTGTGATAAAATTTCACCACCAAATAATTCAGACTCAAGTTATTAGAGATTTCTATTTAAAGCTATACAAAAACCACAAGAAAAGGTATCAAAGTAATTACTTTATTTAAATCTCTTCCCCTTAACAGCAATGACAAATTTATAGTATACTTATTTTGAAATCAAATTTGTATTGCTGAAGTTAACTAATAAGCTCTTGACAAATATTTAGATATGCAACAGAAAAACAGAAAGCTAGCAGTGTTGGAATGCAGAGTTAACAGTGCAATACTGAAAGAGTCGATGGTAAAAAAATCCCAAGAAGGTGCAGTTCTCTGTTAGAAATGAAGGAAGAAATTCAAGAGTACAGGCACATCAATGGAAATTCTAAGATTAAGAGATATTTGAAAGTGAAGGTAATGCAGAACATACTGATGGGCAGATTTATGCAGCTCAGGGCTGTTTATAGTAGTCCTTTCGGCTTTATTATTTATTGATTTTTTCTTCATTGTTCATTGCTAATAAACAAAAATAATCTTTCTGGGAGTATAATATTCTTAAAAGAAAAAACAAAATACTGGAGAATCCCAATATTACATAGAGAATAAAACTGAATGAAGTGATTGTGGTGGAGAAAAGTTATTTTCAAAGTTTACAACATGACACACGCAAGACTGATTTTTTCAAACCTTTGATATTCTTTCTATTTCCAAGTTAAAAGCCAATGGAAATAAAAATAGTCTTGAACACCAGCTTTGTTTCTAGCTTCTTTGTTCAACATGCCTACTTTATCTCATTGAAACTTCCCACCAGCTGTAACTCAAAAGTATTCCTGAATTGTTAATGACATCAAGTAAAGACTGCTATGTGTTTACTATTTTGTTACAGTTCTGGATAGCTCCTCCTCCCCTCTTTCAAATTAAATTTCATCTGTCCCACAGAGTAAAAATAATTTATCACTCGCAATGACTTGAAATCTGACTGCTATCTACAACTTTCAAATTAATTGATATGAAGATGCCCTCTGAAGAGTTATTCTGCAATTTCCAAGAGAAAAATAACTGAAAATCATGAGTAACAGGATAGCATTAGCACTTGTTCACCTAGGGAAACATCAACGAGGACTTGAAAGGAAAAGGAACCAAACCGCAGTTCAATTTTTCCTGTTATGAAGAAAGCTTAAGCAGATCTTTTGCACATAAGTCTTCTAAACCCAGCATAACAGAGCCTGAAAATACTTATCTGTATGAAGAATTCAGGCATTCAGGCATTAAAAGGCAAGTATGACAGGTTGTATCAAATCGATCAGTTATTTGTCCTGAATTTTACTTTATAATTCTCATTCTTGCATATTCACACAGGGGAATTACCAAGAAGAAAACAGTCCTGTCTTGGTTCCCAAATGCCATTTACTATACTGAAAGGATATGGTGCTCTATGAACACTTACTTTTAAAAATAATTAAGACTGCTTTCCAATAAGATGATTCTAAACTTAACCACTGAAATGGAAGGTAAGGCCAAGTGACAAGATGGCAAAAATAAGGCTTTTTTGTACAGCATTATGTAGTTGAACCCATAAGCATGTGATTTTGACAAAACCAAAACATTCTATCTCATTTCATCATGCTTAATGATAAGCAGAATCTGAGTGTTATGTGCTGAAGAGCATCTACAAAAAACAACTACTCAACAAGATAGACAAAATGATAAAACATGTGAACATTGTATGATTAACTAGTAATCTCTTCTGAAAACAGGATGTGTCTATTTTCAGGTGCAGCAATTGCTAGAACTCTATTTAGAAGATTTACAGTAAGTGAAAAAATAAGGATCAGTTAAGAAAATTTGTCGAGTCACTATAAATAGAGAAGTTCACATGCCAGAGAACAACAGGAAATGATTACACAAGTTAACATGAACTTTCAGCTGCAATGAAAACTGCAAGGTCTCAGATGCCTCCTCAGATTCTTCAATAAAGTATTTCTCCAAATACTTGGCTTTATGATAAGCTCTTAGCTAATATATATTGATGCAGATCCCCTGCTTTCTGGTAGAGTAGTTACTCGCCAATTTTGATAAAAAACATTTCTCATGTTGTGCTAAAAGTAATAGCCTTTTCTCTGCCAAAGGAAAAATAAACAAATACAATCTTTGTCACCATGCTTCTGAAATTACAAGTGTAAATTTGAATAAAGATGTAACCAAAGAGATGTCACAGTCATGGTTACCTGCTTGCACTGGAAAGATTTTTAAGTACTTGCAGAGCATTCAACTATGGCCTAATTGTTCAAACAGAAGTATCTAGGGAAGACACATAAAACAGCAAAAAATGGTTTTTACCCTGTAGGGCTTCCTGTTTCTCCCTTCTCATGTCAACATTAGTCAGACTGAACATTTTTTTGTTTTCAGCTGAACAAGGGTACTGTTACATCTCAAAAACAAGCCTTCCATCAAGTCAACTTTTCCTACTGAAAAGTTTCAATCTATTAACAAGAATTCAGAAAAATTATACTTTGAATAGACTGGCAGGAAAACATCTGCCAATTCACACATTTCTGATTCATGTCTTGAATCCAACATTGACTGTCATTTGTGATAGAAGCTAGGAAAAAAGTTAGATTCATATCAAAGATAAAACAGAACATGGTCAACAGGATCCCTTTTGTCATCAATGAAAAGACAATAACCAACTCTATCTGCTCCATCAAGATAGCATTCTAACACGAAAAGAGTTCTACACAGATCCAGTAACTGAAATGGAAATAGGCAGAGGTATCAAGAATTAAAAAGAGAAGTCATGGCTAAAGACAGGGAAACATTACCTCTTTTCTCTACTACCTAGTTTCCTGAAAACAGGAAAAAGTTACAGTCATGTCAGCAGGTCAAGGGAGGCAATCCTTCCCATCTATTCAGCACTGGTGAGGCCACACCTGTAGTACTGTGTCCAGTTCTGCGTTGTCCACTGAAAAATATGGACATACTGGAGACAGTCCAGTAAAGGGACACTAAGATGATGAAAATGAGGAAAGGCTGAGTGAGCTGGGACTGTTCAGCCTGGAGAAGCAAAGGCTCAGGGGAGATCTTACCAATGGATACAAATATTTGAAGGGAGGGCGTAAAGAAGACAGGCTCTTTCCAGCAGTGCCCAGTGACAGGACTGGAGGCAGTGGGCACAAACAGAAACATGGGAGATTCCATGTTTTCCATAAGGAAACACTTTTCCTGTTAGGGTGACTGAGCAGTGGAACATGTTGCCCCAAGAGGTTGTGGAGTCTCTGTACTTCGAGATATTCAAAAGCTGGCTGGATACAGTCCTGGGCAATCAGCTCAAGGTGGACTGGGTTGAGCAGCAGGGTTGGACAGGATGACCTCCAGAGGTCCTTTTCAACCTCAGCCATTTTGTGATTCTGTGAATCAAACTTGACCGTAACCCAAGGACAATTCAGCATTGAAATACTCATCCCTTGGGTTGTTGGTCCATGAAATTGGAAACTTTTAAAGCACCACTTAAAAGTAATGTTAACTCGTTTTTCCTCCCAATGGAACAGACTTCAAATACTCCTATAATTAGTTAGTTTGTCTCATTGAAGGGGCAAGACAAAACCTATTTCTTAATTCAATAACAAGGGCACTGAGTGTTTGCATATTTACCAAAAGAAATTTATCCAAAAACTTAATAGATGCTGAAACAATTATACGCAATTTCTGTAAAAGCCACTAAGCAAAATTATCATATGTTGTAGGTATTTACAAAATAAAGAATCAGAACTGCAGTGGAGTTAGAACAGATAAGGAAGCGTAAACAAAACATAACTAGGCATTCCAAATATCATGCACATTATGAAATAGCCACAACTACCACTAACTACTCTAACTACTTTCTGAGCATTTGAGTTACTAATACATAGTGAACGTGTTACCGATTGACAGCACAATGAACTGAACTAGTATGTCACAGAATTACCTTATCAATTTCTCTCTGTGTTGCTCCTTCCTTTTTCAAACGTTCTTGTTCGACACACTTTGCATTATAGTTTTCCTTTGATTTCAGTAAGGCCTGAGTGATACTTTGAATATTTTGCACCGCTTCCAGTGTTCCTGAAACATCTTCTTTAGTCTGTCAAATATCACAAGGCTGTCAAAACCAAACCATTTTAATTTTAATATTAACAAGTCAGTGGACATGCATAAGAAAAACATTAATAACCTTTTTATAAGCTTTGATTTGTTCATCTCCATACTTGTGAACTTCTTTTATTAGCTCTTGTAATCTCCGCACGAGTTCCAAGTGACAGCTTGCTAGTTTTTCCGTTGAGGTCTTGAAAACATCCCAAACTGGTGCAAATGTCCTACAGTGAAGAAAACAATATTTAATGTTCATCTGGATTTTTTCCTTTTAGTTGGATATGATTTTTTTTAATAGTGCATTAAAAAAAAAAAAATAGTGAGTAAAACACAGCAAAGTTCATTTCATTGTCCCTGTCATCAGCACACAGTAATGCCAAGTGGTATTCCTAAAGATGATGCAAAAGCTGCTCACAATAATTTAAGATGTAGAAGTATTTTTATGTGTATACTTGAATAATGCAAACTAGTTAAGTTCCTAGTTGTCTTGCATCATTACAGCCACAAGATGCAGGAAAAAATACTGGCAAAAGTGATCTGCCACTAAAAGGGATTTACTGATGAACAGAGATTAACCATATGGCAAAGGAAGGTGGGAGACAGGTCATTCCTCTGATTCAGATTTCTATTCTGAATGGACTTCTCCAACTATTCTAAAGATGCACTATTACCTCAGTTTCCTGGTTAATGCTGCTGAAAAATCAATACTATGCATAGCCTTTAAAGCACTGATATTCAAACTAACATGCAGATACAGAACTTCTGAAGAGCAGTAACAACTGATATCAAATTGTTCACTGATAAAAGCTCCCTATGTTTCTAGCTGTGATTAATATCTAGCCTCATCTAAGAAGTCTGAGTGCTCATTGGCATAATCTTTCCACCAAAAAAACATCCAGAATCATTCCAGTTTTTAAAAACATAGCCTGTGTAAAAAACTTTCATTAAACTATGAAATAAATCTATAGAAAACTCTCATCCTTAACATCTCTGAGGATAGAGATAACACTCCAGAAAGCAGAAATAATAGAAGTAAATAAATTTACTGCCACATTTGTGGACCATATGTTCTCTCTTCTGAATAACTACCATAGGCTTGGGAGCACAGAATAGAAAGTCACGTTGTTTATTATGTCTGAAAAGAACTCAACCTTAAATGCAGAGGAACAGACAGTTCCTCCAAGTTTGGGCTTTTTTTTTTTACTTTACACTGTGAATAAAGAACTGTACCGTCTTTGTTTTTGTCATAGCTGCATGACGTTTTTGCATGGTTACTGAAGAGCTAGCAAGCATTTTTAAGGTTGGCAAAGTTATATTACCTTCAATATCATCAATAAAATATTCAGAATCAAACTTGTTTTTTAACATGCATGGAGCTATTTATTTCTTCCTTATGTACACTCACCCAAGTTGTGTGTAATTGCTCGCTGATTTGGCTAGTTTTGTCATTGACCTTGAATATGCCTCCTCTATCGTAGCCCTGTCAAAGAAAGCCGTCAAAAGGACAGTCAAAATGTTGACAATAATGGAAGACAGATGAATATGCACTCTAAAGATGCAAACCAGAGGACTTTTTACTTTAGCTGAAAATGACTCCATTTTAACGACCACTCAAAAACTATGCGCAAAATCACAGAAGAAGAAAAAAAAAATAATTGAAGAATCCTGTGACACATTGTGGAAGGGAGCACAAACAAGTAAAACCTAGGGGCTTGAGACTTGAAAAAGACGATTCTTTCCTTCCTATACTTCCTATATTTCCACTCTGCCTTTAACATTCTTTAGTAACAGTCAGAACAAAGTCACTTAATAATCACTCACCTAGCACTATCTAAATACCAGAGATTTACAGAGCAACAATATCAAATATATTTGTAACAAAAACATTAAACTAAAAAAAAAAAATCTGAATGCCTACTGAGCAATCATATTAAATAAAATGGTGTCTCGTCTAGTTTTTTTAGTGGGGCTCTGTTTTATCATTTGTTTTCTTGTTTAAGTTCTTTGCATAGTGTTATTTGAGTTTGGAAAACACTAAAATAACATGCAATCAAAAGTATTGTTTTCTACTGTTTGTACACACTTTTAAATGTCTCAATACATCCCGATTTATTTTGGATAACGTCTTCATAGTTTCATTATATTTTCCTGCATTCAAACCCACAATTTTACTTGTCTTTTGGAGATTCAAAATCAATTGGTTAGCATAGATTTCTTCCTTAGAGCCCCTGCTGAGGCAGTTGCCATGGAATAGCAGCCACATACAAGGTACCACAGCAGTGACTCCCTGAAAGTTCCCCCCATCAATCTTCCTCACTCTCCTGTTACTAAGGTAAAGATACACACCATTTTAATTTGCCACCCTAAATCAATATTCAATATGTAGGATCAATTTAGGTTTAGAAGCGTCTTGGATTTGAGTAAATACTGTAATTGTCTTTTCTTGAAAATGCAAAAGCTTGAAGCAATTTCTTTTCTGCTGTGTAATACTTTTATTCGGGGGCAAAAAAAGAGAAAGGAAGAATTCATTCTTCTCTCAAGTTATTCCATGACTAAGACCCCTTATTGCTGAGGCAGAGGTTTTAATTTCTCCTTTACAGTTATGCTTTCCAAGCAAAAAGACTTTTCTTATGAAAATACGAAACAAAGTAACAGTAGTCACCTGAAACAGAAGGCCATATATTTAAACCTACTGACTTCTAAGATAACTATCCAGTCAGTTGGACAATCAATTTGGAGAAGGGGATTAAACTGTAAAATGCAGTAATTCAACTACATTTTAAATCTCACCTACAAACAACTGCCAAGCTATTCACCATAAGAAATGTCAACTAACCTTTATGCTCCTTCCACATACGTACGTATTTTTGATGATAAGGAAAAGTTCACGTTTCCAAGGTTTGGAATTCTTGCTCACTGCACAGCAACAACCACATATGCACAGACATCCATAAGAGACACTGAGGGTTTTTTAATTACCATGATAAGCAATACATTTTGATTAATTAGCAATAGTTTCCTTCAAAGTTTTCTAGATTTGACAGCTCAGTGCCTTTTTTTAAAAAAAAAACCAACCCACAAGATTTCTGACCAAAATCCACACCTCTTTTCTTTGGAGCCATTTTACAGCACACTTAAATGAGCATACTCCACAAAACTGGAGTGCTGCAATTTACCACTCAATATCAACATATAACAGTTACAAACACAAACAACTGAAAGATGCTGTTACTGTCAGTTGGGCATGTTTATCTACATTTGTCCTATCAACCAACTTCCCAGAGCACACTGATGTATGTGTACCACATTATGAAAGACTCAATAAATTAATTTTCACCCATTTGAAAACCTGTGTTTGCTTGGGATCTGTTAAACATTTCAAAGTTAAATGGGAATATATGCATTGCCAGTTTCTTCTGATCAAGTAGATTCTTTTGACAATGCTTACAGGGAAGTGGTGCAGAAAAATGTTCGAAAGACTTCTGGAGAAAATCCAACACAATATCTATTCAGTTCCTAGCTGAGCACAGCACAAGAGGGTTCACCTACAAAACCTTCCGAGCACTAAAAGAAAAAAAAACAGGCACAGGCATCCCAAACTTCTTATATATTATCTTCTTTAAAAAACAAAATTTCTACACGCTTTAAAAACAGAACAAAGATATCTATCATTCAGCAGATGGACAGATATCCTCCCCCACTCAGCATCTACCAACATCGAGCAGACTGCCTGACACAAAATTCACTCTTTCACATGACATATTTCTGAACCACAGATCCAACTGTTCCTCAGTTCTTTTAGTACTTGACCACTAACAAATACTCAGAAACAAAAATTAAAAAGTAAAACAACTTGGTTGAAAATTGAACTGGTATTGACTAACTGAACACAGCCAAGGAAACGTTCTGCTCCTTCTAGGGATATCCAGTTGGAACAGCAGATACAGTATAGAAATATTATATTATCACAAATGAACACATTTCAAATATTTTTGTTGTTTTCAGGGGAAATAACTTTGCAATTTCAGAAGGTTCTTACAGAAGTTTTGGAAGAAAGAAAATATTAAAAAAAACCTTTTAGCTGACTATAACAAAAAATATTTTCTCACATGCTGTACAACTTCTCTTTTTTCGTTACTATTTCTAAGGCTGGAGAAAAGGGAACAACAGATTCTTCACCAATTAAACTGCACATAACCAAGCCACTATTCTGAACAGCACAAGTAGCTGAGACTGGTTTCATACAGACATGTTCTTTTTGCCCTAAGCAGTCTGTACATCCAAATACACTCACCCATCTTTCCTTTCTCTTTGAGATCACTGAAGTGCTGGGGTCTGAACACCAAGCCCTGAATTAAGGTTGACATATGGGTGGTCCCCATGGCCCTTTAAGAGGAGGGGATGAGTTTGCCTTTTGGCTTTCCTCCAAGGTGCGGCCGGCCTTGCAAGGAAAGCCCTTGGGTAAACAAGCCCCAGGTGCCCTGCATTTTGATAACGAGTGCCAGGTGTCCTGCTTTGGGCATAAAAGCTGGGCCCACTTGCAGGAAGGGTTGGAGAGTCTGTCTGTGAAGTGGATGCACTTCAGAGAGTTTCCTGTTGGGGAAGGACCTCCTGACTCCTCATGCAACTGGATCGCAGTCAGGTCTGGCACATACAAGCGCGGGCTTTGTGGGGAGGCAACATGGGGTTACTTCTATCATATGTAACCACCTTATTGTCCTGGTTGTCTCCCATTTTCTCTCTGGGTTACCTTGTGTCTCTGCTTGTTCCATCTATTGCGGGTCATTCTGTGTTGTTTCTGGGGTCGCTGGGGTTGATCATTTGTGATCTGTCCAACTTGTTTGTACCCCCAGCGATCCTCCATATACTGACCCCTTTACGCGAAACAGAATTCACTTACTGGATTGTCTTTCTGCTGCTGGCTGTGTCTTTTGTATTGGGCCTAATAATTGGCAAAACAGATCACTCAATAAAAAAGCAAATTATCTGGCTAGTCTGGAGACTCCAGCAATCCTGAGTGACCAGGTGACTACTGTCAAACAGCACATACAAAAGTTAGGTAAAGATAAAATGTCCATGTGGATCCTCTGTATTCCTACATGGCCATTAATCTTTAGTCTTAAATATTATATAAACTTGTTCAACTGGGAACAAAAAGAAACTCGTCTCCTTCTTGACAAATCACTAAATAGCAAAAACTTCAGCTGAAACATTTTTAGTATGTGGAGAAAGGTCCAAATATTTTATTTATTGACTGCAAAGGCACATCTCATCTAAAATTTAATTTGGAGGAGTTTATAGAGTGAAAAAACCCTAGAATGCCACATTCTTTTTACTAGGAATTTTGTGTAGAATGAACTGTCAGGTTTTATTTATGTCACTATAATAAAACAAAGAATTTAAGTCAGATATAGAATCAAGTTATTTTTACGCATTCACATAAGATCTTTCACCTTAGGATCAGTATGAATAAAATAGAGCATGCCGAGCGAATACAACATAAAGGAGATAAGAAGCATAGTAAATGAGAGAGCTTCTGATCTAAATATGGAGGTAAATCAAAATGCAGTGGATGTAAAACTAATAAAATCAAATGTGTCCAGGTGATGTATAGCTTAGGTCTACAACTTACTGCTATAAAAACTGAGTGATTCCAAAAATTAAAGCAGCTTTCAGGGCAAATATCCAGGCACTTCACAAAGATAACACAAGGGAAACACATGTAACACTCAAAAGTGCAAACTCGTGAAGTCTTAAGCATTTCATACTAAACACAAACAGTATAATATCTCTCCGCTCAAACCAACACCGGATTTTACTTGAACCTGCTCTGGCTTTGTAGCATGTTCCCTGGAATCAAGGATTCTTGAAACACAAGACTCCTGTTGGAAGGACCACACAACCCAAGGAGACTGCCCATCACACCTGGACTCTGAAACTCACTTGTTTATACTTACTGGAAAGACTTTTGTAATTTTCTCCAATTCACTTTAAACCATGCAAATGTCAATGCAACTGTGTACCTGTCAGATTTGTGGTGGTTACATTTTGTGGAAATTTAAAAGAAATTCTCTGTTGAGATCTATTTGAGGCCAAAACTGAAATTTTGATGAAAAAATCCAGGAAACAACAGCTGGTTTTTTAGACAGCTTTTACTGAAAGAAACCTCCACTGAAACAGGTCCTCAGTCTCTTGAAACATTTCTCCATGTGTCACCTCGTGTCACTAACTGAACTGAGACAAAATTCTGAAGTAGACATACAATTAATTTCATCCAGAACGGAAATTCTTGTGTTCAATATAGTAGCAGCAGCATTCTTTCACAAAGAACTAAAACCAGCACTAGGTCATCCATTTTGGAAGTTATCACATCTGCAGATTTCAGCTCTGTCTCTTTCATCCCATAGAGAAGATCCTGTGTTATTTTCTGTATATTATTTTCTTGTCCCTATGTATCATTCCCTTTTCTTTAATAAACCTAGTTTCTCAACATCTTAAAGCATAATTTTAAGATCATACTAGCAGTTGCTAATACCCTAATTCTACATTTATGGTCAAAAACTTTGTAAGACTGATAATCTTTGCTACTATAAATTATTGCTTTTCTTCCAAACATGATGAAAAATTGTGATTAATTTAAATAAACTTCTGGACACCTAGCTTTTTACTCTTGTTTTGTAATTCAAACCTGAATAATTAGAAGCTTGTTAGTAATTCGTGCTTAGGAGTCACTATTCAGTTCTAAGTGAATGGAATAAACAGATATTCTTGTAGGACATAAGAGGTATCTTAAAATGCTCATTGATTTTTACGTATTTTGCATGTTACTGTTAAACATAATGATAAACTTAAATAAAAAAAACACAAATAGTATATTAAAGAGTCAGGATTACCAAGGATGAATACTTACCTTTCTCTTATAAAGTCTGCTAAGTCTTTCGTTGACAAATGCCCATGTTTCATGTTGTGATAGAGGACATCAAAGCCATTGTTCCTTTCCCCCTAAAGATTAAGAAAAAGAACATAGAACTATGAAACATAACACACCACAGCAATTACAGAACAAAGTATAGAATCTATGCATTTTAATAACTGATCAAGTTCCAGCAAGTCAATTGCTGTTAGTTCCATTCAATTCCCAGTATATAAAACAAACTAAAATCACCTCAGCAGCTAGTACTACCCTTCTAATGACAACTCTTCTATTATGTATTTCTAGGCTATATTCAAAGCCACTTCTTCTCTAGATTTCTACAGGTCTCGTATTCTTTCACTTCCCATCTTATTAAACACATACTTAATACTGATTCTCTCATATCATTCCTTATTTCCCGTGAACTAACAGGGCTGACCAAAAGTTAAAGCATGTTATCAAGGGCATTGTCCAAATGCCTCTCAAACACCGACAGGCTTGGGGCATTGACCAGCTCTCCAGGAAGCCTGTTCCAGTGTTTGACCACCCTCTCACTAAAGGAATGCTTCCCAATGTCCAGTCTGAACCTCCCCTGATGCAGTTTTGAACCGCTCCCACATATTCTATCACTGGATCCCAGAGAAAGAGCTCAGAAACCTCCCTCTACACTTCCCCTCCTCAGGAAGCTGCCTCCTTTTCTCCAGACTAGACAAACGCCAAGTCCTCAGCTGCTCCTCATAGGACATTCCTTCCAGCCCTTTCACCAGCTTTGCTACCCTCTGGATGCATTCAAGGACCTTCACATCCTTCTTAAAATCCTGGACTTTTCACAACGGCAGCTCTACATCTCCAGTGAGAGGAGCCTAAGGATTTCACCATACACCCCTTCAAACATTTGTGTCCTTTCTGTTCTGGAAAAATTTGTTGGTGTAGCCATAAGGCACATCTGATCAAGGAAATTATGCAGCTGAAAAATAAAGCCAGCAAATAAAAATAAGTATCAGTGATCCAGATCACTATGAGGACATGAACAGCTGCATGGCTCAGCAGAAGAGGTAGCAGCAAGGAGGAGAAGGCAGGCAGGGATCTGCCATCTTAAGTAAATGGAATTAGCCACAGGGAGATTGAAGAACTTCGCAGCAGCTATGGTGGTAGGCTTCCATGAAGTGCTAGGTAGCACTTCCGTAAAGTGCTAACTGCACTAGATAATACATCAGTCAATAATACAGCAAGTTGCCTTAAAGGACAGCACACACAGACACATAAACTTAAAAATAACAGACAACTGAAGGCAAATTCAATTACTAGCCAGGATTATTTGCTTTACTTCTTCCAAGTACTGGGGAAAACAAAACCAAATAAACAAAAAGAAAAAACACCTATAAAACCACAGTTCCTAAAGTGGCAGTAAGTTGTAACCTGAAAAAGTTCATCAAAATGCAGACTAGTTTAGCGTTAACTGCAATTACAAAAGGGTCTGTGAAAAGTACAAGCAGGGCTAAATTGAATATGTGAAAATACGTCAAACTCTAAAAGGACTATCTACACAGCAAGGTTTCAAAAGTTTGAAAAATAGAAAAGGAGAAGAACACCAATTAGTAGGAAATGTAATTTAATTTTTTTTTTAATGTTTTACTCTTTCAAGTATCAGCCTAAACAGTTTTACTCTCCTTTCACTCCTACCTAACCATTCTTCTTCATAGTTTGAAGCCCACAACAATTTTGACTACTGGTGCACTAAGTAGTTTATCAAATTTCTGTATTTACTCAATACAAACCCTAAATGCCACTGCATTACAAAACCACCAGAATAACTCCATAATTAAGACCTCACTGATATTTTCAACTAGAACACAAAATAGAATTCTTATTTAACCACTCCATACTTGTTACTGTACCCACATTTGGAGATAAACATGTACAAATGTCACGCATATCTTCCAGAAAAACTAGTAGGACTCTCCTTACTGAGTGTTCTTTGCCTTAAGGTGTTTCTTCTGGTAAACCAACCCACTGATAAAAACATGATGAACAGAGACTGCTTCTGAACTTTTCATAATGGGAGCTTTAATTGGGACTTTTCTATACTGAAGCTCCATAAATTTCCTGCCACATTAGAAATACAGGAAGGGTAGCACAGCCATGACCCAGCCTCTGACTGCAGCCGTCCTGACGGCTGATAATCTATTAGAAATGTAACTTTGCAGCCCTTCAGAGACTTTTGCAACCAATTCCCATCATCATCTTGTTCCTTAAGTGTAACTGAAGGTTACTGAAAAGGAACTCATTTTTCCACTTAAATGAAATTTTCTAATCAGTCTGACTCTTTTCTTGACTTCACATTGAATGGCAGAAAGCGTAACAGAGAAACAGAACAGATACTTTCCTCAATTTAAAAAGTCACCCGAAAGACACATCTTTCATACATTATCAATAGATATCAGAGGCTAATAGGCTATGTGAAAAATATATCAAGCTTTAAACAAAGCGGCAAGTCCAAAGTAGGCTCGTAGATTTGAGGGCCTATAAGGCTTGGCACAACTAAAAGGTGTGTTTTCACCTTGTGAATATAATATCAAGTACAGCCTATGTCACCATTATCAGGCTCCACCTGTAAGTACAAACACCTAGACTCCACAACTGATCAATAATTTACATGATCAAGAGTTCTGATGATTAACACGATAACAATTCTAGAAATTATGTTATCTTCTACTTCCGTTTGGAGACATATGTTTACCTACGTCAAATTAAGTATGGTATCTCAGTGCCAAAAGCAGACATTTTTCTGCTTAGGGAAAGCTGTATGGCCTATCCACAACTCCATCATTCAGAAGTCCACAAAGAGTAGCTCAAATCATACAATAAGCATCAGAGTTAATTAGGATAAAGACAGAGATGTATGCTGTGGCTAAGATAAGTAATTTAATTTACAAAAAACAAGTATGTAGCTTCTTGCATGAACATATCCCATCATCACTGTTTATTTGTGTTTTGGTTGTTTTTCCTCAACACTGCCCCTCCCCACACACCTTGTGTAAAATTCTATACATGGAAACTGTGAGCCTAGCCAATTTCTCTTCATTAAGTGTTTTTACCTGCTCCTTTCTGGTAGCAACAGTAATAGCTGGGATCACTGAAAGCCCAGTACCGGCCTAAAAAAAAAATATAAATGCAGCACATAGCGGAGGGAACTGATGAGACCTTCTACTCCCATTCACAAGCAATTACCATCCACTGCTATGACAGACAGACATTGAAGTCAGATGCAGGAGAAAGAGGAACCTCTGTTGTCACATAGAACACCAGACTCCAGACGAGTTTGAAAGACCATGCTGAAAGTCATTTTGCAGGTAAAACACCATCTGTTTAGAATGTTCCTGTTATTAATCAACAGAAAACAACTGTAAAACTGGGTACGAGCATGCAAAATGTGACCCCCTCAACATACACTCTATTTTATTACTTTGAAGTTCATCAGCAATCTTTTCCTTCTTCCCTAGAGCTAACAAAACTCTCTTCAGAAGCTGGTCTTCTTGTTCAGACTTCCCATTTTATACTGCCATAATAGGGCTCTTTTGCATATATAGTATAGATGTCTCCTGACAGCAAGCCATAAGAGGAAACAAGACTTCAAATACTAGTAAACACTTTATTTAAATAAGCCTACAATAAGGCATTACTGACCAGCTTTGCATACAAAATAAATTAAGTCACAGAAAGCAAGGGCAGACAGTCCTTCCATTTCCCTTCATCAAGCACTAACTGCAATGATTTCCTCATGGAAATGAAAGTAACCCTGTCAGCAAATGTGAAGTCAGAATTCAGCATTTCCATGACTTGTGCATAACAGGAAACAGAATACAGGAACTCTGAACTACTTAGCAGACTTCAAAAATTTTTAAGAAAAAGTTTGTTTGTTGCATATAAAGATGATCCTGAATTTAAAACCTACATTTGGCAAAGTAGCCAGAGATTTCTGGCAATCTGCAGCAGTATTTATTTCCTACGTTTCTAATCAAACTCTATGAGTGCAAGCTCTGTATACTTTGGACTGAAACCGTTCATCATTAACATCTATTAGTGTAAAAAGTTAATACTCTCTGTTATAGCACTGCCTTTTTACCCAGCATAAACAAATGTTTCTCATTTATTAAGGTGCTTCTGAAGTTCCCATGACTGGTCAAATACATACTGTGCTTAGCTAGCATGAGAAGGAAGAAAAGGACAGCTGCAAATACTGTTCTTGCAGCAAAATTACACATAGGAGACAATACAAGGCACATACAGTTCTTAAACACATTTTGATTTTGGTCAAGCTATAGAAGCTTGATGAGAGAAGTTCAGACAAAATTTGAATTTTTCTAACTAAGTCCAGCAAGTAAATAATTCACTTATTGTCAAATCTTTCTTATCTTTTCAAACTACGCTTTTAGAACATGCATTAACAGTGGTTAAGCATGCATGATCATTCCTTCAGCCCTTTAAACATGACCACATCACCGCATTACAAAGAAGAAATGGAACCGACTGAAAAAAACATACTTTAGATTATAAAGTATTTAAGTCATAACTTGCCGAATCCTCTTTTTAAAATAGCCTACTAAATCCACAACTTATTCTCCAGGAAACAGGCAGACAAATAAATATTCAAACTGCAACATTTGGAAGTGGTACTCACACTTAATTATAGGATTTCTTTTTAAGCATGAAGAAGTTTAGGTCCCTAATTCACTTCAAATTGACATAAAGTGAAAACTGGATAATCTCCAAATTAAATTTCCAAATCTAGTTAAATCTTACAACTGCCTTTGGCAAACATGATTTGTCAATGAAATACGACCAACATGCCTCCACCTTGTTAGATAAATGCTGAGTAGGAAGAGCCTAGAAAAGAATGAATGTAAGAAATAGAATCACTTCAAATCTGGGGGCAAGAATAGAAAAATTTGTATTCTTTGCCTCTTGTTTTGGTTAGGCGCAGAGAAGCCATCCTACAGCTATTTTTACACTTAAATTTCTGCTTATGCTCCTCTGTCAGACACGAGTATGGAAAACCTACACCCCTGATCAACAGATTATGCATGCAAGAATCCTCCTACATGTGTATCATAATGGCATAAGTGTTTTTCGGTAAAAAAACACTGTATCAAGAAAATTCCAGAGTTGCACAGATATGGCCAATAATAACTGTAGACAATCCATTAATGGGTGGTAGGGAAGCACAACTCCCCTCACATAGGTGAAGTTCATGATTTGCTGAAACTAGATACAACTGTTTGCCAACTACGAGATTTGATTTAAGCAGCTTAAAAGATAACATATTTTAACAATTAACGTAAAAATTTTAGTGCAACAGAACAACAAAGAGTGGATACTCATTCCCGTAATTCTAAAATGAAAGTTCCAAATACTAACCCAAACCAATCTTTTATTTATCCACACACTTAGAAAGACATATACTATTCAATATGGTTTGTCCATTTGTACTGTCAACTTATTTTCATTCACTGATAAAGGAGAAACACTTTCAATAAATAAAGCAATAGAAATTCTCCTAACTCCAGGGATACGTGAACTCATTTTAGACACTCTGAAAAACATTGGTTTTCTTTATTTCTTAATTTTCTTGGAACTGTTAGTCCTTGTTGCAGTTTCAAATAAGTAACGTGTTTCACCCTTTCTACCCAGGCAGTTGTTTAATTTAATGGGCATGTATAATGTATACATGAAAATACTCCTGTGATTAATATTACAGTGTCACATTTTTGAAAGCTAGCTATCAGTAAATTTCAATTTCTGAGTGTCTGAAAGAGCTACAGAAAATTGAGAGCACCAAAACATGGAAAAAATCAGCCACCTGAAGTTTATCCAGACAACCTATCTTCTTCAGTTCTGAAAGTTTTGAGAAGTTTAAAAACAAAAGAAGCACAGCAATTTCAATTTCCTTCTTCCAGCTTCAATACATTGTATAAAGATCAGCTCCAGAGAAGCTCTATGCATATAGGGAAAAATATCTGTCCTTCCTCATATCTAGATAACTTAAAATATTTTTTGAACAAAAAGATGGAAAGTTGCCAACTCATGCTAGACCCACACACAGAGGGAGGAGACTAAGCAAATATTGCACAACAGCTCTCCTGAAACTGAGCATTCAACTGTATGCCAAGCAGAGACTGGCACTATGTAAACAGATGAATGGAGCTTCAGATGGAAGCATGACAAGTCTCAGTGTCACTCATGTCACATAAGTGCGTAGGACAATACGTCTTACATGTACTAGGGCAAGTCTCTTCACAAAGCTAAGATTATTAACCCTGAATAGCGCCAGCCCTTAAATGCTAGAAAAGCTCTTGAAAAGAAAGGAATCGTCCTCACAGCCATTCTCCAATGCTACAGGTAACATAAGCAATTAAAAGATAAGAAGAATTTGTCCAAGTCAATTTAAACACACATCTTTACATCCCAGAACTTCCAGCACAGCGTTACATAGAGACCAGTTTCAGCTACACACAAAACTTCCAACAGTTTAATCAAATTAATTTAAAACAATTGATAAACAAACACTGACTGGCTTAGAAGTGAGTTGTTTTTGTTGACTTGACATAGTTTAACAGAAGACTTACAATTAACAAAACTATCACCTGCACCAGTCAGTTTAAATACAATGTCAAAGCTTATGCAACACTTCCCAAACAGTGTTAAGAAGAAGTGTTCCCTTTAAATTACATCACTGTTTTGATGTAGCACATACACAGCAGCAAGCACCCAATGTTTTATGACAACATCCTAATACGGATTTGGGAATGTTTGGCCTCATGACTTGAATGCCCAAACCTCAGTCGTAAGAATCAAAGCCATTTATAGCCTGTACTATTAGTTCATAATTTTTGATACCACAAAAAAAGTAACTGTATCCTACTGACTCTAAAAACTGCTGCTCTAGAGTGCTGTGCACTAATAGCAGACCCCTACATTTTCCAAATGACAGTAAAATTTTTCAAGTGACAGCACACATCCTGAAAATAACCTTGTTTATCTCTCAATGACCTCTTAGAAGCAGTCATCAGATGGCAGGCCCATAAAGCATCCATTTTTCTTACATTCTCTAACAACAAGAAAAAATAACTGCAACTATTCAAACACTTTTAAAAGCACTATAAGATGAAAGTCTCATGGTAAGCTTCAAGACTACTATGATAACAAAGCTATGTTTTTTTTGTTTACATGAGAACTTTTAGGAAGTTAAAAGACAGCAGTCCAAAGAGTGTGCAGTAAATGGATGCACGTTCACATACATGTCACTCCCCTTTTTTGAAGAGATCAGTTAAGTCCCTTCAGGTTTGTGATGTCTTTTCCTATCAGTTACAGCAAGTCAACAAATCCGGTAATCCTACAGCTCAAGATCCAGACTTCCATTTCCAATGCACAATTTCAGCTGAAAATTGATGACAGCATGTACATCAAATAATTAAATATTAATTACATCTTAGATTAATTTTCACATCAGTGCTTTAGAAAGCATAATTATCGCATTCCATAGGTGACAATATTTTTCCTGGTGTTACCTAGAAGGGCAAGGCAAAAGCGAGAAACAGAAGACAACTCTTCTGAAGTTCTCCACAGTACCACCTTTCTTTCTCTTTACAGGTTTCTCTTCATTATTTTTAGTCATTATGCATTCAGCTCATTTTAATAGCAATCTTCTAATTTCCGTCTTAACTTTCTCATCACATTTCAAAGAAGACATAGATTGTATCCCAAGTCTTCCAAAGCACAGCAGTAACAATTCTGAACAATCATCTACTCTGAAAAGTGAGAAGAAATGGAGAAGCCCAACGATTCAAAGTGCACAAACTTATAATTTATGCTTGGTTCTGAGGATATATAGAAACTCAATACTTTCTGACTTTAAAAATCTGTCAGATTTAGACACTACAGTTAATCTGGAAAGATATTTATCCATAACAGCAAGGAAGGAGCAGTCCCTATTTCTTCTTCTATTACTTCTACAGAAAATAAAACACTGTCCATGGTATTACGAAGGTTTCTCAGTCAAGCTTTGTGACTTTAAGACCCTGTCTAATGTCTTTGTTGTCCCTGCCAGACAAAGAATATACTGGTTGTCCTACTTTGTGTCATTTTTGGAAGTAGCAGAAAAACCTGCACCAAAAGAAGAAAACCGCCTTCTCCTGGCACTCACTGCTGACCCATACTAGCAGTTTTGCCAACACAGCTATATAGCAGGGGCTTTGTAGACCAGAGAGAGAGAATGGAAAGTATGGGTAGACGTCTGCCACCTCATATTTGCAGGCAGTATTTGTGAAGACATATACAGTGAAACAGAAAGTATGGGAATGGTGCACTGCCTTCATAGATTTAACAAAATTATTGACTCACTAATAAAACAAAATATCACTATCAGAAAAACAGCTAAATGAACGTACTAGAGTATGTAACATAGTTAAATAGAAAAGTGTTTGCTTCCAGTTGAGATAGCTGAATAAAACACTTCAATTGGAGGAGGCAATGGCAACTTTCGCAATGAAAATGTTACTTTTTGTATTAACTTAAATCTTGTTTTTCACAGAATAAGACTCCCAGAATCCCCTAGGTTGGAAAAGACATTTAAGATCATCAAGTCCAATCATCAACCTAAGACTGACAGTCAGCGACTACATCATATGCCTGAGTGCTACGTCAACACTACGTCAATCTTTTATGAAAGATAACAAATTTCCACATATTTGTTTAATACTGATCTCCCACACTGAGGCTTCAAATTAAGCAGATTTGCATGCCAAGTGAGCAAACAAGTGTCAAAACTAAACACAATGCTGCAAACAAAACATGAAACCTGGCTTGAGCGATGGGTTATGTTCAAGAATAGTATTTGTGAAATCAGTTTTCCCTAAACATTAAGGATAGCTGTTGCTCACACAGAAAAAGCTGAGATCTAAAAGATTTTCTTTTTGTTTCAGTCTCCAACAACCATTTTAATGTTTCCTCTATTAGTTGATAGAGACGCACATTAAAAAATATACATGCAAAGAAGTAGTAACACTATAAACAGCCTAATGATTACAAAAACACTTACTTTAATGTTTCAGACCAGCAAAGGTCACAATGAAAACAAGTTTCATTTCATGTGAGGCTCAATAACAATAGAAACCCATAGTTGTTTTTTTTCTCCATTTATACCTACGCACTTAAAACCACAGATATCTGCACAGCGATGACTGACAAACTATGTTTCTAAAGCAGACTGGGAATTCTGTCGTTTTCCTGGCTGGCTGCTGTTCAGGCTGTACTTTCTGACACGAAGACAGAGACAAGCTATCGCTACAAGAGCGCAGAGCTCCGAGGCGCGGCTTTGCGTTTGCGTGATACAACTGTTAAGCCCTTACAGCCGGTGCTACAGCCCCAAACAACGGCGTTGTTGGGGCGGCTCAGGGAGCAGCGTCCGGGCTGCAGCCCAAGCCACAGCCACGCACGGCGGTGCCTGCGGGAGGCAGTCCCCTGAGCACAGCGTCTGCCGCGGCCCGCCGCCTCCACGGCGACCAGCAGCCCCTCTCCGCCGTCGCCTCCCCCAAGGGATCCCCGAGCACCGGGCGAGGCAGATGGCCGGGCAGGAGGCGGCGGTCCCCTAGCCCCACCGCGAGCTGCCCGGGCGAGGGCAGCGGCGGCGCAGGCAGGTAGCCCACCTTCCCCGCGGCCCAGGCCGGCCACAGCGAGCCGCGCCGGGCGGCGGCCACCATCCTCCGGCGGCAAGGCCCCGGCCCAATCCCGGGGGTGGCGTAAGAGCCGAGGCTGCTCGCGCAGAGGGGACGCCGGCTGCACCGTGCAGCGCCCTGCCCCTGCCGTGCCCGTTCCACACGCGGCGATTCCCTACCCAGAAGCTCTCCACGAAGTACGCCATAATCACCCCGCCGCCGGGTGAGGGTCAGCCCAACCGCCGCTGCCGCCGAGACGCGACGGAAGAAACGGGCGCCACCACGGCGCCCCGCCCTTCCCCTCACGGCGTAACCGCCTCCTCCCACACGGGCACGCCCCCGCGCACGCGCCCAGCCGCCGCCGCCACCGCCCGCCCCACCTCTGCGCAGGCGCACAGCGCGCGCGCGAGGCGTTCCCCGCCCTTCCCGCTGTGAGGGGCCTGCGCGGGGCCGCTCGGCCTCGCCGCCGCCTGCTGCGTCCGCGAGGTGCCCGCTGCCGCAGGCAGGCAGGGCACGGCCACTCCAGTGGCGGGTTGCTATCTCGAGGGTGGAGAGTTGCTATCTCCCCGCTGTGGAAACACGGACAGTGTTGCGGAGGGCAGGCTGGGAAATGTCGAGTAAAACCGGCTCAGGCGCAGGCAGTAGCCACCAGGGAACGGCTGCACTGCACGGAGCAGAAGGGGTTCATGCTGTTTGCAGCGGCTGCACAGCCGAGCAGGCTGAGATCCTTGGAAGCTGGTGCTGACCAGTCCTGCTGGGAGCTTTGCTGGTGAAGCATAGTTTACCCCCCCAACTGCCGTGCCAACAGCGCTTTACAGTTTCAGGGGCGTGCTGCTAAAAACGGTGCTCTTCATCTAAAGCCAGAGAGTCTGGAGAAATGGCTTACTTCAAACCTTCATCTTCAGTGACAGTTCAGTCAAAAAAAAAAGTAAGGAGGTGATATTCAGTCCTGGGTGTTCAAGGTCCTGCCTCCCCCAGCACAGAAACCCGACCAGTTATGGTTTGAAAAATCTCACCTGCTTCCACCTTAATTACTGATGCCTTCTGGCCTTTGTTCTGTAAGATACCGGGTAAGGCACAGAGCTGAACATTAGTTCAAGTCATGCCTAAGAACCAACCCAACCAAGGCCATTCCATTATTCCGTGACAGTAGATTACAATCAAGGAATCACGGAATTTTCAGAGTTGGAAGGGGCTTCCAAAGATCATCTAGTCCAATTCCCCTGCTTAAAAGCAGGATCCCCTAGAGCACATCACTCAGGACTGCATCCAGGTAAGTCTTGAAAATCTCCAGAGAAGGAGACTCCACAACCTCTCTGGGCAGCCTGTGCCAGTGCTCTGGCACCCTCACCCAAAAGTTCTTCCTTATATTTAAATGGAACCTCCTATGTTCCAGCTTGTGCCCGTTACCCCTCGTCCTGTCACTGGGAACCACTGAAAAGAGTCTGGCTCCATCCTCCCTCAACCCACCCTTTAGATATTTGTAAACATTAATTAAATCACCCCTCAGACTTCTCTTCTCCAGGCTAAAGAGTCCCAGCTCTCTCAGCCTTTCCTCACAGGGGAGATGCTCCAATCCCCAGTCATCCTTGTTGCCCTCCCATGGACTCTCTCTAGTAGGTCCCTGTCTCTTCAACCGGGGAGCCCAGAACTGGACACGGTATTCCAGTTGTGGCCTCACCAGGGCAGAGCAGAGGGGGAGAATGACCTCCCTCGCCCTACTGGCCACACACTGCCCTGTGCAGCCCAGGGTGGCATTGGCCTTCTTGGCAGCAAGGGCACATTGCCAGCTCATGGATAATTTACTGTCTACCAGGACTCCCAGATCCTTCTCCTCGGAACTGCTTTCCAGGAGGTCCCCCCTAACCTATACTGGTGCCTGGCATTCTTCTTCCCCAGGTGCAGCACCCGACACTTGCCCTTATTGAACCTCATGAGGTTCTTCTCTGTCCAGCTCTCCAGCCTGTCCAGGTCCCACTGGATGGCAGCACAGCCCTCTGGAGTGTCAGCCACCCCTCCCAGCTTGGTATCATCTCTGAACTTGCTGAGGACACACTCTGTCCCCTCGTCCAGGTCAGTGATGAAGATGTTGAATAGGATCGGACTGAGGATTGACCCCTGGGGGACACCACTGGTTACAGGCCTCCAACTAGACTCTGCTCCATTGATCACAACCCTCTGTGATCTGTCACACAGCCAGCTCTCGATCAACCTCACCATCCCCTCGTCTAACGCACACTTCCTGAGTTTTCTAAAGAGGATGCTATGGGAGACAGTGTCAAAAGCCTTGCTGAGGTCAAGGTAGATGACATCTGCTGCTCTCCCCTCATCAAGACAACCTATTACAACATCATAGAAGGCTATCAGATTGGTCAAGCATGATTTGCCCTTGGTAAATCCATGTTGACCACTCCCAATAACTTTCTGTTCTTCAACATGTTTAGAGGTGACCTCCAGAACGAGTTGCTCCATCACCTTCCCAGGGATGGAGGTGAGACTAACCATCTGTAGTTCCCTGGGTCCTCCTTCTTGCCCTTTTTTGAATTCACCAACTTCTGCCAAATTTATGTTGCTTAAAGACTTCCATGAAAGCCAAATGGTTGGGAAAAATGTATTTCAGAACCTAATAGAGCTAGAATTTCATTAGGGGAAAAAAATACAAGTTAGGGCAAACAAGACGGTCAAATCTGTATTATTCATATAAATGTAAGTCAGTGTGGTTCATTCTGCATTACAAAATTTCAACGACCTTTACCACAGATACTTTCATGGAAGATAAACAGTATCATTCTGAATTGGTATTACAGGCATTGATAACTCGCTGTAGCTTTAGTCCATCACTTCCTGTAGCTCCACAGTAAATTTAGGAGTTCCTTTCTTTCTAGCAACATTCTCCCAAAGTTTCAGTACATGCAAAGCTTGCTAATTTGCCAATGCCAAGACAGGGAAAACTTCTGGACCCCTTTCACAGTCAAAATTTCTTTAAAAGTCCCAAGACTGTTAGATCCATTCAGAGAGACCTAGACAGGCTGGAGAGTTGGGCAGGGAGAAATTGAATGAAATATAACAAGGGCAAGTGTAGAGTCTTGCATCTGGGGAAGAACAACCCCATGTGCCAGTATAAGTTGGGGATTAACCTGTTGAAGAGCAGCGTAGGAGAAAGGGACCTGGGGGTCCTGGTGGACAGCAGGATGACCATGAGCCAGCAATGTGCCCTTGTGGCCAAGAAGGCCAATGGCATCCTGGGGTGTATTAGAAGGGGTGTGGTTAGTAGGTCGAGAGAAGTTCTCCTCCCCCTCCACTCTGCCCTGGTGAGGCCACATCTGGAGTATTGTGTCCAGTTCTGGGCCCCCCAGTTCAAGAAGGACAGGGAACTGCTTGAGAGAGTCCAGTGCAGAGCCACAAAGATGATGAAGGGAGTGGAACATCTCCCTTATGAGGAAAGGCTGAGGGAGCTGGGTCTCTTTAGCTTGGAGGAGGCTGAGGGGTGACCTCATTAATGTCTATAAATATGTAAAGGGTGAGTGTCATGAGGATGGAGCCAGGCTCATTCCAGTGACATCCAATGATAGGACAAGGGGCAATGGGTGCAAGCTGGAACATAGGAGGTTCCGCATAAATGTGAGGAAGAACTTCTTCACAGTGAGGGTAACAGAACACTGGAACAGGCTGCCCAGAGAGGCTGTGGAGTCTCCTTCTCTGGAGACATTCAAACCCCACCTAGATGCGTTCCTGTGTGACCTGATCTAGGTGTTCCTGCTCTGGCAGGGGGATTGGACTTGATGATCGTTTGAGGTCCCTTCCAATCCCTGATATTCTGTGATCTGGATATTTCTCTTTTGATAATACTAAGTATGTGTACCATAATTATAAACCGTAACAACATGCCATAGGACTACATTTAAGAAAAACTACTTTATGCCTATGTTTACATGATACAAGTAAGCAGTCAGCATTATGATCTGAAGAAAGATATGAACATGGTACTTTTTGCAGTATGTGTTGCTATCCGTAAGGATGTACACCAGGGCAAACAGGGACAAAAGCTGCATGATCAGAACTGAAGGTTTTTATCCATAGAAGATAGGAAAATATCTTCCACAGGGACAGATACTATGCTATGATGGAAGGCGAGTCAGGTTCACTTCTGCATTTCACAGGAAGTTCCCATCTTCCACATTTTCAAAAGTTATATAGCAATCCCTTCTTTACTGCTACATCTAGATGTAAAGCAACTGTTGCAGTGCTGCAGCAATCTACCATCACATAAATATCAAATCCATCCTCAGGTTTTCAACAGGTTTCCACAAAAATTTTAGTGAAATGCAAAATCTTCGACCTGAACTTTAAGGCATTCTGCAGCATAGGTACAGTTATACAGAAACCCAGCTTGAAAGGGATGATGCTCAGGATCAGTAGTTACATTCTTAAGGCACACAGAGTTCCCCTCAATAAAATTAGTTTCTTAGGAGTGAACTTTCTCTTGAACTCCATATACATATATACATATACATATACATATATACATATATATATACTCCATATATAAAATGAGCTCTACTAGCAACAAAGGGCTGTTGTTAAATTTCACCATGCTACGTGCTGCATGCCAGTCTTGTCACTTATCTTTTAAAGTAGCACATACTGAAAAATCCTTACTAAGGACAGTCCTATTATGCATGCTCCTTCTTTGGAGACTGGCCTGCATAAAAAAATCCTAGATTACTCATTACCTTGCTTTATGTGCTGCTGGATATTATGTAGTGAGCATGACTGAAAAATCAGTCCATGTACTGTGCCAAGTGCCATGGCCATATCCAGTCAGTGTTTCTACAGTTTTTCAGTCATGCTTCTTGCATAATACCCAGCAGCAGATATTAGCAGATATCACCACTCAGTATATTGCATTTGAGTTTAAAATTCAGTGTAAAGAAGCATATGGAGGTGTGATGGGGAGGTGATTTTATGTTCTGGGTTGGCTATTTTATGTGCTTGGTCAATATCCAGCCAGTTTATTAAGGCCATTTGAGATGATGACAAACACTCTCATGAGAACTTGAGGTTATGAGACCAGCTAAATACAGTACTTAAAGGCAAAGACTGATACCCATATACAAAACAAATTGTTTGACATAGTAGGAAAGGAACAGAAAACCTCATCCAGTGTGTAAACCTGTGTGTAAAACTGTACACAGTACTGGTACCCTTTATCTTAAAAAACAAAACCCAAAACACCCTATCCACACCCCAAGTAAAAAACCCAATACCATACAGCAAAAAAAAACCCTCTCAAAAGACTGAGATAAAAGCAATACAAAAATAATTGAAGGTATGGGAACAAACATCCACTAAGTAAACTAGAATTCTTCAGGCTGGAAAAAGAGATGATTGAAAAAGAACACGATATAGAGAACTCTTGAGTGAGAATAGAGGAGATGAGTTAAAAAATGAAAATACATCTTAATTCTTCCTGGAGGAGACTGAGAGGAGACTTTACTGCCCTCTACAACTACCTAACAGGAGGTTGTAGTGAGGCTGGTGTTGGTGTCTTCTCCCAAATTACTAATGATAGGATGAGAGGAAACGGCCTCAAGTTACGTCAGGGGAAGTTTAGGTTGGATATTAGGAAGAAGTTCTTTACTGAAAGGGTGGTTAGGCACTGGAACAGGCTGCCTAGGGAGGTGGTGGAGTCACCGTGCCTGGGGTGTTCAAAAAACGGGTTGATGAGGCACTCGAGGCCATGGTCTAATGGTTAGGAATATGATGGGATAAAGGTTGGACTTGATGACCCTGGAAGTCCCTTCCTACCATAATTATTCTATGGTTCTATGATTTTGTGAAAACACAAGCAGAGAATTCAGTCAAGCTAGAAGGAAGGGGAAATTGGACAAAGTTTCTAGGTTTCTCTCGATCCATAATGGATTACTAAATACACAGATGGTATCACTTATTCTGGAAGTCCCTGATCTGCAAGTTAGTCAACCCTGGGGAAATACTTTGTAATAGTATAATTTATAGTACTTGAATCTTGTCCTCTTCCCTAGGTATTGGCTGTCAAAGACATGATACTGGGTTAGGTAGACTCTTTGTTTGGCTCCGTACAATCGTCCTTTTGTTCTTCTGGTGTAATAGGAGTGGACAAAAAAGGAACATTATTTTGATAGCTGTAACTACACAGTGAGTCTCGTATAATAAACCAAACATTCCTGTTGCATATTTTCAGTGGCTTTCATGGGAGATCCAAATAGTTTTCTGGATTACTAATTTTTTAGCAGAGAGTTAAAAAAAGCAATTTCTGCCATCTACATGATTGTAAGGTTAAAGAACTGCAACAACAAGCTTCACTGGAAGGGTATGAACTACTAAAGAAACTTCTTGGCTATACTAGTTAACAGTTAAATTTCATTAATATAATCTTAATTTTAAAAAATAATGCCATTTGGCACTAATGTGGGTTGTATACATGTGAAAGACGGTATTTAGCTCAGAGTTCCGCTCTCAGAAAAGCATCCCTCATACCAAAGTTTGCTCTCTTCATCTCAATTTACCCATACTCCCATATTTCCAACTTCTGGTTTTATGTTACTATTAACTTATTTTCAACCATCAGATCTTTTAAAGCCATTCTATATACCAGGTAAATATTTCACATACCAGATTGAGGATGTGAAAAATGTATTTTCTTTCTTTACTCTCCTTGTTAAAAGAACTACACAAAGAATCTTGACAGGTAAACAGGAACTTATACTGTCAATTGAGGTGTGTTCTGAAGATTATGAGCACTAAAAGGAGGTATAAAAAGCCGGAGTTGTTTACCACTGTGGTGGAGAACAATAGATGGGGAAAGGATAAAGGAGGAGTTTGCCTTGGTAGATGAGGATTGGGTTAGGGATCAGTTGAGCAATCTGGATATCCATAAATCGATGGGACCAGATGGAATGCACCCAAGGGTGCTGAGGGAGCTGGCAGAGGTCATTGCTAGGCCACTCTCCATCATCTTTGGTAAGTCATGGAGAACAGGAGAGGTGCCTGAGGACTGGAGGACAGCAAATGTCACTCCAATCTATAAGAAGGGCAAGAAGGAGGACCCGGGTAACTATAGACCGGTCAGCCTCACCTCCATCCCTGGAAAGGTGATGGAACAGCTTGTTCTTGGCACGATCTCGAGGCACATCAAGGATGAGGGGGTCATTAAGAGCAGTCAACATGGTTTTACCAAGGGTAAGTCATGTTTGACCAACCTTATTGCCTTCTATGAGGAAATAACTAGGTGGATAGATGATGGTAGAGCGGTAGATGTGGTTTATCTTGATTTCAGTAAAGCATTTGACATTGTCTCCCACAGCATCCTTGTAGATAAGCTGATAAAGTATGGGTTTGGTGATCAGGTAGTGAGGTGGATTGTGAACTGGCTGAAGGAAAGAAGCCAGAGAGTTGTGGTTAATGGGACGGAGTCTAGTTGGAGGGCTGTGACTAGTGGAGTCCCTCAGGGGTCGGTACTGGGACCGGTGTTGTTCAATATCTTCATCAACGACTTGGATGAGGGTACAGAATGTATCCTCAGCAAGTTCGCTGATGACACCAAACTAGGAGGAGTGACTGACACACCAGAGGGCTGTGCTGCCATTCAACGAGACCTTGATAGGCTGGAGAGTTGGGCAGGGAGAAACTTAATGAAACTCAACAAGGGCAAGTGTAGAGTTTTGCATCTGGGGAAGAACAACCCCATGTACCAGTACAGGTTGGGGGCTGACCTGCTGGAGAGCAGTGTAGGGGAAAGGGACCTGGGGGTCCTGGTGGACAGCAGGATGACCATGAGCCAGCAATGTGCCCTTGTGGCCAAGAAGGCCAATGGCATCCTGGGATGTATTAGAAAGGGGGTGGTTAGTAGGTCGAGAGAGGTTCTCTTTCCCCTCTATTCTGCCTTGGTGAGGCCACATCTGGAGTATTGTGTCCAGTTCTGGCCCCCCAGTTCAAGAAGGACAGGGAACTACTTGAGAGAGTCCAGTGCAGAGCCACAAAGATGATGAAGGGAGTGGAACATCTCCCTTATGAGGAAAGGCTGAGGGAGCTGGGTCTCTTTAGCTTGGAGGAGGCTGAGGGGTGACCTCATTAATGTCTATAAATATGTAAAGGGTGAGTGTCATGAGGATGGAGCCAGGCTCTTCTCAGTGACATCCAATGATAGGACAAGGGGCAATGGGTGCAAGCTGGAACATAGGAGGTTCCACATAAATGTGAGGAAGAACTTCTTCAGAGTGAGGGTAACAGAACACTGGAACAGGCTGCCCAGAGAGGTTGTGGAGTCTCCTTCTCTGGAGACATTCAAACCCCGCCTGGACATGTTCCTGTGTGACCTGACCTAGGTGTTCCTGCTCTGGCAGGGGGATTGGACTAGATGATCTTTTGAGGTCCCTTCCAATCCCTAACATTCTGTGATTCTGTGATTCTGTGAAAAGGAAGACAGAGTCAATTGTTAGCAAAGTCCCTTTCAAGAGTCATTTAACATTGGTAAATACTGTCAGATTACCTTGTAGGATTAAAAAACCCACCAGGATTATGTTCTAGCCAAGCAACTCTACCAAATACCTGCAGACATGACCGAGAAGTTTAATAATTCACTTGCTGCTTATGACCTACACATTACCTTCATGACTAGACCTTTATTGCAACCTTTTTGTACAAAAAGTGTAATGAAGTCCCATAGGCAGAAGTTAAAGCTAGAAGTTTAAGAAAAAAATCTGGCTAGAAGAAAGAGATTATAAAATTAGCAGCAAATCCTGCTAACCTGAAATAGTTTATTCAAAGGGTATTGTGAGGCTACGCCATTTTCTGAAATACATGCACAAACTCAAACTGCGATGAGAGATCAGATGAGATTTATGGCCTACATTACACTTCACAGAATCACAGAATGGTCCGGATTGGAAGGGACCTCTGGAGATCATCCAGTCCAACCCTCCCTGCCAGAGCAGGTTCACCTACAGCAGCTTGCACAGGAACATGTCCAGGTGGGTTCTGAATGTCTCCAGAGAATGAGGCACTTCTGGGTAGGATGGATGTTTCCAATGCCTCTTCTGAATTTAAGATAAACAAAAATACATCTACAGAGAGTTAGATAGCCACATTTATTACAGTAAGAGATCAACTGAATTTTTTTCAACTTGATGAAATACCTCACCCAATTTCTTTCAAAGCTAGTAATGATTTCTGTGTTCTGTTGAAGATTTACAGCATGCTTTAATGACATTGTTTTCAACATTCATGGAATTATTTATTCCATTAGGCTGCATCATCTGACTCACTGCATACTTAAATGCACACTTCTATTGATCTAGTCACCAAGCTTGATTGCATCCCATTCATTACTTCAATCACTTAAATTATGAACCCAACACCATTGTTTCACAGTGAGTCACTTGGTGCCAATACTCCACCTTCATTACTCTTCTGCTCTGTTGCTGCCAAAAGTATGTTTCATCAAATCAACCTTCAACTAAATGGAAGGATTAGAAAGCATCAGCAAACACCAGTAACAACAAACTGGAATACTTTGATGGTTGTAGATTCCATTTTGACTTCTACTAGTCACACTTCAGCCCTGCATGAAAAATTCTGGGAGATTTCTCATATTCAGGAAGTGTATTACTACAGAAACACCATCCTGAGTTTTTTCATCTATATTCTATGTAAGATGGGGATGTAAAATGATGAATTATTATATTGGAATACTGTCAAGAATACATGCAATGTATAACTGAATTTGTACTGTTGATGTATCTATATGTTTGACATTGCATACATGTTTTGGGCACCCACCTGCAAAAGTCAATTAACTTGAAGCAGCTTCTAATTTGCAGTCAACTAGTAAAAATAACCTAAAAGAAAAAAGAATGAAGTATTTAAAGCATTTGAATTCTATGATAAACTAGACAAACCTGAGGTGTTTAGAAGGGCAAGCTCTGACTGTATAACTTCACTTAGTGCTAAAGTGCCCCACAGCACCTACTACACAAGCAAGATGAGGTGTCCAGATCACAAAGATCTTCTCCACTCTGGTTATATTATATGACAGAAACAGAAAAGGTAACTGGTGGTGGAAGGGTCTGAAGCTAAATTATTAAGATCACATGGTATCTCAGGAGAATATTCTTAGTACAGCATAGTGAAATAAATGGTTGTTGTGTTCTTAATTAAGCCAAATATAGCTTATAACTATTACTATATTAACAAAGAGGAAGTACAAAGGCTTGGGAATGAGTTTATGAAAGACAGTAAACGAAATAATGACAGATATTAGTCTGGACAGATTTTTTATCCGTCTAGGTAAGAAGAAGCTATTTGAAATACCGTAAAAGAGGTTAAACATTTTGGTAATACAGGTACTTAATTAGGATTGCACGTTAAATGGCAGTATGAACAGGATGGGCAGTGAATGGTTTGCTTTTGGGTGGAAGTCATGCTGTGTGAAAATAATTCCTACCTTTTATCTTCACCACATCCATAGATATACATACTAATGCTTACTAATGGCAGCCACCAGCTTAAGCAGCTGGAAGAAAGACGTGAACTTTGTGGTGTCCTTATCAGCTTGATAAAACTGCTAAAGCCTAAGTGCTTATGAAGATGTGCAGACTTGTATTAGTAACGATTTAGAGGGCCTTCTGTCTCCACACACATTGAGTACCATCCTGCTATTTCTGCCAAATTTGAAATTAAGATACTGAGATTTGGGTTTTAAAAAAAAGAAATAAGAGTAGACAAGATGCCTGTGGTTCATAATTAGACAAACTAAACTCAGAGTTATTACACTGGGCAGTTATTTGACCAACACACCCCCCTGTTAAACAGTTGCACAGGTAAGCGAAAGCTTGCAACAAATGAGAGCTATGGTCTAAGGTTCCAGCTGGTTTCTATCTGGTTTTAGTGCAAAGATGACAACAGTTTTGGTGTGTAAGGCCTTCAATAAGGAGGATGGGGACAAGCAAAACTAAATTTAGCTATATCTTCCTATGGCAGCGTACTGGAGAAAGTGATGCAACTATCTTACTCCCCTATGCTAAGGTATGTAAAGAATTAAAGAAAATGAATACTTGAATTCTTACTTTGTCATGTGATTCATCTGTTTTTCCAAAGTATTTCCAAAGGCAGAAGGAAAAGGTGCAGAGATTTACACACCTGGGGTTGTTTTGGACATGGTTCAAAAATGTTTATTTGTGTATGTACATCTCAGAATGAAAAATTTCTGACATGATGATTAATCAAGTTAGACACTGAAAAATGCCTCATGTCAAGATGCAGTTCTAGGAAGAAAATACCACCTCAGAATTTAGTTGCCGAACAGTTTGCATTTTCGTTGTTATTAGTTTTAAAGCAAATCCCTCTTTTCCATTTTTTTTTTTTTTTTAATAGTCTTATTCACTATGTTTGAGTTTTCAAACTACGGAAGCCTTCAGTTTCTGTATCTGCAAGCCACAGAATCCTCTTGGCAAGTCAACACGAATGTAAAGCTGAACGATAGCTTGAGAAAACTGCAAATTAAATACGCCCTATATGTAAGGACATACCTTGACAATCATTTCAAGGCAAAAGGATTGCAAATTAACATTGTTTCTCATTGTGCACAGTACTTTATCAAAAAACCAAAATTCTATTTGGCATTTCTATTAAGCACTAGGGGTGCAGGGAGAAATAATGGAAAATTAAAAAAAAAAATTGGTATCAATTATAGTAATACTGCAGTAATTATGTATCCAAATTAATGTGTATACTGTAAACACAGGGGAAGACTTTGAGTTTCCCTGTATATATAATAGAATAAATTTATGACTATCTGTTTTGCCAAGTGGCAATAAGAAAAGGAAAAATGGGTAAAACTATCAGTATAACAGTTCAACGTGGTTTATTTCCATATTTTAAATATAAACTAATATTTGTCAAAAATTATTTATACCTGAAGCTACAAAATAAATACCTCAGTTTTCACCTTCATGATTCAAACAAAAGTCTGGCAAAAAATAATTGGTGTCACAAAACACCCCTGAAACTATGACACAAATATAATTCCTTATATGCCATTACTTACACAGATATGCATTAATACATGCGCAGTGTATATGCATCTCTTTTCTTTAAGAAGTGGACTGATTACTGGAAACAACCTCATCTTAAGTCCACCATTATTCAGATTAACATTTGAATGTTTTCTGGGATGTTTTGATGGCGTATACTGCTCACTTTATGCAAAACAAGGGTAAATGCCTCTGAAAGAAATGCACTTTACATACTAATACTTTATATAAGCAGTATGTTTCATTGTGAGTTATTCTAGGATAACAAAAGCTACCAACATCTGCTCTGTGAGCACTTACCATAATTTTACACACACAATATTCCTACTGAAATGCTTTTTCATTCAAGTACATCTTTTTTTTTTTTGAAGAAATAGCATGACCTATGTTGAAAGTACAATCCTTTGCACTGTTGCAATCTGACCATAAACTTAGTCATAACATTCATGTCACTTATTCAACATTCTCAGACTTACTTATTTCTTGTTTGTATATACAGGTAGTAATTAACCTCAGACTCCAAATTAGAGACCACATCTTAAGATCAGTCTCTAAGCTGACAGTAGGAGACTTGAACAAAACATCTGACTGACAGCACGATGTTCTATCATAGGTACCCCACAACGTAAGGGGAGCAGGAAGGGCTATTTGAAAGAAAACAAAACTTCCCCCATCCCCTCCCACACAGCCACTGGTGCGCTCAGCCAATGTGAACTGATCTCTCTGCTAATCAACTTGGTCTCTCCACACCTACACTGCTGTTAACAGCTATTCCATGGCCACCTTCTCTTTCTGGAGGCAGAAATTGAAGTCCTTTGTTAAGCAGACGTTCAGCTGAGTATGCAGCAATTAATTTGTACTATAAATTTCATTATAGTAAGTAGTTATGCCATAAAAATGCATTTTATTGAATTTAATCATTACAGAAGCTATCTATGCTAGATGTGTAATTGTCCAAATTGTCTACATGCTATTGACCAACTGTTAAATACTGGAAGCATACATAAAATGTTCAAAGCAACACAGGTAGATTCTGTCCAGAGAGCTATTACTGTTAGTTTCATACTTTCAATTTAGAGAGTCCTGTATCAGGAAGTTATATAAAGGGAAGGACAGATCTTGAAATAGTTTGTATTACCACAGTCCCATAAAAGCCAGATAAAATTAGACTAAGACCACTGCAAGTTTTGGTTCAAGGTCTTGAATAATTTTAATTTATTTCTAGTTTACTCCTTTTTTAAAATTCACATTATTGATAGCATAAGAAATAAGAACAATTGTTTTTTTTTCCTTTCCCATTTGGTTAGACTTAGCAAGCATAAGCTGTTTCAAACAAAAGTACAGTCAATGTACCATTTCTCAACAGAAAAATAGTTACCAGTTATCACCCAACAGTTATTAATTTCAGTTCACATAAACCTCCCATTTCTACATTGATATACATTGAACAGCATGAGGCATCTAAACTGAACTGACCTTAACTTATCCAGACCATTTTCTTTCAGATAAAATGAAAATCCTTATTCAAGAGACTCCATAACTTACATGTGTGAACCAGAAGAATGCACTACTGGGTCAGGCAAAACATAAATTGAATATGAAATGTTAATCTTTCATTAAAAATTGGAATGCAACATCTATATTTAAACAACTTTATTAACATAGTCAAGCAGTGATTAACATTCACATCTATTATGTCACATCATACAAATGTAAATACAAAATTACTACAGTACAATATATATTCTCTGCATGATCCAAAATATTTGGTGGCCCCAAAAACTCTTTAAAATTCAGCAGCTTATCAAAAATTAAAACCATATTCTATTTAAAATGAAGTTCTGTTAGCACATAGGCAGACTTCAAGAAATATCACTCAATTTAGTACAGTTTGAGAGGTTGCAGGAGGATATGTTTGAAGGAAACATTCCAACATTGTGGCAGATACAGAAACACCAGGTTTAAAGCTTTCAAGCAAAACTCATACAACCTAAGTTGTCAGCAGAAAGATCCAGTCATCCTTCACTTGAACTCTTTTGTATACTGTATCTAATTTAAAATTTTAGAAGTGTCTCATATTAATAAGACAAGACAACGACAGACATAACTACCTATCTCATCCCCTGAAAAAAAGGTACTATTACACTGGAGATCTCAACAGCCAAATGAACCTGTTTATACCAATCTTTTTTTCTGACCGCTGTCCTCACAAAAAAATACCTTCTCAATTTTGTTGCTCACCCAAAGTAAGGAAATAGATACCTAAGGCAAAAGTAGCACAATAGAACCAGCTTATAGAAAAATGATGCTATACTGTAAGTGCTGAATTCTTCAAGATGTAGATTTGGCTTACTTAAATTATGTTGTAACACCACACAGGGATTCATCTTACAGAGCCATTTTAAACTTCCCTCATGTAAGTACATTCAAGTGAGTAAGTATCATTATTTTAGCAGAATATACTCTACAAGGCAAGCAACAAGAGTGTTCGCCTCAATTCCCCATTTAAAATAATTATCTATAAACTGGCTTGCTCCAACCATTAAGTGCAAAGAGCAAGTGCCAGTGGCAGACAAATAACAGTTTCTATTGGAGAATACCTAGAAGACTGATGGATGCAAGTCATTCTGGAGAATGCATAGGTGACTGAAATACACAGCTACTGATCAAGCTTTATTTATTCAAGATGAGGTTACTGGAAATACTTATGTAATACCTAACAAATATGTATGCAAACTGCATCAGTGTCTGAGATAACTGCAGGATGTTTTGCCATTTCATTGTAGAGCTTAACCTTTATCTAAGATAAAAAGCTACTCCTTAGACCCTATACAGAAGCTTTACGCATCTATCATCCCCATGAAAGAGTTAGTATTGAAGCAATTAGCGTTAAGTTGCAACTTCTTTCCTTGACAAAATCTGAAACGAATTTTTTCCAATATAATGTTGCGTTTAAAGCATTTTTCAATAAACATTTCAGTTGTTTGAATATGGATGCATTCTCCTCAAGGGAAGAATGTGTTTGCACCTTATCTGTTAATACATTCAATATGAATAAATAGGTGAAGCAAAAGTCATTGTCCCACAGTAGAAGGTTAATTTAGAGTAAGTTTAAGACAGAGGAGTGCCTAAATGAAATACATAAACTGGTATAATTAAGACACACTTTTCTTAGCATGTGTTCTGAACAAAAAGGGTACGAGTATTCACCTGAGATAAAGCTAGTATTTGAATATTTCTAAGTAGCAATGAGTTTCACTTGAGGAAAGCCACTTGAAGTTTTAAAATATATATTTTACTATTATACAATATATGCAGTTTAAGTAATTAAGATTGATGCTAACATAAAAGTCCTAACAAAACAAAAAAATAATCACAGTGTGTATCAATATTGTTAGTTACAAAATTTATGCTACTTCATAACTTTTAAAAATTATAATGATTATAAATTTTAAACCCATTACTCTAAAACTGATCTTGTGAGTACAAGCTTTAAGGAGCAATAAACTAAAGCATAAGAATTAGCTTATTACAATTTAAATATATACATATTCACTGATTTAGAAAATAATCAAGCTTTGGAAAAAATTTACAAAATTGATTATTTTTGCTTGCACTGGTTAAAATAATGAACTACTCTAATCTTTTCCCTAAATGAAACAAGCTGTTTCCTGAATGTGTCATGAAAAAACATTTAGTATTGAACTTCACTTAGGATTAATTTAACAGCAATTTAGAACTGCCAAAAAGATGCATTATAAGGATTTTAAATACACTTTCTGTTACCAACTTAGGTTGATCAGCAGCTTATGTTCACTCTCAGAATCCTTCAAAAAGGGAAATTCAAAACAGGAAAAAGGCATATATAAAAAACAGTAAACACTGACCTCCTGAGGTTCCTACAACAAAAATATTCAAGTAGAAAATCTACACCATTACTTAGCAGCGGCTATTTCTGTAGTTTAGCACACTAACAGCACTTTATTCAGTGTGTAAGGAGCAAATGAAGTAAGCCGTGCTTTTAGCATGCCAAGAGGCAGAAACACTGGAATGTAACAGACACTCACAATTCTACCAGTATAAACATTCAGTCAACATTCAAGAACTGTCAAGACTACACCACAAGAATTAAGATGCTTTTTATATATCCCATGATGCAATAACTGAATTATAAATGTTAATGCTTATTCAGAACTTTTCTTACCTCACATTAAACCCTAGATGGTTTCTGCAAATCTCTGCGCTATATTATGCATTAGGAATATGGTTTATTTGCTTTAAAATATACCGAAAACTTACTCATACAAAAGACTATTCTGTCAGTACTGTTTATTTCTGCCTTATTTTAATTATTTTCCTTGCTGTTATACCAGATCAGTTCACACCTGTGCAAATACCTATTAAAATACGTATGTACAAAAGTGGCATCCTAAACTAATCTGAGATGAGGTGGAGTGGCTTTATTTGGTTAAAGGGGCTTTCTGAAATTTAAGAAGTTTAACTAAAACTCAGATTCTAGCTTTTATGCTACAGTAATATTTGGGTAGGTTTTCTATTCTACAAATATTTTGAAGTAATTTCTCTGAAACTCTTCCCTAATGTTCAAACACACTCAAAATTAACACAAGATTGGGTCTAAAATAATATTCCCTTCCTCCTAAATGTAAAGGTTTGGGGTTTTTTTCCTTTCAGAATTTGGTTTTAAAGTGTTTTTAGCAACTATTACTGATTTACTTCAGAGTTATTAGTTAAGAAGGAATTTTGTATTTGCTACCAAAGCAGTGTAACATGAAAGCAAGTTATCACATGCAAGTTTAACCAAATTGAATAAATACTATGTACTAGCATTACTGAATGTACTTCATACAGTACATGTCCAAACTGTTTTTCAGGAACAAGCCATTAAAATTTGCAAAGCTGAAAAAAAAAGGGGGGAGAACATGTAAAACATGCATGCTACCATGCATTAAAAAAAAAAAATAAAATCAAAACTCTTTAAACAGCATTTGTAAGTTCACACTCACACAGCTCAAACTTCAGTGCAATGGCTAAATCATTCAACAGTCAAAGAACAGAACCATGCAAAGAACAGCAAGTTCTTAAAAAAAAAAAACCCAACCAAACAAAAAATCCCCAAAACTGTTATCCAGTATCCATTCTGCAATGCAAAGGTGAGAAACTAAATTTACAAAAAGGCTGTTATGGCTTAATTTTGTTTTGCAGATTAATTATGCAGCACTTGAAAAATGGAAAGGTGTGGCTTCACCTCTGACCAGCAGAGTTCAAAATCTCTCCATTTTCCTTTATCATCATGGGATACTCTTTAGGCAATCTAAATTATTAAAGACTTGCCACTTTCAGATGGACACAAGATCAAGTGTACCAGTTAGGATTTCACATTCACAGTACATAAGAAAATACACATGGAAGGAAAAGTAAAGGGTTAACTTAACAAGGATTTATTCACAGGAATACATGTAAGTAGAGAAAAAAAAAAAAACACAACAGAAAAGCTAAACAAATGAAATGAAGAGGATCCAAACCAACTTCCACTCCATAACTTTAAACTTGCACCCTTATGCATTTAACTACATCACAAAGGGCCACCAACATGCGCCGATACAGTGTAGATACCCTGCATTACATCCATTAACTTAAACATCTCTTTAAGATCATGCTTTGAACAAAAAGAAAGCGTAGAAGGTAATATGTTGAGTGGGAATAAACACAAATATAGCAATCATGTAATCAACTTCTACAATTGTCTTTACGTGCCAACTAACATTTATGCAGCCTTTAACGGGTCTTACCATGTAACTCATTTTTAGAGATTCTGATAAAATCACTAGTATATAACCATGCAGAAAGCACATCACACTGACAGCACAGAGGCAAATATTTTGCACAGCTATATCAGCTTTCCACATTGTGCAGGTTACACACAATACAATATCAATCTTATTCTTAACAGATCCTAAAAAGGTATTTCAAGGCCTAATTGTTAACTACAGTACTTTATATCTATATTCTTAATAAAAAAAAAAAATCCACAGAATCTTAAAAGGGAATTTTAAATGCAGGGCTATATTGAATTGGTAAACTGCAACACAAAACTGGCGCAACATAGGTAAATGTATACCAATTTCACTCTATGTGATGCAAGCATGCTACTTTCCCACTAATTTAAATTACTTCTGATCACTATGAGCCAGAACGCATGCCTGAACCTTAAACTGCACTTAAGAATAATGCCTTACTCTAGAAATTAAATCTAAGTACAATAATCAAATCATATTCACTACTTTACTTTTTTTAATGTAAAAATTAAGATGCCAATCTTTCCTTTGAAATGTCCCTCCCCTTACCCCAAAAATGAAAGGAGTGACTCATTTGGCAGCTTGCAGGTTGCTTCATTTTGTCAAAGTTAACCTTTATTAATTTATGATGGGGTTTCTATATGGTACACTGCAAGTGCCTGCTCCTAATACAGACACAAGCTGCATTTTAACTGTACTAACTTCATTTGTGTAGTTCTTCGTTAACATGCAAATACCTAGGAATCCCATCAAGCAGGATGAAATAACGTAGAAAACCCTTACTTAAAAAAAAAAAAACAAAGAAAAAAGAAAGACTTTTACTTTTTGCGACCCCCATTCTTAGGTTTCCTTTATTTGTGCGCAAAATAGTTTTCCTCTTTACGTATCCCTATGGTTCAATTATATGGTTCTTATTTTGGTACAGTTCCCCACAATATTCCAGAATGTGCTGTTTTGTGACTAGATTTTTTTTTTTTTTTTTCTTCTTCACATCCAGTGCAGAGTTGTAATAGGAGACAGATTTCCACCCACAAAAGCTCCAGATGTTAAAACATTTCCCAACATCGACTTAATACAGTGACGGCAACACCTCCCTCCCGCCCCTCCCAGTAGGGTTGGGATTGTACTGTATTCCCTACTGGTTTACCCTTCCCCCCAGTAAAGGGTAACATTTTCCCTGGGTGCAGAGGCTCCCTCATAGTCTCCCAGACTGAAGGACCTGTAAAAGAAAAGACAGTGGTATAGTTAGATCTTACCCTGAACCTTAAATAACAGGTCTGTGCATAAACAAAGAGCTTTTTTGCCTTTTATAAGCAGGAGGTGTCAACCTTTAACTTGAAAATGAATTTATAACTAAATTTTCTCTTTTAAGCCTGTTAAGAAAAGAGCCCATTTTTATCAGGTAAATTATTATTCTTGAAACAATAATGTATGCATTAAAGCTACACTGACAGTTCCACTATTGTGGCTAAGCTTAGATTTAAGATAAAAGCATTTCTATATATTCTAACAAACATTTCCATTTTTTGCACAAAATTATGAAGTAGTTATAACACTGAGAAAGAATATTAAACATATTTGCTACTGATAGAACAACTTCACTTTTAGGTGGATTAAACAATATAGTCATAGTGTCTCCTCAGTTCAAACAGAATAATGGAGACTTTTGTCACTTTGGATTCCTCTTCATTAGATGGAGAAAACACCCTTACGCCAGAACTAAAATGCCCTCACTGATAAATATGTAAATGTTCAAAATGTTCAAATTTATTTTTAATCCATTTGTTCAGATCAAACATGTAATTTAAACAGGATTTCTTACATCACTGACTGAAAAAAGTCTTAGGCTGGCTTTTAAATAGTTGTCTGTTCAACCATAAAACAGAAGTGCATGATTCACTCCCATAATTTCAATACAAAAATTCTACAGCAAGTATGAAATTTATATAACAGACTTAAAGAATAAACTTAATTCACCGTCTTTTTTTGGTAGTACAATAACCTATTCACAGTATCACTCTACTTTACACATAAGTAATTTGCTTTATACAGTGTGCACAGATCACATACAAAGCGAGATGGTATAATAATATAATTATTCTAGAATGCACTAACTGTTCTTTGCTGAAGTTGAATCATTCTACACACAGAACTGTAACAATCCTGAATTGGTGCACAAAATGGAACATGGTAATAACAAACACATCAGCCTCCTGAAAACATCGAGCTCTGCAGTTACAGTAGAGTTACAAATTAGCATAACACCCTTTATTCAGTGCAAAGATCATCTAGTATGTGGTACTGGACTTCTCATGTCTAAGGTGTATTCACAAACTTGCTTTCCTGTCCTAGAGTCATACTCCTGCTTAGAAAACATCTGCCATCTACTAATTCATAAGACATAAGGGAGCCTGTGTCTTTTGTTAGACAGCTTGAGGATCATATTCATCACTTTGCTTATTAAACTTGAACTGGCACTTTGTTACATGTACACTTCCAACCTTATCTTGATATACTACCGTGGATATCACTCACTTTTCCTTCCTCTCTGTAAAAATAAAATGAGTCAGATGACTGCTTTTGCTACAGCTACCATCACTTAGGTGTACTATCATCCCCTTTTTTTCCCCTTCTTACAGGAAACAAAGATCTCTCACCCAGTATATCTGAATAATTCTAGTCTGATGAATTAATGATGTTTCATATAACACAAACAGGGAGGAAGTTCATTATAGAGCTCTGTTTAGCAAGGGAGATTTGTGTGCTTACCTCTAATTATGGGACTGCAGCTACAGTGCATGAGGTTAAACTCCATAGTAAGCTGCAAGGCGCTCTTTTAAGGGAAGAGGAAACTGGTCAGAGAAACGCCTCCAATTCTCATCCCCAACTTGATTTTTAAATCCATGAAGAATCTATAAATGAGAGGGGAGAAGTCAGGGTAATCACTGAACAGAGGATAGATTATTTACTACAACATATGCAGTAAGTCACAAACTGCTGGATTGTACATCTGTCCGTTTGAATTCTCCAATTTAATATTGAAATGCTACTAAGAAACAATGGAAGTCTAGTAATGTCTTTCCTAATGGAAAAGCTTTGTCTTTTAAGGGTGACATATAGAATATAGCTACCTACAGAAATTAGTGTGTATATACCTATCTATTTGTATTTTTATTGAGTAAGGTGACTTAGAATCTACATTTAAGCCATTTCAGAAAGCTAAACATTTTAATCAATTGACACAGTATATATATGTTAAGATTACTGTATTCACATTTCTTTAAACTTGTAATACGTTGTGTAAAGAAAGCTGAGCCGAAATTGCAGCCAGCATCTGACAGAACATATACATGTCAGTTTCTAGCACAAATACAAATGCATCCTGTGAGGGCTCTGTATTTTTCTTCATGGAACCTGTAAGACAACTACTAAAAAGGAAGCTGTTAAAATATTTTGTGTTTTGAAAGAACAGGGATCCAAAGTCAGTGGCAGTCAAAAGCCAGCAAAAGAGGGAAAAAAACCCCAAACCTACAGGTTTCAGTCTGGGCCTTCCAATGTAATAAATTAACTGAAAACTATGAAAATTAAATGATACTATCAAAAAGGTCTTACTATGTTAGCTCTGAAAATGGCAGGTTAAAAGGCAAACGTTAGAAAAAGCAAAAGCAGATGAATGGCTTGTCCTCAGAGAAAATTATGCCAAGAGAGTCTGAAGTTTTGATTTTATTTTAAAATTCAATTATACTGAATTGTGGAACAGTCTGTCATGAACACATCCTCACAGAAACGGCAATGTCAAAGTCAGAACTCATGGTACCGAGTTCACTCTCAACACAACATTCTCAGGCAGAGCTGTTCTTAAAGAGGATGTAGTGACAGTGACATTACAGTGTCACCACTTAAATTACTGCTTTTCTCCCTGAAAGAGACCTTCCACAAGCAGGCTCACCTCTCTTTCCTAACCCAAAGAGTCAAATTAGCCAGCTGCCAAGAATCTACTGAAAATCTAAGAATGTTCAGGTATGACAAAAGGAACACTTTAAAAATAAGAGTTTTAACAAGTAAGCTTCAGCTACAGTCTTCAGATACTTTACTTCTATAAAAACTGATAAAATTCTTAGGGTATGTGTCAGATTTCAACACCGGCAGCTCATCTACCCTGACTTTTGGAAGTCGTATTTTCTCTCTCAGCTCTACTGTTAAAAAACAAAACAAAAAAAGAAACACTGGACAATCCATTTTTTTTTTCCCATCGTTCCTGAGAGGCAAAATTATTGTTGGAAAAACATCTAACTGGACGATAGCAATCATGGTTTGGAAGTAATCTAAAAACCGTGTGTGCCATCACTTCAAGAAAGCTTTGTTTCCATTCTTGCATAGCAAAAAGCAGAAAACACTACACAACAAAAAGCAAGGATATCCTTATGCCAAGTGACCAAGAACCATTGTGTCTAGTTTGAATGCATTAGATCCTACATAGATGAGACAGAATCTGAAAAAGAGAACCCTAACTTACTGAAGCAAGAATTCAACACTGAAGCACCAGTGCAGAAACATGCACTGAGACTGCTTTGGACAACCATCATGAACAGCATCCTGGATTTTCTTTTAATCACAGAATAGCCTTGGTTGGAAGAAAACTCTAAGATTATCAAGTCCAACTATTAACCTAGAACTGCCAAGTCACCACTAAACCATGTCCCTTGGCACGTCATCTACATGTTTCTTAAATACCTCCAGGGATGGGGACTCCACCACTGCCCTGGGCAATCTGCTCTAATGCTTGACAACCCTTTCAGAGAAAAAATATTTCCTGATATCTAATCTAAACCTCCTTGATACAAGTTGAGGCCATTACCCCTCGACCTACCTCTAGTTAACCTAGGAGAAGAGACCGACCCCTGCCTCACTACACCCTCCTTTCAGGTAGTTGTAGAGAGCAATGAGGTGTCCCCTCAGCCTCTTCTTCTCCAGACAAAACACCCCCAGTTCCTTCAGCTGCTCCTCATCAGACTTGTGCTCCAGACCCTTCACCAGCCTCATTGCCCTTCTCTGGACATGCTCCAGCAGCTCAGTGTCCTTCTTGTAGTGAGGGGCCCAAAACTGAACACAGTATTCAAGGTGTGGCCTCACCAGAGCTGAGTACAGGGGGACAGTCACCTCCATAGTCCTGCTAGTCACACCATTTCTGATGCAAGCCAGGATGCTGTTGGCCGCCCTGGCCACACTGCTGGCTCATATTCAATCGGCTGTTGATGAGCACACCCAAGTCCTTTTCTGCTGGGCAGCTTTCCAGCCACATTGTCAATGTCAATGATAAAGACATTAAACAAGACCGGCCCCAGTAATGAGGCCTGGGGAACATCACTTGTGACTGGCCTCCAAGCTTGTAAGTATCTGCTGTTTCCCTTTTGTTGATGGTAGAACACTCACAGCTGTGCATTTCCTGGACCTGATGTTCCTTCAAAGGAGATTAGTTATCCAAGAGGCTAACTAGGACAGCGAGCTTTCTGTCTTTGCTCTTAAAGATGGGATACCAAAGTTCCAGCTTCAGTTCTCAAGGTCACACATGGCATTGCTTGAAGAAAAAAATGCCAATACCAAACCATGATCCTAGTAAGTACTTACGAATATGCTCCATTTTTGCTTTAAGAGGAGTATCATAAACTTTTGACATATATCCTTCCTAAACCCAGAGACTTCACTTTAAAACTTATGAGGGGAGCCACAGTACTCAACAGGAACGGCAACTGCTCATGAAATTGAAATACGTTTCTTTTCAAGACACTAGTGCCAAAACACAATACAGCACATTCTGAGTAGGTTGGTTTTTTTCTTATTTTATATAAGGCAAACAGTTCTTTTGCTTAAATTGTATTGATGCTTTGTCTAGGGATGTATTCTTGAGTAACTGTACGTTATTTTCTTGAAACTTCTGCATCCAAGAGGGATTCTGAGGAGGATTAAGCAATCCCAAAAACTTAATTTTCAGCAGGAGGAAGATAAACAGATCAGGGTACAACTGGAATATTTTTCATTTACAATTTTCTAGGTGTTTCTCCAAAATAAATTAGGCATCTTAGTGGCAAAAAAGTCTTGAGTCATACAAATCTCATTTTCTAGAAAAAAAGTCTTAAATGTGGTATAAAAAAATCTGTTCTTCCAAACGCAGGCAAAACATAGTAGGCTGGACATTATGAAAAGCTCTTTGAGGATGATTATTCCTTCAAATAAGATATCAAGTAAACTTTTCAATACTGTTAAAAAAAAGTTTGGAATAACCCAAATGCATACAAGGAAAAAGAATCAGGATTTTTATGTTGTTTTGTCTGAAAATTTATGACCTTATAAAGAAGACTCCATGACCACAAATACAGTAAGTGCTAACAGTGGAAACAGAAAGCAAGAAAAAACCCCAGAGGATCCAAAACAACCACCATTAGAATATACTGTCATAGTAGAAACCTTACCTTACAGAACATGTCTCGGAGATCATCTTTTGGGCTGATCCAAGATGCAACAGCATCACAAAAAAAAATAAAGTCCTATAAGATTAAACAATCGCATAGGTTAGAAACCTCAATTTATAGGTCTGAAAACAATGTTTGATGTTTCTTCCATGAACTATACAGGATCTTTGATCCTAATTCACAACTGCTTTTGTTTTCGTGTATTTATTTTCTAGTTAATTCAGACAATAAAGGTAATTTATAGTACACCTAAGTGTTCAGAAATAGAAACAGCTGAGTGTAGGAATAGCTTTGTTTAATCAGGTTTTTGATTAAATAAAACCATAGTTAAAAAAAATCAAACAACTCTCCCCTCCCCACACCACACTAAGATTAATTCTTTAAGTACACATACCAAGTTCAAGAACCAATCACCTTAATAACAAGCAACAAAATCAAGACCACAGTCACAACTCTCTCTCTCTCTCACACATTTCTAGCTGGGGAAAAAAACAGTTTTATTTCTTTAAGCAGAGCCAGAAGTTTTTTCTGGGACACATAGAATGTTTATCATACAGGTTCAAAACTAAAGGCACCTCAAAATACCTATTACTTAGTTCATCTGTTCTCATTCATTACCTCCTACTACACCATTAACATACCAGTGTTTAATCATTAAATTGATAATGCACATGGTTTTGGGTAGATACACAGGATTACAACTACAGAGAAGGAGAGAGGGGATAATGAAGAGTCCTTAATTATCCCCTCCCCTTAAGCTATGTGAAAGAATAAATGGACAGCAGAAGAGGGGAATGCTAAGTACAGAA